>OX123184.2:109886186-110486186 GCA_944739405.2 Euclidia mi | reverse complement strand
AAAATTACGATTATAAAATAATTATTACATTACATTATGTAGCGAACATTTACGTCAAGGTAACACAATTGCGAAACGACACGCCGCGAAGAATTCACAGCTTGCATTTTTGCCGCGCGGTATCATGTTCGATGAGTGTTCGTGCACGGTTTTAGACATTTTAAGTAATAAAGTTATAAAACGATTTATGACGTTTAACTATGCAATATGTAACTTATAGACTTTAACACTTCACTGAGCGCTCACTTTAGGAAAATAAGTTTCATACCGGGTATAAGATGTAGGCAATCTTACTGCGACACGGTATTTTCAGCTGGACGTCCTCGCATGGATGCCCGGATGCGCTGGATAGCGTTCAGGCCCAACTCCTCCTGTACCAATCTACGATGACAGTTCTTGTACGCTCTAGCTTAAACGTACGCCAGCACCACCAGGATCGCCGCCAGGACGATAAAGTTGACCATACTGAGGCGCTCCAAGTGGCCTCCGATGTTCCTCAAGGTTGCGTCATTGTTGCCGCCAGCCGCGTTTTGATTTATGAAGACCTCTTCCTTCTCCACAGCAGATTGACACATAGTTGATATTACTTATTTACTTTTTCCTAATATAACTGGTACCTACTCCTAAGCCCTATGGCAGAGCTGGCAGGGTCGCCATGTGATGATGGAACTGGGTTAGATAAATGAAAGATGTTTATAGCTTGGTTTCCTATATTATAATAATATTAAAATACATACATTGGTGCACCAAAGAGTCGTATTGCTAAGTCAGCTAAACATAATACTTATTCTAAAGGAGTATACTTAATAGCTATAATTTATTAAATGGACTACACACTACACTACACTACCTATCCAAATGAAGTTAAAAAATCAATGTACTTATTTATGTTATTGTGATAATTGAAATTTAAATGATGAGTTCAAACAAACCTACTATTTACCTGCATCAAAAGGTTCAGTTGAGTTATGACTAATGACCTACTTATGAAAACTTGTTTGTTATCAATGTACTTACCTGCTTGAATACGAACCCGGCTTGAGCCGCACGTGTTCTGAGATATTTGAAATTTCCTACTATAATTGAGAAAGATACAGGTTGTTTTGTTTTTTTTATTGAAGTGTTTATTTTTTGTTTCGTAAATATTTAAAATATTTTTTTTTGTTTTTGAGATTGTATTCACACTTTATACTAAGCTTTTTTTATTAAGTATAGTTAAAGAACTATGTTCTTTGGCGGGCGGAATGTCCAAATAGATTAGCGTTTTGAGGCGAGCGTATAGATATGTAAGGGATAGCTATCTATAGATGGTTTATAATACAGTCCACTATGTTTGTACCTCAGTTGCGAATAAACTTGCATACTAAATACACGTCGTTTTAATCAAAAAATCCCGGTAAACAAAAGTAAACCTTATACGTTAGACACATTCGCTAAATTTTGTTATATTTTCTGTGCTGTAGTCGCGTTTGTGGATAAACCAGTGTGAGAGTGTGCAGGTTTTTTTGACACGACATTTTAATATTTGTGCCGTATGGTCTGACACTGCTAGATCCATGATCTCACACTTGCTGCCCCTTATATTATGTATAACATTGTCGATGCAGGTTCCGCTGCACAGGCGTGTTGGCGATCGAGTGCCTAGAATTAAATTGTAGCTGCGTAATAGATTTGTAAAAGTGATAGAATGTTTGGTATTTTTGCAGATATCTATATTAAAATCTCCACACAGGATAATTTTACCGTTTCGTCTCAGGCAGATGTCGTGTAACATCATATCCAGGTTCTCAAAAAATTTAGAGACTTTATCTTTATCATTTGTCGGCGGTCTATAGATGCAGACAATTATGATGGGATGTGTCAAGAGTTTTATTGCACAACATTCGATTTGATGGGCTACGGCCCATTTTTTTACGTCCACGGTCTCAAATTTATGTATGTTTTTGACTAGAATGCAAGAGCCTCCATTCCTATCACTTCTATTATAACATGTTGCTAATGAGTAGTTAGTAATGTTTAGGTGTTTTTGATCATCCATTTTCATGTTATGTTCGGTTATACACAGGATATCTATTGGCAAACCTTCTTCGCAGAGTTCATTAAGATGTATTCCTAATAGATCCGATTTACTAATAAGACCGTTTACATTTTGGTGCATGACAAATATATGATTATACACGAAAAAGATCCTTATTGTTGGGGTTGTTCGAGCTATTGTCAACGAGCTTATTATTAACACCTTCATTTACTGCAGAATCCAACAAATTCAGATCATATAGCATATTGTATAGTATTTGAGTATGTATATTTCTCAATCCATAATTATTTACTTTGCCAGTTCTGGAGGAGAACATATTAAGTGACAGATCTCGATTGCTGTCTAAGAAATATGCATACTCATTGTTTTGTATATCTAAATACAGGAGATTTATGAAATTTTCTACCTTAAAATTGTAAATTGGAGCGCCTGTAACATATGTGGGCGCACAAATAATTATATTAGTAAATTTTATGTTCTTTCATAATGTCCTAATTGTCTTTACAGTGTTTATGTGATTTCTCTCCTCTTTAACATCGTTTTCTCCTACGAACAATAGACAGTAGTCGTTTTGAGTGAAGCCCTTTAGTTTAAGTTCGATGTCAGTTAGGATATCTTTTGCAGTACCATTGGTCTTGATGTAGTGGCAGTACTGAAAGAAGTCTGAATAAACAGTATCAATTGTGGATGAGGACCCTTTGATTTTATCGGAGCTCAAAATGCACAGTTTACTTGTTGGTTTATTTTGCATTTCGGTTGTAAGATCTTTTTTCTTGTTATGCATTGTGTTTTTGATTAATAAAGGACATGTCGGTGTTTTCTCAGGTTTGTGTGCTGTGACGGTGATGGTAGTTTGTATCTCTTTGTCGTGCACAATGCGTTTGGGTAATAGCCTGTCAAATTGAGGTTCTTGTAGTGTTGTTTTGTCAATTTCAGATTGTGGGTAGTCTGAAGTTTTCCTTAGGTTGGGAGATTTGTTTTTATGGAATGGTGATAATAATGTAGTCTTTCTAGTTGGTGTTGAGCATATTTTCTTGTAAGTATTGTTTGTCTTTATCATGTTCTGTAAGTCAGATTTGAGCCGTGAGTTTTCTATATTTAAATTATCAATTTCCTGGTGTGCACTTGCTAGTTGCATCGTTAGTGTTTGAATCTGTTCATTAAGATGGTTAATGGTGGCGGAGTTATCGTGAATACTGTCCGGCACGCTCATCATTGTGCAATCAAATATGTCCTTTGCGCTACTATTTATGGTGTTGGTAAGGTCAGATAACGAATTCGTTCTACGTAGTTTCCGGTAGGTGATGTTATCGTTAAATGAATCCATTTTATACTGAATTTGGTTATATTGAGCTAATTATAATTATTTGCTAGACCATCCAGCGGGTAACCATAAGTATGTTTCTCACAGTGTTTCAAACTATAATTGATTGCAATGTTTTTGGTGCTCATGTATTATATGCATTTAATATTATGTCAGTCTAGCGATCTCTGTAATAATTATATTATCTATGTCATTTCCATGTCTTATGCGAGAATGTCTTCCATATTTCAATTAGTAGAGAATGTCATCCATCGATTAATTTTAAGCTCAATAAATTATTATAGGCAAATAGGTGAATATTATCTATGGTCTGTCGAGAATGTCAGTAATTTAATAACTTTATGGTGGTAGCCACGTGGTAGCAGTGTCTAACTGTCATGTGAAGTCATGTGTCAATATTCCAGAGTTTGTTTATGTTTTTCTGCGCGTGAGTGTGAGTGCATTGGAAACTAACAAAAACAGCTGTTAAACAGCTGATTGTGACTGTGTGTGTGATTTTCAAAATAGTCTCAACGTTTCCAAGTTGTAGTATTCAAGTTATAACTCACAGATAGTCCAGGTAAAGTTGACTTTCCATTGCCGTACACTATTTGGAGGTTAAGTTCTACAGATTAGACACTTTTTTGCACACTTTTATCACTTTTTTAACCAATTATTGATTTTAAAGGATTTAGATCATAAGCAAACGTGTTGACTTTGCTAGGGTTGCCAGCTTTTTTTTTCTGGATGGAAATAAAAGTATTATATTAAAGTATTATTAAAAATCGTGTTACTGAAACTATAACCCTTTACCCAAAGAAATATAGATGTGCAACAAAGAATAAGTAAGCTTTTAAAAACATCTAAGTTAGAATTGAAAATATTGAGTTTTTATCGTTTTTGTGATAAACATGTTTAAATATGTTTCAACAAAGAGTGCAAAATATAATGAATCAAGTATTTACTTCGTAAAATGAATTATTTTAGCAGCTACATCATGTATATCTATTTCATACACACATACAAAGTCTCACGCCTATATCCCCGAAAAGGTAGGCAGAGGCTACACAATATTTTAAGAAATATTTTTATTTCTGTTTGAGGTAGATTTGGTTTGATTGTAGGAATGAAAATCATCAAATGTAAATATATATTGCTTGAATAAACAGTAGCACCTGCTTATCAAATAATTTTACATTCTGATGTCAATGTAATGTCATCTATAAGCTACATAATTTAGTTACTGTACTGAGGGTTGAGGGTTTGATATCACTTCGCCAATACTTTGTGTATATATTTTTTAATATTTTTTGTGCTGTTTCGGATCTGGGTGTTCTTTGTGCCCGTTATTAGAATGTTTGTAATGTCATCCATGATATACAGTCTGTTCTTTAGAAATTTTCTTTAAGAGAGAATTAAAATTATATTCTTTCTCAAAATACCCGTACACACTTATTTTGCTACGAGCTTTGCAAAGAGAGTCAGACATTCTCTAAACAAATTCAAATTTAACAAATGTGTTATTTTAGCATTGAAAATGTTTGCTTTAATTGTGAAAAGATGACAAACAAATAACCACAATAATATTTTACATTTATAAATAAAAATTGAGCTTGCAAAGTAGTGATTGGTTCATCATTAGCCTTTAACAGTCCACTGCTGGACTAGGCCTCTCCTTTGAAAGGAGGAATTGGCCTACTATACCACGCTGGCCAAACGGGTTGGTATAGGGTTTGTATCAAGTTTTCCTTCTTTTACAGTGCTGTTTTCTGCATAGTATGGTCCCTCTGTCGGCTCTCCCGACACCCATGGGATGATATGGGGTGGCGACAATCCGTATTCTTAACCCGTCACCACACGGGCAGTGTTTGGTTAAGCAAATTTAAAACTAACGCAAGATGTTTTCATAATTCTGACATTGAAAATTACAAAAGGAGTAATCGAAAGTGAGTTACCAAGGAATAAAATTGCGCTCGTAGCACTATTTAGCGGTGTGTTTTAAGTGCAATGCTTTATAAAGGAATATGAGACGTCTCTAAATGAATTTACTTGACCATGACTATTTAATGGTCAACCAAACTGTTTGATTTTCATTTGACGTAGATTTAATTGACCAATTTGCTAAAGAAAATAAATATTCATTCATTCCTATTCGAATACTGACTGACTTGAATTTATATACGTGAATGAACACCACAGCATATAACTTGTTATTACGTTGTTAGTTAAAATTCCAAGAACGATTTCTTTAACTAAATATTAATTTTAAAATTGAAAATAATATTTCGTTACTTAATATTATAAGAACTGCTGGCTAATCCTATGAACAATATTAAGTAGTAGCCTATTCTAGTGTGTACAGTAATCGCATTCCTTCAGGTAGTCCAAAATTTCAAGGGATTTCCTATTACAAATGGAAATTTCATTCAGGACGGGTGTAATTCCATGTTCGGGCGAGCTATTAAGATATTGAAATATTATGAAGTGACTCATCTGACGGCAATTAGGTGAACCCGGGCCTGCCACGAAGATCTGAGTATAACTATATTTAACATGTAGAGCTGACTAGACTGCTCGTTTGGCGCTGTGGTTTATGCGGCCGCCTGACACTGCACCGAGTGTTGTTGGTTCGATACCCACACGAAACAACAACACCTTGTGTGGTTCATCAATTGCTGTGTTGAGTCTGGGTGTTCATTGTGTCCGTTAGTTGCATGTTTGTTAAGTCACCCGATACACAGGATTTAGCCCTAGTGCGGAAGCTGTCTTTTTTGCAAAGAAATTAAGAAAAAAAGGTAAAGAAACTTACATGGTAAAGATTTCGTGATTTCATCAGGTGTTGTGGTGCGTAGTGTACTATTGTTCATGGAATTATATTCAGTTTTTTGTGCATTCATATTTTACAGGGGTTTTTATCCAATAAGGATATGTCAACCCTATACAAATAATACTCATACAGATTAAGACGTGTCACTGCTAAACTAATAAAACCAAAAGGCATAATCTGGCTTTGAAAAAATGGTCTGAATTAGTCCCACATCCAATTATTAAACCATATGTTAAGGTTCATTTTAAAATCGTCTGATAAAATGAATTTGAGAGAAAAAAAAGTGAAATCGCTTGTTACACTTTTTCTAGGCGACTAAGGATCATAAATAATGTTTAAATTACATACAATAAAATGTATTATTTAAAAATAATTATCTAGTACCCATAGTACAAGCTCTGCTTAGTTTGGGACTAGATGGTGCTGTGTGAATGTGGTAGAATATTTTTATATTATTATTATAATCAAGTCATTCATCAACTTTAAAAACCAGAGACCCATGAATTTAAAGATCATAATTAGGTTAAGCGACCATATGTTTAACAATAAGTAATACTCTTACATATCACAAGAGTTTAATTTTAGTTCCTAAAATGACATAAAAATATTTTCTGAGTATTGACCACTTCAATCACCGTTTAATCAAATCCATTTCATGATTGAAAACATTTCTAATAGGAAAGGTAATGCCTACGTAATAGAAACGTTTCAATTAAGTCACATAGTTATACACTGCTACAAATTTTGATAACGTTGACATTCAGGTATATAGATTGGTTGTGAACAGCTGTGTGATATTGCATAGGATTCCAAACAATGGACAGTGATACGAGTTGCGTTGGGCGCACAGTATGCGGCAGTATGTGCTAAGCATCCAATGCGACCTTTACCAGGCTTATGTGGATTAGTTACACGTATGGCACGATGCGACTTTATTGTACGTTCTGTGTTGCTATGGCAGTAATTAATCTGGACGAGGTGTCTGCTAAGAATATTAGAGTTTACCCGAAAACGACTGAATGTAGAGGGTGCAAAGGATTAAATGTTTTGCTGAAAGAACATAATATTGTTATACTACATAAACATTATTTTTTTGAGAAGTCCGGTTGGTCTAAATAGGGAAAAAATTAACAAAAATCATAACATAACTTGAATACATATCTTGTAGGTAGTAGAGCCTTGCTGATTTCAGCATGAATGGGCCGGCTCGACCGGGGAAGTACTACCCTCTCACAGAAAATCGACGTATAGTAACAGTACTTAAACTGTTGCGTTTTGATCGGTAAGTGAGAGTGCTGGAGGCCCCATCCCCTATTCCTTCTCCCTCATCCCACTCCTCATCCTATCCCTTTTCCAAACCCCAAGGGGCGGCAACGCACTTGTGACTCCTGTGGTGTTGCTTGTGTCCATGGGCGTGTCTGCTCGTTTGCCGCCTATTACCATAAAAAAAATATATATCCTTATGATTGCCTCGGTACAAAATTGTACTTAGAACTTGCATGGTTATATCTTTATTAACTTAAGTTGTAAAATTCGTTTTATATCAAGGTTCTGGTATTGAGGCATACATATAAAATGTCAGTAGTAATTGTATTGTACAATACAATAACATTGACGCGTTAGCAATACAAAATATTCGTCCTTATTCCTTTTCATTATTAACACTTTTTTTTTTTTTTTTTGCTCTGGCAACTGTAACCGCCAGACGTCAATAATTTTAGCTCCGTAATTAAAAAAGTTTTAATATAATTTTAATTGATTATTTATCATATAAGTTAGTATATATTGATAAAATAGTGACAAGAAGTTATTGTTAAAATTGTGTTTGTAAAAAGTATAATATCTACACGGCCAAAGTTCGAGCGAACAGAACGGAGACTTGGTGTCAACGGACGGATTTGAATTTACATCTGCTACGACTTAAACCCGGGGAGTATAATACTTATTAAAACTTACTCAACACTCCACAACACCGAATTACTCGGCTCACCCCCGTGTGAGCTACGTCCAACACACATCTGGCTCAGTTCTGTCTCCTTTTGCTTGACTATAAGTGGAAGCAAAATCGAGGACTAAACAACAGCCCCAGACAAACACAATCTACAGATACACTTCACAATTACTACACTGTTTATTCTTGTCTGTAATTCAAATATTTGTGTACTTTTCTGTATTAGCTATTATTGGTTTAAACCTGTAACTTTTATACCTACTTACATTTTATTAATAAGTTGATTAAGTTCATCAGCTGAGATATTTCAATAGAAACCTTGTAAAAGTATTAGATAATTACTCTAAAGTATTCAAATTACCTAAATTGTTCTCAATTTCTTAGTTTCTACAATTCATTAATTTAATATATTTTTTATTCATATACCCCCCTTTTCTTTTGTAACTTTTCTTATTTATTCTGTCTATACAATAATACTCAAGCCCCATCACATCTCTTCTCTTCTTTGACTTTGCTCAGCTGTTTTCTTATTTTTTAGGTAATTTGTAATCCTTGGCAATGTCTACCCATATGATGACTCGGAAGGCAACGGCCAAGGAGGTGGAAAATAAATTAAGAATAACTCTGCTCGAGTTAAAGAAATACAAGGACGACAACAGTCAATTATTAAGGGAACGCGTTGACTGTGAAGAAGAAATTAAAATTGTAAATGACCGTATATCTGAGCTGAAGACACAACTCACGGAGCTGCATATAGAGCATATGGATGTCTTGGATCAACGGGACAGACTACGAGAAGAAGTAAGGTGTTTCAGCAGCTGCAACGAAATTTACTCCAGACAACTTAGCCGCAATGCGGAGTTAGAAGCAAGTCTCAATGAGGCTTATGGCAGAATTTCAACTCTAGAAGACACAATTGCGGCCTTTAACAGTACTGCTACTCACAACTTATTCTCTGAGCTCCTGGGTGACAAAATTAATGTGCTAAAAGCTCTTAAATGTAACTGTTTCAAAAAATGCCTTAGTAAGAATAAATTTAGAAAATTGTTTAAATTAAATAAATTAATTAAGAAACTTAGATCTGGTCCTAAGTGGTCTACCAAATTGAGTCAGTATGCACAAGATAACTGTAAATTAAATAAAGAGTGTGAGTCTCTTTTATTAAAGCTTGAGGAAACAAATGAAGAATTAGTTTCTGGTAGGTTGTTATATGAACAACACACAAGTGAGTTGCAAGCACAAATATCAAATCTACAAGCTCAACTCACTAGAACTATAATGGAACACCAGAATGAGACTCATGAATACATCTTAAAATATGAAGAAATTTCAAGAGTTGGTCGAGAAAATTTAAAACAACTTATCTCATTATCCAACTCTAATAATTACTGTTCCAGTTGTACAACTAAGTGTGCGACTACACCTGCTGAATCAATAGAATTGAATGTACATGGATGTCAGTATAATACACAAGACAAACTGCATCCAGTAAAGACTGACAGTAAGAATGTAATAATTTTTTCAGACCAACTGGGAGTGGGTTTAGGGAGCTTAATTGATCATTACACTGAGCAACCAGTACAGAACTTTTGTTCACCTGGAGCTCAGTCTTGTACCCTAGTTGATAAGATTAAGAATGCCGACTTGAATGCACAAACCACTGTCATCATATTGTATGGTGACAGCTCATTAGTCTCCAAAAACAGTCTCATAGAATTAACAGACTTAATGATAGATGTTAGCACAAAAATAGGATGTAGCTTTATTATTTGTGCATTGCCTTATTCATATGCTCTCACAGATGACCAAAACAGGCAGATAGGCAAATTAAATCTATTATTGTACAATAGGACATGTCATAGTGACAGGATTTTATTTTTTGACACTAATATTTTTATTAGTAATTTCTTTTTAACAAAAGATACTATGTATCTTTCTTATGTACATAGGCGACAACTTGCTAAATTATTAGCATTTAATTTATATACTGACAGGAGTACTACTAGAGTACTTAAGAATTTGGTAGATAATAGTTATACCAATAGTAGTATTGACACATCTATTAGTTTAAACTATTAGATGAGACAACAGATAGGCTTTCATGTGTTTTAAACTTAGTTCATCAAAACATACAAGGCCTATCTGGCAAAGAATTAGAAATTGATTTATTTTTAAATAAACATAAGATTGATATCTTATGTATTACAGAACATTGGTTGCGAGGTGACCAATTAATATTTAACAATCAACATTACTCAGTTATAAGTGCATTCGTAAGAAAGAAGGCTATTCGTGGTGGCTCTCTAATATATGTATGTAATAGTTTGAAATGTAAAGAACGTAAGGATATAGCTAAACTTTCTATCGAGCGCACTGCTGAGATTTCTTGTGTTGAGCTTGAACAACATATTATAGTGTGTGTGTATCGACCACCACAAAGCGACTTTACTCAGTTTGAAAGCATTATTGAGGATGTCTTAAAACACATAATTTCTAGTAGGAAGTCTATAATCGTATGCGGCGATTTTAATGTCAATTTGTTAGAAAAATCACCAATTTGTACTAGGTTAGTTAGCTTATTTAGGTCATTTAATTTAAATGTTTTGTTCTCTGAACCAACTAGAATAACCTCACATTCGTCTACATGCTTAGATAATGTTTTTTGCAATTGTCTTTATTTAAGTAAGGCTGTTTTAACTGACTTGACATCGGATCACTGCGGGCAAAAGGTTGTAATTCCAACTAATACAACCCCTAAAGTACAAGAAATTACATGTAGGCCAATGACCTCTGCTCGCCTAAAACACTTTAGTAATGATGTTGCTGCCAAGATCGCCAGTATTGACTTAACCGTTGATGATCCTGATGAATTATATAAATACTTATTTAAAATTGTTAATGATGAGTACAATAAAATTTTTAAACTGAAGACGTTTGCAAGGAGCATTAAAGTAAATTTTTGTGATTGGGCAACAGTAGGTATATACAAAAGTAGAGCTAGGTTGTATGATCTATATGGTATGAAGAAATACAATTTTAATCCTGAATTTATTCAATATGTTAGAGATTATTCAAAGGTTTTTAAGAGGACATGTGCTTTAGCCAAATCCTTATATTTAAGCAATAAAATCAAAGAATCCAAGAACAAAATTAAAACTACTTGGAGCATTATTAACAATGAGACTGGTCGAGCTAAATTGGTAGATAACAATTATGAATTAAAATTTAATGGTGAAATTATTACTAGGAAAACTGATGTTGCTCAGACATTTAACAATTTCTTCATAAACATACCAGTGAACACAACCAGCTGTCTAGATTCATGTCCAAACAAAGCAGAAATGTTGGTTAGGGGCAATGTGAATGAGTGTGATGTGCTTTTTAATTTTAAATATATTGACACCAATGACATACTGAAGGTATTCAAGACGCTCAATAATAAAAAATCTGTTGACTTATGGGGCATTTCTGTTAAACTTGTGCGACAAATTATTTCTAGCTTAGCTCCATATTTAGCTGCAATATTCAACAGATGCGTAGATACAGGAGTATTTCCTGATCTAATGAAACACAGTAAAGTAATACCATTATTCAAAAAGGGATCAAAGAGCGACCCTAGTAATTTTCGGCCAATTTCTATCTTGCCTGCTATTAGTAAAATTTTTGAAAAGATTATTTTGCATCAACTAGAGAGCCACTTTCACACAAATAATTTATTTCACAGTGAACAGTATGGCTTTACTAAGGGTCGCTCCACCGTTGATGCCGGTGTAACTTTGTTAAAGCATATTTTTAATGCTTGGGAAAACTCGAAGGATGCCATTGGTGTTTTTTGTGACCTATCAAAGGCCTTTGACTGTGTGGAACATAATACGCTTTTACTTAAATTGAAACTTTATGGTATTAGAGATACCGCACTCAATCTTGTTGCCAGCTACCTTAATGATAGAATTCAGTATGTAGATGTTAATGGGAGTAGGTCTCTAGGTTTGCCAGTAGGAATGGGCGTTCCACAGGGCTCTATTCTCGGTCCATTTCTTTTTTTAATATATATTAATGATTTGCCGTTCTTTGTACAAAATTTATGTGATATTGTTTTGTTTGCCGACGATAATTTTTAAAGTTGATCGTAATTTAAGTAACTTTGATACCGTCAATAACACTCTTGCACAAGTATTAGATTGGTTTTCGACAAATAATTTGGTACTCAACTCAAGCAAAACCAAATGTGTTAAATTCTCTTTGCCTAATGTCAAAAGTGTTCCTACTAATATAATTTTAAATAAGGAAACAATTCAACTAGTCGAATCAACCGTATTCTTAGGTGTAACTTTAGATTGTAAGCTTCAGTGGGGCGCCCAAATATCCTGTCTCGCAGTAAAACTTAGTTCTGCAGCGTTTGCAGTTAGAAAAGTTAGGGAATTCACAGATATAGATACTGCTAGACTAGTTTACTTTAGTTATTTTCACAGCGTAATGTCTTACGGAATAATGTTATGGGGTACAGCTGCTGATATACAGACTATTTTTGTCATTCAAAAAAGGGCCATACGTGCAATTTATAAGTTAGGTGCTAGAGATTCTTTACGTGATAAATTTAAAGAAGTAGACATATTGACAGTTGCATCGCAATATATATATGCTAACTTAATGTACATTAAGAAAAACTTAATTCTATACCGCAAAAATAGTGATTTGCACAACGTGAACACAAGGAATAAACATAAACTGGTGGGAACTAACTACCGTCTACATAAAGTTCAGAACTCATTTGCGGGGATTGGTATACGATTTTTCAACAAATTGCCTCTTGAAATAATGAATTTACCCATGCACAAATACAAACGGACAATTAGGAACTTTCTTTTACAAAGGGGTTATTACACTATTAAGGAATTTTTAAATGATAAGACACCGTGGGGATAGGCTTAGGCTTGTTTAACTCACGATTATTTTATTTACATGTTAAGTGGAGGTGCCTCGTGAACACATGATTTTTTTTGCAGGTTTTGGATATTTTTATGATTTGTTGAATGTAGTTTAACATTATTTATCTCTGATCATATCATTGTTCACTTGTCACCTTCACAAAATTCTTTCTACATTTGCATTCCTTCACGCGTTCCACTAACTTATGTTAATAATAACGATCTGGAAAATGGAGGTAATTGGCGGTCATGGTCAGTATACCAACAGATTGTTTCTTACTGCTGGTTCGTATACCGTTGTCGTCATGCTCACTAAAATGTCATTTCTTGTGGTGGCGTCGTGTGTCGGGTCATCCCTGTCCCTCTAATATGGCGAGAGGGATGATGGCTGGCACATGCGTCATACTCGTGAACGGGTGCTACTTGCGATGACTGGTCGATGACGGTCTTGCGGGCTGGTATTAGATTTTAATATTTAACTGCATCATTTCCATCATGGTTCTGATCACTTTCGCGGATTGCCTGCATTATTAGGTATATATAATGTAAGTGGATGCTCCTGTTTCACCATGTCTATTCTGAGGCTAACCAAAAGTATTATGCTTGAGTATTATGATGTACAGTAAATATATACATACAAGTGATATAGAAGGTGTAACAGTTGCAGCACCTTACAAAATGTAAATTGTGTATAATGCAAAACCTGGCTTTGAAAAAGAGTGACCGTGAGTTTTATTGCCCGTTCTTTCTCATGGTTCTACCTATTGCTTTGCGAACGTGGCAGTAAATGTAAATGTAGAAGCATACAGTAATAATGTTTTAAATTTGAGTATAAGTAATTATTTTATAAATTTATTATTTTGACGTTCATAAGCGTCACATTGTGACCCAAATGAATAAAGGATTTTGAATTTGAATTTGAATTTGAACAATAAGCATGCAACACAAAAACATCCAAGAAAACGAGTTCTTTTGTAAATTCATATGACACTCAATACGCTCATCGGAGCAAATACTCAATTGATGGAATAAAGCGACGAAGATCAAATGAGATACCGTATATATAATGAAGGCAATTGCTACAATCCTCGTGTACAGGAAAATAAACAAAAATGTGTATCGGCACTACTTACGTTCCAACCGAACCTTTAATCTGTTAGAACGATCGTGGGGTCCCGTATTGTAGTTAAGCAAAGAGGCTAGTTGGATCCCAAGTTTCCACAACAACTGGAAGCCACTATTTTCGTAGCTAGCTAAGCTTGTAATAGGAAGAGAGAAAGTGTAACGGGTAAAATCACCGGCCATTTCTCTAGGGAGTGTTATGGATACGACCTCCACAGAAGGACAAAAAATTATATCATTCTTCGATACATTTTCTGTTTGATTCTTACGAATGTTGCTTCATGTCGTAAAACATCCTTCAGTAAACAATATCAAACATGGAACACATCTTAGCCATTAAATAAATCTAAAGCCATCAGCCACCAATCTAACTATAAAGCCATGTTTAAATTCTGACTAAGAAGATAAAGCTCAACTTTTATCATGTGTGTGATTATTGACGTTGTCGGATTTTCTTTTTTTGAAAATGGATGCTTGAAGTAGTTACTGAAGCCTGTCATCATTTCAATCGCTCGTAAGTAGCTCTATAAGAAGTAGGTATCTGTACCAAAGTTCAGTCAACCGTAGTAGGGGTAAAGATTTTTTATGCATACGTCATGACACGCGCCGATATATCACTGTACTGTGAATAACAATGGACTGTTTTCGTAAAATGTGACGATTTATTCACTACGGCCCGTGTAAATATTTACCGAAGGATTACCAATGCCTGACCAAATATCACTTAATCGCAAATAAAACTATCGAAAATCCATGAAATTCTCATATTTTAATATTTAACGTTGGAGTAAATGATGGGTTTGCTGACAGTTTGTGACATTACTTAAACTGTGAAAGGATGCTGCACGTTGAAAAATGTTTAATTGGTTGTCACAAACAGTGCAACAGATTATTTCGCCCACGCCTATCTACTTTTTTTGCGGTAAAGGCAACATCTTTTCAATCCGACTCTTCGATATTGATGTAAGGCTTTTAAGACTTTTTGCCCTCCGTCCTTTCGTATATTTCTCTGTCCGTTAAGATTCGATGGTAAAAGCCTTAAGCTCTTTGTTGTCATATAGTACATGAGATACTTTTTATATATAAGTTGTAGTTACTAAAGTAAATAAATGCAAAATGGGGCAAATATTTCTGAAGAATCAGTTATTATTATGGTACCCTAATATAGTGCGAATATGACAGTTATATATTCTATGAAATACCATTAAAGACGTAAATACAAGCTTGACCTGTATTTATGCAGCGAGAGACAGCCCATTTGGATGAATGGCCGTAAAATATCAGCGAAGACAATGATATAATATTATCAAGTAGATATTTCACATGTATCAAAACCGTAGAATGGTCACAACGCTGTTGACAAATGACCACAGAAGCTTGCAACACAAACCAGCACACTGATGAATGCTTAAATGGATAACCATTTGTGCCACAGAGCTATCAAATTGCATAGATAACGAAATACAGCCGTGTTAAGCGAATGATTCTAAATGTAAATGAAAGGTTTAAAAAGTAACGAATAGTCGTTTCTGAAATACTGACTTCTATTGTGTTTCGTTATTGCATTTTCTGTTCATATTTGAATAATAATAAGTCTTAAACATTTCGGTAACTGTAGTCACCTTGTTACAATTGTTAAAATGCTGCAGCGGTTGGAATTTGGGGTGAAATGTGTGTTTCTTTTTTTAGCTGCCCATTGAGAACATTGATGTTTTGCTAGTCTGTATGTGTAGACTTTTAATACATTATTTATTAAAATGAAATCGATGGAAAAGTTCTTCTATTTTGTAAACTTATTTTAATGTTTATTATAAAAGAGAGAAAGCTGTAAGTTAAACTCTGTCATCATGTTGAAATAATTGTGTTTGTGACAATAAACAAATAATTATTAAAACTGGTATTGAACATTGCGAGTGTTGAAATATCAAGATCGACCTTCAACTTATATAAGCCATTTTACTGTGTTCCGAAGCACCAATCTAACTCTTCTAACGTATTTTCAGTTAAGGCGCCGAGTACAGCTATTAAGTTGAGCTGTTGCCGTCACAGTCGGATTGTATACATAAGAAAGAGAAGCGCGACGATGACGGGACGTTCAGAACTTTTTAAAGAACATGAAATAAATTAATTACAGAAAATGTATTGATTGAATTAAAAAAATAAAACAGTATTTCGTTAGTATGTTGCTTGTTGAATAATTTGTCACAAACTCAGAATTATTGTATGTATTTTAATATGGTTTTTATTCGTTAAAATATTTTTTAGAGGTATCTTTGTGATTTTTTTCTATCGAGTTAGTTGTATTATGTTTTCAACACACTACTTAACAAGATTATATCCTGAAGAATATAATATATTTTTTTGATTGTGTTAACTGCATAGAATATACTTTAAGGCACTATAAAACTCGCGTTTAGCTCTTGTAGTCCCCTTAAAATTTAGTAATAAATGCTCATTGGTAGGTATTTATATTTCAGAAGATTAATATCCATCATATTTAAATTTGTCTATGAATAGGCTAGTGTTTTGGAATTCGCGGTTATATTATAGTGCTTTATACGCGCTGTCAATTAGTCAGACTAATTCAAAGTGATCGTGAGTTCGATCAATTGGTTTGAAGGGACTTAGTAGTTAGTATTATCGAACTAGACAGCCAAGGTCTGTAGATACTGAGTTACAAAATTACAGCCGACAAGAGTCTCACATTTATTTAGTAGTTACTCATCGTTAGTACAGCAATTTTATGGTGGCGACGAGTGCTTTGGTGATGCCCCATCCTCCGACACACGGGTAGGGGAGCGGAGGGCACGTTGTTACAGGGGTAAGAAGTTACACGCGTTTTTTACCGGGATTTTAAACTCTTTGATGGACATAATTGGACTCATTCGTTTTCTTATAACATCGTGCATTAGATAAAAACAATCAGTGACCCGCCAAGCGCTGAGCTGCTAGGTTGTGTGCGTGAGTCCCGATTTCAACCAAATATGTAAAAAAGTCCTTTACGAAATTTTTGATTCCTGATGACTATATTTTTTATTTTGTCAAAATTTTTAACCTTGAACGTTCATAATATATCTACCTTTAATTAACAATATTGTTTTATTCTACTATCGATATCCATTAATAATGACTTCAATTTATATTAAAAAACGTGCCATAGGGCAAGTAGTTACAATTGTTGGGGGTAAGTTGTTACATGTAACAACTTACGTCGTAAACGCAAATCCGCTGTGTTAACCGACACACCTGAAAAAGACTCATTAAAAAAAGAGTATGAAGAAAAACTAGCAAAGACCAAAAAAACGTGTGACAAAACTAAAGGAAAAGGCAAAGGTAAAGGAAAGTACTCGAAAATGAGCGAAGAAGGAAAAGAAAAGGTGAAGAAAAAAATTTTGGTTTTCGATTCAGATTCTGATACTGATGAATGGTTTTGTTTAGTGTGTAGCGAAAGTTATAGCACCTCGATAAAAGAAGATTGGGTAGGATATTTAGAATGCAAAATGTGCGACTATGTCAAATGTGTAACGGATAATGTTCGCCATTCATTTGCATTAATTGCAATTCTGATGAAGACTGATTTAATATTTGTATGTGATATTGTTACCTACCTCTATAAAAATTACTATATATCTTTCTATAATATAAGTGCCTTAAAAATGTTAGAATCCAAAGTATTTTAGTTTGCCAAAAGTTTATTAAAATAACTAATAATAATAAAGTAAATAATTGAATTACTACAAGTTGTTATTTGCAGAGTAAGTCTGTGTTTTTATATAAGATTTAAAAATGTTCCTGCCAAAGTGATTTTCTGCAAAAAAAACTTAAATAATTACCATAATAGATATTATAATTACTCATAAATGTTAGAATACTGTATAAAGTGATCTCTATTGTTTATATCGTTTTGAAATACTAATAAAAAAGATGTATCACTGATGATTTTGTTTATTTATCTACCGTAACATCGTGCCCCGATGCTGTAACAACTAGCCCCAATTCCGGGGTAAGATGTTACAATCTACTTGTTTAGTTAAATTCTCCATTGTGAAAAAATTACATAAATTTTAATAATTTTTCAGTCATATTTTAATAGCTAAATAGACATACTAACATTACAAGTAATCAAATGTATAATATATTTGATAGTCTTTGTCATATTAACAACTATCTAAAAATTGTAACAACGTGCCCCCCGCTCCCCTACATGGCGGAACTCGAGGTGGTTTTTAGTGGAAACACCACATACTCCGGCTCTTATTTCCCCCAAGAGTCGGAGATCCGAAGGGATTTTCCACCTCGGAAAACAAAAAAAAAAAAAAAGTACAGCAATTTTATAAAATGAATAGAACGCAAAAAAGTACACTTACTCCAAAAAATAAACACTCTTTATGTTTTTTGATGCTACTCGTACATTGTATATTTTTAAAGCAAAAACACATGTCAGTTATAAAGCCTTTATGCAGTTAAAACGCTACAAAGCTGAAGCTACAATTATATGTCTCATTTAAAGCGGAAGATACGACTGCTATGGCATTAAAAATCAATAAAGTTCTGGAGGAGGTGGTCAGATGGTCTGAGAAAAATTGCCTGGTTTTAAATCCACTGAAATCAAACTACATGATATTGGGCAGTAAAAACAGATAAATGATATTTTATTAGCTAAGCCCGTAATAAAAGTTAAAGGGGTTGAAATATCAAGAGTAGAATCGGCGTGTAACTTAGGCTTGATAATTGACCCGAAACTTCATTTCGAAACGTATATTAGCAATGTTGCAAAAAATTGTTTTTATAGATTAAAATTACTTTATAGGTTTAGAAATTATTTATGTGTTGCATTGCGAAAGAGGTTAGTCGACAGCCTGGTGTTGGCAAAATTTAATTATATGGATGTTGTGTATGGTCCATGTTTGCTGTCTAGAACCACCCGACTGATACAACGGGTTCAAAATGCTTGTGCCAGGTTCTGCCTCGATATCCCACGTCGTAGCCATGTCACACCGTACATAAATCAAGCCAATATTTTAAAAATGGCAGCGCGACGGCAGCTTCACTTGGCTACGCTATTATTTGGAGTCGTAAACACACAAAAGCCGTTGTACCTGTTTAATAAGTTAAGTTGGAGACAAGACCACTATTCGTACTCCACTCGTTCCACTTCCAACCCGCTCACAATGCCAAAGTATAAGACAACAGCATTTCGGGGCTGTTTCAAATATTCCGCCACGCGTTGCTGGAACGATTTGCCTCCCCCATTGAGATCACTAAAAACAAAAGCAAGTTTTAAATTTCACTTAAAAAATAGTCTTTTATCAAAACAAAAATCATAACAAGCATAATAAACATGTGAAACATGTATTACTTACGTAATGGTTGTGATCTGCGGACGAGGTACGTAGGTATCTCGACGGTCAGGCAGCGCGAGGCGGCTAGTTTATAAATTATTATTATTTTTACTATTGTGTCACTCAGGCCTGATGGTTGAAAGTGTGACGAATTTTACTGATACAACATTCTGTAATTGGTTAATATAACACTGTGAACACTGGCAAACTTATTATATATATATTAAACTGTCCATTTTTTATGTGTGTATTATGTAAACAATGATTACATCGCGCGCGCCGCGCGCGGTCTAGTGCGCTGGTAGTATGCGACGCGCGATGCGCCGCGTCCTGCGGACCGCTCGCCCGCGCCCGCGCCCGCACCCTTGCATAATAATTTTATTAGGTATGTATTGAATATTGGATGTGATACATACGCCGACTTAATTACGGAGTGGTTAAGTCGGCGTATCTATTATGTATTTTTTATGTAGCTTTATTTTTATTATTTTGTTTTATAACCACTGCTTTTTAATCCTGTTTTTGTGTACGTATTTATTGTTTTGTCGTTTGGATAAAAATGTGTAAATTGTTTACACATTTTTATCTAAACTCACTTGCTAGATTACATACTTTTGTCTATTTTTATTTTTCTTAGTATTATTGTGCTGATTAACGTCCGTGCGACATTTAAGGTGCACACAGAATACCAGCGTTGTATTGTGGATACTACCACAATGCAACATTAAAGCTGAGTGTGCACCTATATGTTACAGATTAATCTTAAGGCTTGCGATGTTTTATTTTATATGTTACATTTTTTCTGTGTTCTGTGACAAATAAATAGTTTTTCTTTCTTCTTCTTTTCTTTCTTTCATATACATTATTATTAGTCCTTAATTTTCACGGCAACATGTACCTTATTTAATATAATTGTATTTACAACAATGATTTGGAAAACTCAATTTCAGAGAAATGGACTACTATTCATTACATTTTTAGAAAATCTGTTATCCACCAGATTCAAACACCCTCCTTCTAAAAGCAAAAATTTAATACAGTCAAAGCAGTTTAAAAGTCAACGAAATCAGACAGTTTGAGACGACTTGTCATAACCCATTCAAATCATCGAGATATTCAAATTGGCTACACGATTTTCAAAACCTTTGCTTTCCTTATTTATCCAAGGTTTTTTAGGTACAAAAAATAGATCCAGCTGACGTAGATTTCCATGTAGATTTATACTACTTCGAACTTGTTTTCCCAACCGTTACTCCGTAACGTTATAAGCAACTGACTCAGCTATATAAATAACCTCCAGCGAATATATAAATAAGGATTACTACAAAGTAACAAAAACATATAAAAAATACATATAAAAACATTTCCGCAACTGCAAAGCCATGACTCGGAATAAAGGCGGCACAAGAGGCACAGAAAAGTTCTCACAGTAAGCCTAAAATAATGCTGTTAAAGCAAGAACATTCCCGAGGGAACGCAACCCAACCCTGTTTAAACACAAAAAGCGAACTCAGATTTGTTGTGACTGTATCTCTTGTCAAATGCTACGAAAATATTTCCGTAATGCGTACACTGATGTATATAGAGGACACATAAACAGGTAAATAGTGACTATTCAAAGGAGAAATTTTGTTCGGCACTAACATGCATTCTTTGTCAGAGTCACAAAAGTGAACTTATGTTAATGGATCAGCGAAAGGTTATTTCTGAGTTAGACATTTTGGCCTAACTGTTAAGGTGGATTTCAAAGTGTTGAAATTAATGGAACTGTTTTCAACTTGACTTGACGAGGTAATTGACGTGACCATCAGTGACAAACCTTTATATTATAGCTACATAATAAAACTAGTTTTGTTTACTTTAAAAAAAAGAGATGATGTAAGAGGAATGTATGGTTTAATATTGTTTTCTAAAATTCGATACAAAATTGAAGAGATATTATTTTTATTTGATCTTACTTTCCTGTTTTTGTTCAACAGCCATATATTTAAACTTGTCTAAGTATGAGTTTGAGGATGCTGTGCGAGAAACTCGTCTGCTTGATTTGATTTTAGTAGAATTACAAGCCCTATACTAAAGAGTTAATGACAAATACGTATTTATGCGATATCCATAAACCAGTCAGGCCTGTCAATAACAATCAACCACTCAGCTAGCTTTGACACAAATGTACCAACAAAACGTTCACACTAAAACCTCGTATTGTCAAATGAAATTCAATTTTAAACTGAATGTAACGGCCCTTGAACAAGCTTTGTTCGCACGTTCGTAAATTAGAAATTGTATTCCGTTCACAGCTACGATGTACCGAGCAGTTGTTTTATTTCCAGTTAATTCTATAATGAATCTGTACAATGTTGAAGCTTGTTCCAAAACTTGAACAATTTGTTCCGAAACGTTGTACGGAAAATGTTCCGTGCACAGATCTCTTCCTTTACCCTATAAGTTGTAAAGGAAGAGAGAATAGACAAATGTTATTGCTGTTGAAAATTGAATAATTCTGAAATATATTTTCTACTGTGAGAAGAATACAGATGTGCAATATTGCTATAAATAATTTGGGTAAAATCAGGACGGCGACAAAAAATATAGTTATTAATCTTGATTCACACTTTTCGAACACGGCTATTAAGATTCACTCTATGATAATTTATTCAAACATCAAAAACTGAAGAAACTGTAAAGATTCGCCAGCCTTATACCCGTAGGAACAAACCTGTCATTTTGCAAATTTATGCAAACTGCTTTACTTGGGTGAGTAAACACGCAATGCTGTGTCAGTCTGACCTAGAAGACAAGAATGTAGTAAAAACAACACCATTTTGGCAGTAATTCCCTTTATCGATACTAAAACTGAGCTGAGAAAGGAGCGTAAAGATAAACAACGGTGCAGTGTGCCATATCCCAGTTTACGTGGAACTACAAGAAATAAGCTGGGAAGATGAGCGGTGCGGGAAAAATATAGCACCAATACTATATCTGTGTTTTTGTTTCCTCACTTCCTCATTACCAGCTAATTTCATCTCTAACGGCTTGGCTAGCTCGCACTATAGGTACACGCCGAAAAGGCGGGACTTTATGGTCCACTACTCCAAATTAAAAGCTGTCCAGTTTGCATGCTGAATCAAATACGATTAGCAATTCTGTGTTGCTGATAATAGTTCAACCGCTACATTGAATCTACGGGATAATATATATTTTTAAACATTTGTTTTTAAAACATACTCAGGTTCCTTTTAGTGACTGCACGATATTTTTTATTTCATTGGTTTTAAAGCATGCGATCACTTCTAAAAATTATTGCGTAACTTAATTAAAAAAAACCCGACAAGTTAAATTAGGCTGTCATAATATTATCCCCCCTGTGGGATCTCGACCTTGTCGTGGTGGCGGGGCTCAGTAACCGTGGTTTGGTGACCCACGGTGAAGCTAAGCGAGATCCCGGGAGTAGACGCTCCGCGTGGGCTTGATGGAGGCCTGCGAAGGATGCGTCCAATAAGACTATTTTTGGTCACGTGGCTAAATTTGATTTGTGATTCGGGTCTGCAAACATACAAATGATATATTGACGTTGAAATAAGACATCTGAAACGATTAATTTAAGTTTTGTTTTGAGTATGATAAGTAGTTTGTTTTGCACTGAATACGAAGAAAAATTATCCTCAAATAATTTCACTCTAAGATCTATGAAATTAAAGTCTCTGCATTTATATCTACAAATCTTTTCGGTTTTTTTCTGCGTTCGAACACACAAACTAGGATGTTTTTGGAATGCGGTCCGAAACTTCGGTCCGAACGAGGAACAAACCATATTTTCGACTTTTAATGTCAAAGTCTTAAACAAAATCATCAACCAATAAAGCCACAGTGATGCTTTTGGAAGGCACATTTACAAATTAACAACATATCATTATATTTATAGAAATTATTTTATAGTAACGTGACCTACAAACCTAAAGGTCATACGATACGTAGGTACCTACGGTGTAAAAAAATAGCCGATGCAAATGCTTCACCATTTTCGGCGGCACGTGCATGGAAAAAGCTGTACATTACACGCATTTAGCCTTTACTCATATTTCAGCCGCCACTGCTAAAAACAGTTTTCATAGGCCAAAGTCATATCCTAGTACAAGAAATGTACAACAATTTTACTTTCAAAGTCATTAACTTCATAAAGTTCTCAGAGCAATGCCTATAAAAATCAAAACAAATCTTACATTCACATAAATATAAAGAGAATATATACTCAAAATAATGCTTTAAGTATCACCAACACTGATATTGTAAACTTTTGTTACGAACTGACGAGGTGAAAGATACCATGCCACATTTGCTTATACTTTTAACATCTAAATTTGAAATAATTATGTCATAATTCGGTTTGGCTTAAATCTGGTTCAACGTTGACTGATACTTCCGACGTCAACAAAGTACCCTATCCCGTATATTGGCCAACCCTTATCAAATGTAAAGGTTAACACGTTTAATTTCCGCTCTTCCCAAAAATGTATCATTACCATTTTAAAAGAAAATATTCAGATTTCATTAGCTTCTGCGTGTTTAAGCCTTTAATAAATCTAATTATCCTGCAGGAATTGGATTTTGACTCTAAATTATTTAATTTTAGCTTCGATTTTTCTGAGCAAATTTCTCCCTACAAATGTTTACTTTTTGTGACCCAAATCGTCGTTTCTCGAATCTGCCAATTGATTATATGTTTGTACGGTCCCCTGAGATACTAGTTATATTGTCAAAATTGTCTTGAAATTTAAAAACCACCGAATGGATTTGTGTGTGGTTTTTCCCAATAGATAGTGTGTTTCCTGAAGAAGGTTTACGTGTATAATTTACGCGGGCGGAGCCGCGTGCGAAGTCTAGTGATAAATAAAAAGATAATAATAAAGTTTATGATTAAGTATTGGTCTTTTAACCAGACCTATCTTTATTCAGGCTAACCCAAAATGGGTTACAGAGAATACTGCGACATAAATTCTTAGATCATCAAAACATACGCCTGTTTCCCCGAAGGGGTAGGCAGAGGCATATTGAACGCCCACCTTTCGCCAGTGTTTTGATCCCACGTAATAGGTGGCGAGCCTATTGCCGCTTATCGGGATATTTTGTTTGCCAGAGCCTCGTCCGTTGATCGGCAGGTGCACCACTTGCAGGTGAGGTTGGCTTGGGACCCTAAGTTCTTGGTGGGAACCCTATGCACATCAAAACACTTTTTATAAATTACCTACGCGAAATGATTCCATCTTCATAACAACTGAACATCCATTCTACAAATTCACTTTCTTTTAATGGAGCTCGCGAAACATTTTTTGTAAATCGACTAAATATTTTAATTTTAATTACGAAATAATTCTCCACTCAACGCATTTATGTTTTATGTTCAAATTACATGATCGTAAAATAAAAAGAAAATATATGAGAAAGCCTTTAAAACTTTTGTAGAATTCTTCATTTCTTTTTATAAAATATAGTGAGTTATAAAGTGATATATTATTTCAACGTCATTCTTATTAAAAACTTCGTATGTAAATATTTTGCTTTATAGTAAAAATATTGTTTTTTGTCGTAAAATATGTTAGCACGTAGAAGACTTTCAGATCGTTCTACAGATTTTCAGGTACTGTGCAGCCGAGTTGTTGGATTTCATGCAATTTCTCTCGGTACAAAGTATTTATCTCTACAAATTCACTTTTAATATAACCCCAATAAAGATCTCAGCTAGGATTGATCACAGTATCGGAGTGACTCTAGGATGATTGAAAATTGAAAACTGCTCTCACCCATTTAGAGATAATTTTTTTTCTATAAAGCACACTTAACTGCAGTTAAGATTGTGTCATTTTCCAACTCGTGGCAGCATTCAGCAAACCTTTGATTCCATACGGCAAATATATTTCAATTCATTATCATCGTCATAGCGTTATCCTGATTGCATCCAACGTAGTATTATTCTTCCTTAGATTTAAAATTGGTTTTTAAACATAGTTGATTATTAGTTATTGAATCTTACCTTGTTTCTAAACATAATCTGACTCAGCCAGTTCTCCGTTCATCATAACACAAACACCATTTTCTACGTTTCCTTATTTAGATACGTGACCCGGTAAGGTACTTAAGATTATCCTGACCAGCTAGCGATCCAATAAAGTTATCTTGTATCACCGTTCGACAGATGGCTACGCCTATCCTTCACAAAATTTGCTAAATCAATCACTTTTGTTTTTTCACTTTACTTATTACATTCGCCCATTCCGACTTGAGCTTATGGCGTCAAGTTAATATGAGGAAATGATGTTCAAGGAAATTAATAACAAGATGTTTATTTACTTGATTCAGTTGTTAATTGTACAGTAAGTTAAGTGTTGCTTTTGTGCGGCATTAGACGACAAATCAAAGCATATTTTGTGCAGTATGTGTAATTGTGTACGTGTCAAGTACTATTAGGTACATTTATTATGTATTTATTTTCCTTGTGTATAGATAGACCCACGACGTTACACAGGATTGCAAGGTCACGAATTAACGAAATCAATATTCTAGGCAAGGCACATATTCATATTCATGCTGTTCGACATAACTTCAATATTTGAATAACTTGTGAATATGGCGCAGACAGAAGAGATATTTCGATCATTCACCAGATCGTTTTATTGGTTATTTATAGCAGAGAGCTCTAACTTATTTTAGATTCCCGAGTTCACCTTCTACCTGTATGCATATAAAGCCAACGTATTTACGTTGCAAGCGTATGCTCAAGCGTATTTAGCAGTATTACTGGTATGAAACGGTCGTCTGAGGCACTAGTTCTGTCATCTACCAAAGTTTCACTCATAGAATGGCACAAGTCGGAAATCAAATCGACTAAAACCATTCTAATATAAAGGTATCTTACCTAACTGGAGCCTAGACCGGTACCAAGTGAAAATTAATTTTGTGCAGACGCTGAGCTTCTGGACTTAAGTAAATAAGAAGCAAATCCTATAATCAAAATCTGGTTCGGTCGCTTCAGGTTTCATTTGGTAGGACGGCAGTTTCTTGTCGTTTTCCAAATACAAGGCACATGATACAATTCTTTTTATTTGATTATAATTAAACTATTTTGTCATCTGTTCATTTTATAATCGTCACTATTGTTTCAACTAATACCCAAATGCAATCCGCCGCTGTAATCTCAGCAAAATGTACGATTTGCATATATATGCTGTCGGCCAAATTTGTTCATATTTAAGATAATGTATGACATTAGAATACTTAATAATAAGGTGGTGTTTATTTACTTCATGGTAGTAGAGCCTTGCTGATTTCTTTCAGAAAATCAACGTAAAGTAACAATACCTAAACTGTTGCGTTTCGTTCAGTGAGTGAGAATGCCGGACGCCCTATCCCCTATTCCTTTACCTCATCCCACTCCTCGTCCTATCTCTTTTCCCAACCCCGAGGGGCGGCAACTCACTTGTGACTCCTGTGGTGTTGCTTGTGTCCATTGGCGAAGGTAATTGCTTACCATCAGGCAATCCATCTGCTCATTTGCCGCCTATTACTTTTAAAAAAAAGGTACTACTCCAGATTAATTCAAAATGAGAACAAAATTTCTATCACGTCATCTGCCATGTTAACCAAACTTATCATACAGTAGTGATCCCGGTCCTCACTGTTTTAAAGTAGAATTTACTGCGTCTCAAGAGGCGTAGACACATGCAAATAACGCACACGTGCTGGCTTTTTGTGTCTGAAATCATGAAAAGGGAAAATACCAGGCAAGTCATAGCCAATATTTATTTCTATTGTAATAGAAAACAAACATTCTGCTCTTGATAAAACGAATTACAAAACTGCTAACATCATAAATAATGACAGCGTGCACATAACAACTTGCTTTGTCACAAAACATTTGATCTGTTTGTCGTTTACAAAGCGAACTAATACCTCCATTGAGACTGAAATAAAAAATGCTTCACGTAATTTTGTTTATTTGTAGATCTAACATTTTGTTTATTACGTAAAGCCCCTTAAGTACTTTTATAGCGTAACTGTATAATTTAGAATACATTTTGTTCTGTAACATTCAAATGCAAGTGTTATATTGCACTGGTTTTATTGTTACAAAGGAAAGATTGAATTACAGTGTAATTTATTCCATTAGGAATATGTAATTTAAATGTTTACACTCTACGTATTAATATTATTCTTCGTTACAATAGGCGTAGAGTTTGTATAGCAGCAACAAACCATAAATCATGTAATTATAAATGATCGATCGATATAATATAGAAATGAGAAAAAAAGCAGCGATAGCCTAGTGGAGAGACCGTCAGACTGCTACGCAGAGGGTTCGGGTTCAAATCCATGGCGCACACCTCCGAAAAGTCATCGGTGCGACTGACTTTTCGGAGTTATGTGCGAGCTATGACTTTTCGGAGTTATGTGCGTATTAAATTGTTAATTATCGCTTGCTAAACGGTGAAGGAAACCATCGTAAGGAAACCTTCAAGTCTGAGAGTTCTGTATAATGTTGTCGAAAGACATGTGAAGTTTGCCAACCCACACTTGGCCAGCGTGGTGGACTATGGCCTTACCCTTCTCATAATGGGAAGATTCCCGTGCCCAGCAGTGGGACAGTACAAAGGGCCAATGATGATGGTGATAGGAATGAGAAGATTATGAACAAATTATTTGAATGTATTTAACAAGTTAATCTATTTGCTAATGAATAGAAATGATATCAGTGTGACATATCTTAAAGATATTCGTAATTACAACGACTCCTAAATTTCATTTAGCTTTGTAATGATTTTGAATATGTACACAATATCGAATCGCCTAAATTATCATAACTAATGGCATAAATCAATTATAAATCCGATTCTAATAGAAACAAGTTAACAGATGACATCATTTAATCGACGCTTGTAATTCTGGAAGCGTTTTAATCTTGGACCCTTATCAAGGTTTTGTAAATTAATGTCATCTTGGATTAGGCCTCGATTGGACTACTAAGAGCCCGTAGTTATTTATATTGACAATCTTGCTAACATAGTTTGTAGCTGTAGTGATGTCAACAGGCGCCTATTTGCCCTAAGGAATATTGAGTATTCCGTTATTAACTATTTGGCAAATTAATGTTTCCGTTATTGAATTTTCATGTCAGTTTTGGGATTTTCTCTGAATAAACATATCTATCAAATCAAGTGAGATGTTGACTATATCTCTTGACACTGCGCCGAGTGTTGTTACAACAGTTTGTGTGAACCAAAAATTGTTGTTCATGTCTAGGTGTGGGTATGTATGGTTGAAATGTCTCCCGTGGCACTAAGATTTTTTTTTTAATGCAAGAGCTCACATTTTTAGAAGACGAAGAAAATTAACGCAGCGATAGAGTTCGTTAGTTACATTGCAATCTACGCATTCTAAGCGCAATAACAACGTGCTCGAAATATTTTTTTAAGGCGTTGTTATCTTAGGCTTACTGAGTTACACAATTATTTTATTTTAGTTGTCACTAGTATGAAAATAATACGTCAACCTATAGATAAAATTGCATTAACGATGGCTTTGCTTTAGAACAGTGACATTGTCAACTGAGAACAGTTATAAACGGGCACTTCACGGCGTTTTGTAGTATTGTTCTACGATAAATATTCCTAGAATCTCTATCGAAGAACAATATCTGCTAGGTTCATTGTTACTGTTAAATGTAGCAGTGAGAGGCTACAATGTAACTAATCGTATGTATATTATGTATATATACTCGTACATTATTAAAAAGCTAACAGTTAAACGACTGCCAAAGACGGATCACTTACAGAAAGCCAGAACAATCCTTGTTAAATACTCTTAAGGAAGCCCAAAAACTTTTTATTCAGATATCTATTCCAAATAAACTGACGAAAAAGTCAATCACATTAAAAACCATCGGTTATGAGGTGGTTTATCTAGTCGCAGCGACATAAAAATTGATGAAGCTCCACAAACACCCTCTAACCTTTTTTAATGGAAACGATAATTGAAACCTTCAGTTTAATCCGAGACTCTTTTGCGTAAATTGAAACCCGGTGATTCAGAAAAGAGATAATTATTTAAAAATTTATGAAAAACCACTGATTCATACGTCCGTGTGGTGACGGATTAAGAATACGGAATGTCACCACCCCATATCATCCCATGGGTGTCGTAAGAGCCGACAGAGGGAGCATAATATTATGCAGAGACCAGCACTGTAAGAGAAGGAAAACTTGATACAAACCCTATGCCAACCCATTTGGCCAGCGTGGTATAGTAGGCCAATTCCTCCTTTTCCAAGGAGAGGCCTAGTCCAGCAGTGGACTATTAAAGGCTGATGATGTGTGACTGATTCATAGGCTTACTCGGCAACGAAGTCGGTTTGCTTTGCTTTTAATTAACGTTTTTAGACGGATATTTTCTTTAAGTGCACTAACTTAAACTTTTAACGTGGACTCTTCACTACATAGTATTAAACAAAGTCTTTCTTTTGTCTGTCTGTCCCTATGTATGCTTCAATCTTTAAAACTACGCTACGGATTTTAATGTTTTTTTTTTAATATATAGAATGATTCAAGAGGAAGGTTTATAGGTATGTATAATACATGCATATTATTGCATTGCACGCGTGCGAAGCCGGCTATTTGACTAATATTAAGTAGTTAAAAATTGGGCAAGTGCGAGTCGGACTCGCGCACGAAGGCTTCCCGTACCATCATCTATAAAAGAAAATCAGTTTAGTTGTATGTATACTTAAATAAGTATTTATAAGTTTCTACCTGTTTATTAAGATCGAGTAACAAATTGCTTAAAAATACTTTTGTTGTATGGGAGCACCCCTTTATTTTTTTTTATTTTTAGGGTTCCGTACCTCGAAATGAAAAAAAACGGAACCCTTATAGGATCACTTTGTTGTCCGTCCGTCTGTCAAGACCCTTTTTCTCAGAAACGCGTGGAGGTATCAAACTGAAATTTATATCTAATAGTCAAGTCTGCTGTCCCATGAAGCTGTGAAAATATCAAACTTCTAAACCAACGCAATCAAAAGATACAGCCGTTTATGCTGCAAATTTACGAAACTCGCAACGAAATCAAAACCTACAGGGTACTTGCCATGAACTCAGAATCTTAAAATTTGGTACGAAGCAATGTCTTATAGCACAGATTAAGGAAAAATTGCGGAAACAGTAAATTTTTAGCGACATCAAATTAAAAAAAATGTTTGATTAATTTTAAAGTTACTATCCCTTTCCTCATGAACGCGTTAAGTTATTAAATTCAAATTCATATCAAATACTCGAGTCTATAATACTTTTAAGCTGTAAAAAAATCATCCTTCCATCTAAACGCAATCAAAAGATACAGCAGTTTTACTATACTTTCAAACTCGCAAATCCTCGCGAGGGAATCAAAACCTACAGGGTACTTGCCGTGAAATCAGAATCTTGAAATTTGGTAAGAAGCAATGTCTTATAGCACAGATAAAGGAAAAATTGCGAAAACAATAAATGTTTGGTTACATCATATAAAAAAATGTTTTATTAATTTAAAAGTTATTACCCCTTTCCGCATGACTGCGTTAAGATATTAAATATAAATTCATACCAAATACTTGGGCCTATAATACTTTTAAGCTGTAACAAAATCAAACTTATATCTTAACGCAATCAAGAGATACAGCAATTTTACTATATTTTCAAACTCGCAACTACTCGCAAGGGAATCAAAACCTACAGGGTACTTCCCATGAACTCAGAATCTTGAAATTTGGTACGAAGCAACGTCTTATAGTACAGATAAAGGAAAAATGTCAAAAACCGTAAAATTTTAGTAATATCACATAATAAAAATATTTTTAATAATTTTAAAGTTACTATCCCTTTACCAAAGTCATCGACATAGCTCTCCGAATAGCCAGGCTGAAACGGCAATGGGCAGGGCACATAGCACGAAGAACCGATGGCCGTCAGGACAGGCGGGTTCTGGAGTGGTGACCACGTACCGGACGACGCAGCAGGGGTGAGCCTCCCGCAAGGTGGACCGACGATCTGGTTAAGATCGCGGGAAGCGGTTGAATGCGGGCGGCTCAAAATCAGTCTGTGTGGAGAACCTTGGGGGAGGCCTATGTCCAGCAGTGGACGTCTCTAGGCTCACCTGATGATGCCTTTCCTCATGAACCCGTAGAGGTAGAAAATTGAAATTCATATCAAATGCTTAAGTGAAAGCTAAAGGGTTATTCCAGTCGATCTAGAATCTTGAAATTTTGCATAAAGCATCGTTTTATAGCACATAAGAAAAAGTTCAAAAACCTAGTTAAATCACATATTTTTTTAAATAATTATATATATCTACAGGTTTGTACGGAACCCTCGGTGCGCGATTCCGACTCGCACTTGACCGGTTTATTTTATACAACTACATATTCTGTGAAAATTTTAAGCGTCTACCTGTTATCGTTAGTAATTTTGAGAAAATTTTAAGCGTCTACCTGTTACCGTTAGTCATTTTTTATTTTATTTTTAGTATTTGTTGTTATAGCGGCAACCGAAATACATAATTTGTGAAAATTTCAGCTTTCTAGCTATCACGGTTTATGAGATACAGCCTGGTGACAGACAGACAGACAGACAGCGGAGGCTTAGTAATAGGGTCCCGTTTTTTACCTTTTAGGTACGGAAACCTAAAAAGTACCAGTACATAAACTATTCTAAATTTTATTTGTAACTAGGCTTTGCCTATGTTCTGTACAGGTGAATTTCACACGTACCTACAACTTTCTGAGAATATTTTGGCGAAAACGGTGCATAAATCCGTTTTGCAGCTTTTAAATTTATCTAGTTCATACAGTTAGACAGTACACTTTATTTAATAATATGTATAGATATGTAATTCGGTTGGTACCATTATTGCAGAAAATATATGAAACTTTAACAACTTTAGCACAGTCATTTCGCTACTAAGCCAGTTCACAACAAGCACAGTTGTGCTAACATTTATTTAGATGAAACATTTGTATGCCCCACCAAACCATAACCAACCCAATACCAAATTTACGTCGATACAAGTCAGAGTGAAAACTGCATCGCTCCCTAACTTTCCCAATATCGTAGTCTCTTACAGAGGAAGATTTCAATATTGTAGCCTAAACTTGTATAATATAATTTGTATTTATTAACCCCGTTGGTTGAAATTCAATGGGCGCTCTGGGGCCTCAACGCACTTTTATTTCTTACTCGGACGCCCACGGATTCGTCTGACCTAAATTTTCAATCTGTATTTTATCCTTAGCCATATTCAAAAAATATTCTACTATTTAGGCTCTATAGTGATTTGCCAGTCAAGACAAATAACTTATGAATACAAAATAAATATTACTATAATAAATATAACGATATGAATATTTTTTACGAAAAATTAGCAAATGAGGTATGGTCTGTTGATTGTAAGTTGTTAAAACGAACCTTACAAAATAACCTGTTGTGTATGAAAACTACATAATATTGTCAAATCAGTTAAAAATATATTTTTGCGAAGAGCTAATTGAGGTGTTATCGGTGCCTGCATTAACCTATAATATTATTTACCTTTTATTTAAAAAAGAAGCATGCCAAGTAAATTTCATAAACATAGTCATATATTTACCACCTAAAACATAACGACGCAGACAGTTCTTTAATTTATTTATAGGACCTAGTACACTTTAGACGTTTACCTAAAGGTTTTGCTGTCATGTCAACACGTTTACTATGCTAATCGAAAATTGTTTGGTTGTTTTATAATAAATCAGTTATAACAAAATAAAAATAAGTAATTAGTATTTGTATCCTCAACAACGAGAAATCATTTAAGCTCAGTAAGAGCCTACAGGTTAGTACCGTAGCGCTATAAACTAAAAGCCTTAAATTACCCAAATGCCAAAGCAAAGGCTTCGCTAACAATTTATTAAGTCGACAAGCCTACGAAGAATTTTGTTGATTTTCCCAGATAGTCGTTACTGAGAAACTTTTTCCATTATTCGTACAGAAAACGTTAAACTGAACGATTGCGGTCATTTAGACAAAACTCTCCCGTTTTCATTTTATACCCTGAATAATTTTATTAAGGAACCAACTGGTTTAAGGCTTCTTTGTGTGTAATAAATAAAATCGTTGAATCTCGAATCATGACCTATTCCATCATAAATTAAGGTTATATTCCAACATAATTTTTATCAATAAAGAATAAATCATAATGGACCATAAATTTCCTTAGCAGGTACATGCTGGCAGCTCTTAAAATGTCCTTGATTAATGTTCTACAAGAGTAATGAATTGTTCACAGAAAGAGCACTCGTGCTTTGAATAAAAAGGATCTGCAATCTATTGAATATCGATAAACAGTGGACTGTATCTTAATATAGTATAAGTTGGGTAAAATGTTTACATAGGTATACACTATAAAAACACGAGATATAAAACACATAACAATACAAATTAACCACAAACATCAATATCTCAAAAGTACAACAGATAGAACATAGCAGTATTAATATTTGTAACAACTAGTTACAAATATTATCATTTATTGGCAAGATGTATAGCTTCAGTTAGTTGTTTAAAACCATCCCTGCAGTAAGCATTAAACTAATATAGTGAACTGTTATTGTTGCAACAAGTATTTCAAATAGCTCTTTATCACATTTGATACTGGGTAGTAAAACCGTCGAGCCATTAGCATACGTATCCAGTAACCGACACAAGAGCGTTCGGTGCAACCTACTTACTTAATCAATGAGACAGTGAAACGCAGTGAGAATCCCTCTCACCCGCTTCGGTTACAAAGCATCGCGAGGATATTAGTGAAATTACTAAGCACTTAACTAGAATTTTTGAAGTATTTTGGTATAACATATATTATAAAATTATAGTGACTGACTTATAATCGCAGAGTCCAAATGACTAAAGATAGAAACATACCGTTTGAATTAGTAATAACAGATTACTTTTATATCGTAGGCACTAAATAAAGAAGGATTTTTTAATGTGCTACCACCTAAGAGGGTAAAATGGTAGCCCCAGGCGACTGCTAGCTATGATAATATCAATGCTCAATTTAGATTTTGTTTATTTCATATTTTACTTTAGAAATTCAACAGTAATAGGCGTTGAAACTTTATTAAGTTCAAAAAGCTGCTAATTTTGTATCTACTTTGAAAATGTGGCCAGCACCTAGTTAGTACCTTAACAAATTATTAATTAATTAAATTGCAGTTTGCTGGCTCCTTTAGCGAGAACTGATTGTGACCAAAGTTTTCACTTTCAAACTGGAAACTGTCGGAGCAAGACTGAATTTTCTCTAGAAAACTGTCAAATAGTTACAGAAACTTGCCAAAGAGATACGCCTTATAGTTGGTGTCATTCTCTCTTTCTACGTTTCTGTAAAGTTATGAGATAGCAAGCCCAATTCTTAGCTTTGTCTCTTCTTAGAGAATGGTAAATTTTATAAAGATACCGTAAATAAATCTGTGCTTCAACGTACAGTCACATCAAAATACCTGAACACGATATAATATCGTAAGTAATAGTTCGTGTAAGAACTACAAAAGCTTGACAAAGCCACAGCGTAATAAATCATACTCTTTCTGTTAGTATCGTCATACATATACTATCCAACGTCATACACAAACCATCATGCATTATAAGTTATAAATCATATTTCAAAAATACAATACCTTCCGAACATGTTTGCACAATGTGTGTGTACAATATACCTCAACTGCATAACTCAGGATCACCCTTTGGTGTGACACGACCAGTAAATTGTGTAGTTTTATTTCACAATGGGGAAAATTCTCGCGCTAGCAAAATTCCTAAAATTCAATAGTAATGAGGTAACTTTAGTTTAAGTCAAATCCTCCAGGTATTTAGTTAGTTATTTCATATAAACAAATACCAATATCATAGAATATAAAATTGTAATAGGTATCACCCTCTCTCCTACTTTGCTGTGCCCGATAGGGTTCACAATTACTCATTTAAGCTAAGAACTACCACCTAAACATACATTGTGAAATGCAATAAAGTATTGAGTAGTGAGTATTGTGTCTCCATCAGTCTGTTGTCCTATCGTTCTCCGGGCTAGAATACGTCAGACGAATGCGTGTATTTTGGATTATTGAGAGGAAATGTCATAATATTTGACATTGTTGTTCATTTTAGTGAATTCGAATTGTTGCATAGATTACTATTGCTGGTACAGTAATTTTCGACCCTTTTCGTATTTTTGTACCTTTCCAGGATGTAACAGGTTTATCAGTCATTTTTGGCCTATACCCTGGGCAATAGCCACCCATTTATAAAGTTGCTTAGCAACCGACCCTGTTACTTGCTATTGAAATACATTTACAAGCTGTGACACTCGTACACTCAGCTGTTACCTAGTGAAGCTATTTATCTTGTCATCCATCCATTGTGCTGCACCTCGCAGCGGCTTACGCATTAACTGTGTTTTTACGTATTTATATGTGTCTGTGTAGTGTAATTTAATTGTTTATCGTTTATGTATTCGTCGGTCTTGTAGTTACAGTTTTCTATTAAAAGGCATTTTAAGTTTTTTATAAAAGCTGTAGTTATATGCTACGTTTTTTATGCTGTCCGGAAGCTTATTTTAATTTTTTGCTGTCATTGTATAAGGACTATTTGAGTGCATGTGCAGGTTAGAAGCAGGCAGGTTTAGTTTGTTTCGGGGGCGAAATGCGTATCTGAATTGGTTGGCGTATTTGTTTGTATAGAATTCTTAGTATTTACGCACAAATGTACATGATTCTAATATATATATATATATATGTATATTCATGGAAGAGTCAAAAGTTTGTGTTCTCTAAAGTGGGGTTTGCAGCTGTCTGTTATGTCAGTGTTAGTTATAATCCTTATTAGCTTTTTTGTAATACAAATAATGTTGGCGCATCAGTGCTATTGCCCCAAAGGATTACACCGTAACTAAGCCATGCATGTGCAAAAGCATAGTAAGTGACGAGTGCGGTTTCGACATTTGTGTTCTTTTTAACTTCTCGAGGAGCATAATATGAGAATTTAGAAAGTATTGAATAAATTTTATGAACGTGGTTTTTCCAGTTTATATTAGTCTATATTAGTTAGTCCTAGCAAAGTAAAATTACTTACTGTTTAATTTTTATTGTTTTTATATACATACATACATAGACTCACGCCTGCCTCCCGGAGGGGTAGGCAGAGACTACGGAACGCCATTTGCAACGATCCTGACATACCTCTCTTGCTTCATTCACTCCCATCATGTTTCTCATGCATGCTCTTCTGTTTAGGGTACTTCTGACCTGTCTTTTTTTAGGACGTCTTCAATCTGGTCAGAGAACGTCCGCCTAGGTCTTCCCCTTCGTCCTGTCCCATTCACACTTGCCTTATATATCTTCTTTGTCAGTCTTTCGTCATCCATCCTCTCCATGTGCCCAAACCATCTTAACATGCCTTTCTCGATGCTTGTCACTACATCTTCTTCTACCCCACACCACTCTCGTATCACACAATTCTTTACTCTGTCGGTCAAAGACACTCCACACATACTTCTCAGAGCTCTCATTTCTACAGCATTTATTCTACTTTCAAGTCTCTTCAGCCATACCCAACTTTCACTACCATAAATATATATGAAATCTATTTTAAGGGGTTGCTTTTGGTATGGGTGAAACGTCATTATTTTTGTTTTTCCTGTATTCATCTCTAAATTATGTTCGTCTAGCCAATTAGTTGTTGTGTTTAAAATTTTGTTTAATTGATTGTTTATATTAGAATTATTTTTACACGGTATAAGTAGTGAGATGTCGTCTGCAAATAATAATATGCCTACTACCTAAACCACAGAGCCATCATATAGCTTTAGCTATCAAACAACACCGGCTGAAGTTTCCCTTAGCCAAAACATTACACGCCTTTTAATTCCGTGACAAGCTTCTATTATTTTAAATACTTGGAACATTTCTCACATTGTCGAGATCATTAGATCCCTTTGATGTTGGCGTACAACACGTATGTATATGTAAAATCCTCACAATATATGTACGTTGATAACAGACGCTTTAATGTTGCCATAATTTTCAACGCGAATTCGCTAAAGCTTAGTCGTTATCGTTTGAATAGAGTAGTTGGCAACACAAAATATAACACGTCATAAATATACGACGCGTGACGTCACGTTATCACGCTAGAACATGTCTCACCTTTATCCCGACGTCGTTGATCAGATATGACGAATGACATCAAATTTAGTGGAAACCCTAATACCTTCAAGGCGGGTGTGTTCATGACGTACTTATTAAATACCGATAAATCGACACAAATCTCGCCACACCGCGCACCGTGTTTTTACCTCCGCGTAAACAATAAACATAAGACAGTTGTAGGGGTTCGATCTGCTTTGAGACAGCCTCAACAATTCGTGCGGTACCTTCGTCAAACTAAAGACACCGCAATAACGCCGACATCGGAATTTATGTCGACCCCAGACTCCCCCTTAACCAGCAGAAATGGTCACATTGACTAAAGTATCTGTCATTCTAAATAATACTGAGGAGTAGAAGCGCGGCTTAAGTATACTAATTAGTTGTGTGTATATCAGTCGGAACACTGGTAGTGATGCGGGTTCATTAAATCTATTCACGCGACACGCTCCACTCGTAATCTTAATTAGGAACACCGATAGGTTTAAATTAACCGCGCGACTGTACCGCCTGCCTCAATAGCTTACTAGTCTTTCAAGACTGTACACTTGCTCACAAAAGACACACCCGGTTAATATTTTCAAAGCTGAGGAGAGAGAGCAGTTAGTCGCAATGGAAAATGTATTCAATTGCGCAATGCCATTTGGCTTAAGACCAAATTGAGACTTACAGAACCGCTCTTGTTCGGTAAAGACCATAAGTGTTCTTTAACGTATAGAGGATATAAATATTAATTTAAACAGCCTCCTTCATACTGAATATGGTTTTACTAAGGGTCACTCGACGACGGATGCAGGAATAGCGTTACTCAAACACGTCTACAATGCATGGGAGAAATCTCAGAATGCTATTGGTGTGTTTTGCGACCTTTCGAAAGCATTCGATTGTGTCTGCCATGATACGCTCTTGTGCAAACTTAAACATTACGGCGTCCAGACTAAAGCATTGGATGTTATTAAGGCATATTTAAATTACAGAATCCAATGTGTCGAAATAAATGGCTCAAAATCCAGTGGTTTACCAGTACAATTGGGAGTGCCGCAGGGTAGTATCCTAGAGCCTTTCTTGTTTCTTGTTTACATTAATGATTTGCCATTTTACCTGAGAAACATTTGTGACGTGGTATTGTTTGCTGACGATACTTCATTGATATTTGAAGTAGATAGAAATAAGGAAAACTTTACCGAAATAAACAGTGCTCTTATTCAGGTGACTAAATGGTTTACTGTAAACAACTTAGTACTGAACGCCAAAAAAACCAAATGTGTTAAGTTTGCTTTGCCAAACGTCAGAAACCTTGGTACTAACATCGTTTTAAATGGTGATGTACTGGAAACAACTGAATCTACGTTGTTTCTAAGAATAACACTTGATTCAAAGTTGCAATGGGGCGCACACATTACATATCTGTCAGCGAAACTTATACACTTATGCCATTAAGAAAGTGCGTAGTTTAACAGATGTCGATACGGCTAGGCTGGTATATTTTGGCTATTTTCATAGTGTTATGTCATATAGCATATTACTATGGAGTAGAGCTGCTGATATCGAAAGTATTTTTATATTGCAAAAAAGAGCACTTCGGGCCATTTACCAATTACGAACAAGAGTTTCGCTCAAAGAAAGATTTAAGGACATCGGTATTTTAACTGTAGCGTCTCAGTATATTTATGCCAGTGTTTTGCATGTGCGTAGGAATATAAATTCATATTCAAAGAGTAGTGATATTTACTCTATTAATACAAGAAATAGACATAAATTATGTGTTCCGTATTTCCGTTTGTGTAAAACTCATAATTCTTTTATAGGACAAAGTTTACGCATCTACAACAAGATACCGATATGTATTTTAGACTTGCCGTTTAGCGCATTTAAGACAACGATTAAAAATAACCTAATGCAAAAGGCTTATTACAATTTAAATGATTACCTTAATGACAAATGCGCTTGGCAATAATCTGTTTTAGTATTCACATAATTATTGGGTAAGTAGGTAGATAATATTAAAATTTTCATGACATGTAATTAAATATGATTCTATTCCCAATAAAATTATATAAGTAAATGATGTTTTTTTGGATCGGTGGTTGTATTTCAAAAGGTATCACGTCAATTAAATATGGGTACTACATTTGCATTTCTTCACACGTTTTCACAAATTTATGCTATAATTAATGATCTGGAAAATGGAGGTAATTTGCGTTCATGGTCAGTATACCAACAGATTGTTAATTTTATTACTGCCGGTTCGTATACCGCTGTCGTCATGTTCACTAAAATGTCATTTCTTGTGGTGGCGTCGTGTGTCGGGTCATCCCTGTCCCTCTGATATGGCGAGAGGGATGATGGCTGGCACATGCGTCATACTCGTGAACGGGTGCTACTTGCGATGACTGGTCGATGGCTGTCTTATGGGCTGGTATAATTTTTTATTTATATTTAATTTCATCATTTCCATCATGGTTTTGAACATTTGCGCGGATTGCCTGCATTGTTAGGTGCATAATGTAAGTGGATGCTCCTCTTTCACCATGTCTATGTTCAGGAGGCTAACTAAATGAACATCAAAATTTAACTTGATTATGCTTGAGTATCATGTAAAGTAAATATATACAAGTAACATAGAAGGTATAACAGTTGCAGCACCTTACAAAAGTTTAATTGTTATGTATTATTAAAAACCTGGCGATGAAAAAGAGTGACCGTGAGTTTTATTGCCCGTTCCTTCTCATGGTTCTACCTATTGCATTGCGAAAGTGGCAGTAAATGTAAATGTAGAAGCATACAGTAATAATGTTTAAATTTGACGTTCATAAGTGTCACTTTGTGATCTAAATGAATAAAGGATTTTGAGTTTGAGTTTGAGTTTTAATGTAATAGAATAAAGCGGTTATGGTAAATTTGATACAACTGGTTTGCGCATTAGTGGTCGGAGTTGTGCGATTTTGTGTATTTCATACAACTGGCTGTTTTGTAGACTAGGTGGTTTGATCCTACATTGTTAAAGTATTGTAGTAACTGAGCATATACGTGATTTAGGCTTCAATTCACACCTGGATAATGAACTAGCTTTGAAGTGTGATGTATCGTACTTTTGAATTTGTGCCAGATACATGGATACTGTTTGCACTTGTAATGTAAGTCAGCGATTAATTTAACTAGAATAAATAAATTGTTGACTTACAAATGTATAAGTTTACTACAGGATAGACCTACAAGATCACACGTATAATTATTATAACAACTAGAGGATGCGCAGCTACGCATATTTAATAATTTAACAATTTTTGGACCACGATGCCGTGGCACCTCTACCCCATCACACGTATAATTATTATAACAACTAGAGGATGCGCAGCTACGCATATTTAATAATTTAACAATTTTTGGACCACGATGCCGTGGCACCTCTACCCCCAACGAACATACATGTCAAATTTCAGCTTCTTGCGCTTATTTTCCAGTCAGACAGTAACGCAGGAGTTTTATATATCTAGACAGATATCACATTTTGATTAGTAAAGAAACCATTAAAATGCGTTGGATGGTACCTGCAACAAAATAAAATGTTGTAAGTGTGTCATAAAACCGTATCAGGGTCCGGTGTAAAAAAAAAATTAAGACATTCAAATTGCTGCGATGGATGCCATTTAAGTTTTTTTAATCTTATTTTAGCATTAAATGAGGGTTTTTGGTGGTTACTTTATTTTAAAAGACGACTTCTATAGTAGGTCTGAATCCAGTGTCACGGTATTATTATTTCACAAGTATTCAATCAACGTGCATACGAAACAGTCATTTGCGGATCACAATCACAAAAAAGTGTTAACTGTATATTATAAGAAAGGTTAGTATAAGTATTGCGTAAAAAATACATCTTCGTTTTATTTCAACTACAATTGCAAATTACTCAAACACAATTTCGCATCATTCGGATGTAATAAAAACTAATCACGCAATTTGTATTTCTTCGTATCAACAAAATTACGCCTATAGAATTATCTTGTCATCTAAAAGTAGGCACTCCGCATTCGCTGGATGTAATAAACGAGATATTACGTTGATAACACTCGAATAATACATTGAAACGTATCATAACATTCCCTTTGCGACTTAGTAGCGAACTTTCGGCACAATATATTGGCTTCGGTGTAGTGTCAAGTCGTAGTACGAAATTGAGGCGACCGAATAGAGAAACAATTCTATCGTGTGTCGCATCTGCGGTCCAACCTTCCTTAAGGCCTATTCAAACCTGAGCGATATTCGCTGCCGCTGTGGGTAGAGGTACATACCGCGCGGGTTTCGCTCAGGTATTTAGTATCAAGTACCGCGGCTAGAGCGACCTGAGCGATATTCGCTGCCGCTCTGGGTAGAGGTACATACCGCGCGGGTTTCGCCAAGGTATTTGGTATCAAGTACCGCGACCTAGAGCGACCTAAATTTCTTACCTCTCTGAGCGAAACTCGACTACCGCGCGTTATTCTACCCACAAGGATAGCGAATACCGCTTATGTCTGAACAGTAATATTACCGCATACCCACTGGGTTTTCTCTGCTGCAGACGGTAGCGAATACCGCTTAGGTCTGAACAGGCCTTTATTGTGATGGTTTCGGGTGGGACCGTGTCTAACGCGACAATGCGTAGCGTGAAGCGGGGCACCTTACCTTGCAGTGATACGACGGATACTATAAGAAAAATATATTGACTGTGGCTGAATAAATTTGAGAATTTACCATACTAAGAAATATGGATACTGAAAATAATAGAAGTCATTATTATTAAAAGATTTAAACCTTCGAAGAAACATGAGAATGCAGATTTACAAACTATTACGACTTTCTTAATTGAAAATTGTCAGTGAAACGTATCACACAAATAGTTAAAAAATTGTCATGATAAATTAGTTTATTAAGGAGACGTGTCTATCTATGGCAGCGACAGCCTAGCGGAGATACCAGGCAGCGATAGCCGAGTGGATATACCAACAGACTACCATGCAGAGGGTATTGGGTTCGAATCCACGGCGCGCACCAATGACTTTTCGGAGTTATGTGCGTATTGAATTGTTGATTATCACTTGCCCCGTGCCTCGGAGAGCACGTTAAGCCGTCGGTTCCGGCTGTCATGAAGATCTTTGATAGTCGCTATACTGTACCTCTAAATAAGCTGACACTAGTCTAAACCATGGAATATCGCTATCCCTTCGGTTAGCGGAGGTCAGACAGGCAATAGCTCCGTGGAAAACCTAATATTCAGCCAAACACGGTTAGACTAGTAAGCGGACCCCAGGTTAAAACTGAGATAACGCTCGGAAGATGAATATAAAGGAGACGTCTCTATCTCTTTGTATTATTACGTGTATCCCAGCTAACTGCATAATTTTCAACACTGCGTCAAATGATGCCGGACCGACATACATGTTTATAAGAAGTTACACTATACATGTAGTAGAAGGATTTATGATATGATGCAAGGGAGTGATTTGCTTAACTAGTTAACACTTACCCACTCTCTTCGGTGACATTCTTACGCCTACATACATTAAAAACATATTATATCTTCGGCGTTACCATCTGCAAGCGATGTCTGAAAGCTTCATAAGATCATAGCAGCCACTCTCATTGTCAGCTATTTAGATTACTGTTTCCTTATTTCGAGGCGTCGTATCTATTCCAATGTTTGGAAGACAAGATGTTGGTATATCGAACGTAGTTCAATGTCTTACAATCAAATATTTTCATAGATACCTATAACATTTCTTTTCAAAAGCTTGCGCGTTATACTTTTTTTGAAGATACATTTGGACAAATCAAATCCAAATACTCTACACGTTACGGAAACCGTAGTGATATCATGGTATCCTCGTCTAATGCATATACGAAAAAATCGCCAGATTTAGTCTACAAGAAAGTTGTAAGGATACATCACAACTTGTGGACTCCATAAACATGAAATGCTTTCAAAAGCTCAAACACGAACATACGCATATGTAATCAAACATAGAATTTGTTTCGTTAAAAAGCAACCAACAACATTTGCACTTCTTTAATAACTAAAAAAAAATACCTGCGTTAACATATTCTCGTTTATTTTCAGTACCCTTCTTAGAAGGGTTCTTAAAGCGTCCGAAACTGCATAAATACCGCTTTGATCTATTCAGTCTTTTATATACTGTGGCAACATTGAAAATATTTGCTTTAACGAATCATTAGGTTGTATATTTTATGTATGGGTGGTTTAAGTGTCAAGTCAAGCAAAGTGTTATTGGGTAATGGAAATATTATTTAATCATTAGAAAGCATTGTAGTTAGTCACGCCAAACCAACAAGAAATACTTCGGTGGCATTTAAATCATCGTCATCAATATAATTAATATTAAATTACTTCATAGGAATATTTTAGCGGGTCTTAATCGCGTAAACTTAACTTATTTAAGGTATAAAAACCTACCTATTTGTTTCAACTCTCTGCGACAACGGTCGGTGCAAGACGATCGAAACGTCGGAAACAAAAAGGTTTTTGTACCCTAAATAAGTTACGCGATTAATAGCCGCTAAATTATTTTGTATGATGTGTATGATGTATACAAATTGCGAAAATTTTAAATCGATAATGAATTACTTGTTCTGGCTGCCGTATTATCGATGTGCCTAAACTACTGACACAATATGAAATTTGACAAGTATGTTCCTTTTGCACCTGAGGCACCTACTATGGCTGGATTTTAAATATGCCGCGCTTATAAGAGATAAAACAGGCTATTTTGCTTCATTGTGTGAGTGTGTGGCCATCTCTGGAGTCAGAGGTTTCAGGCCGCCCTCCTCCGATTCTTGTCCCGAGCCAAAATCTGGTCCGACAGCTTCACTTGCCCTCAGAAACACGGTAGCACTCCGATGTGTCCCGCCAATGCCAGACGCGATTACACATCAAGTGGTGACATATGCAAACGTTGCTTAGCTTTGTCAACCTATTATAAGTGCCAAACCAAGTCTCGCTATGAGCGCTACTCGATATAGGCTATGAAGTTTGTTTGAAAATCCACTGATATTGAACCTAGCTCTATAAAAATACAATAGACTGATTTAAAATATTGAAATCAAATAAATAAAATATTGTTTTTGTAACACAATCTTCTTTTGGCGGCATGCGACTGATTTTTGTAGCCAGTTTAAAACAACAAATGTGCCACAGTTCCGCATTGACTGCCCATACGTGAATAAAAGGAAAAATCAACAAAAAAATAGAGTAGCAACAATAGTATCATCACAGTGGTGTTATAACAGCATTATTTATATAGCGCATATTTTGTTTCAGAACTCGACGAGCCAGCATAAACAACTATTTCGTAATCCCGTCTATATGTAAAATGTATTCTGCACTTAGGCGAATATCGGATAAGTATTGGTTTGTTGAGCAAGAAGCTATAAGTTATTGATACCATCTTGAAACAAATTCTGTGTTATATATTATATTCGGATTTTTACCCGTATAAATTTAGAGATCTAGTAAACTCAAACTCAGATATGTTTATTTCCATAAAAATGTTAAAATTTTTTGGACTCGTCAGAAGGTCATACAAATAAAAAAAAAAGTATCTTTAAATGCATATTAACATATTGAAATTAAACTACAGTTTACGGATTTTATCGCTATGTATTGGTTGTAATAACTTAGTGAAACCAATACATCGCTATAAAATCCGTAAACTGTAGTTTAATTTCAATGTGTAACATTCGCATAAACCCAAGAAGATACTATGCATATTAACATAAATGAGCATTGAAAAAAAATGCCTGTTTAGAAAGTAAAGCTTCGTGAGAAGAATCAGGCAAAAAAATAGTAGCATAGTAAATTTAGAAACAGATCTCTCGTAAAGATAGAAATAAATATCAAACATGTTTTAAAGATAAAAGCAGCCTTTTCGACCTTTTTGACCGCGCTAAATATTTTATATAAGAGGTATTTGACAATGTATAGAAGGAGTATTAAAAAAATAAGTGACAAGGCAGAAAATAAACTGCGTCATTACTTGTTTTATTTATATTTAGTGAAATAACGCTAATCATTCTCATTTTATGTGTGCTCTATTATTCAAATGATTTCCCATTTACATTATAATATGCTACCACTTAGTCCAGAACTAAGCAGAGCTTGTACTATGGATACTAGATAATAGATAAACACACATATACACATTTTTTTTTGTAAATACATACATATTACACATAGTAACACCCAGACTAAGACAAACATTCATATTCATGCACACAAATGTTTGACTTGAGCGGGAATCGAACCCGCGACCTTCGGCGTAGCATTCGCTTACACTTCCGATGCGCCAACCGGTCGTCAAATAATTACAAGTATTAAATCTTAATATATAAAATCCTTGCGTTACTGACTGACTGACAGACACGCTACAGCCGAAACTATTGGCCGTAGGAAGCTGAAATTTGGCATGTATGTTCCTTGGGGACCGTAGGGGTGCACTAAGAAGGGATTTTCCGAAATTCCCACGAGATCGGCCAAAACGGGTAAATTAAAAAAAAAATCAGGCGTAGCTGCTGGCGTCCTCTAGTTACGTATAATCGTAAAATAAAAAGCTTTACTTCTGTCATCAATTTTGTTATACAAAAATAGTACATAATATATATGTTTGATATGGGTTTAAATGTTTCCCAATTTTAGTTCTTGAAAACGAAATTTACCACAACTCAAAGCAAGAAATTCAAAACACATTTTAGTTACTATATAGAAAACAACGACTACATAACTGAGCGGCATAAATTATTATAGGTTATATAATCTAGGGATTTATTTAATTTTCATTCAGATTCGAGCCTAAGTCTATGTTCATGTCAAATAAATAGAGACACAGTTTCATTATTTAGAAACATTGTGGTAGTAAAACTATTTGGTGGGAACAAGCTTGTTTTCTGTCAGACAACTAAAAAAAGGTCTATGTTTTATATATTTAGTAAATACATTTATACACTGGAACAAGAAAGGGAGAACTGGCAATAAATGTAAAAAGTTTTTGTCACATGTACAAAACATGTGACTGAAACTTTCAATAACGAGGCAGCCCCTGCCTCGTTATCCTCTGCGTATGTTTGCAGTCGTTCGCGATGTTGCCAGTTCGATTCCTGGTTAGGGTAATGGGTCAAGATTTTTCCCTTTATAAGTGTAAATGTTTGTGGGTTTGGTTTAGTATACTAAAAATATTAGCAGCGATGGAATAGTGGAGAGCCTAGTGTCCGGGTTCGAATCCACGGCACGCACCAATGACTTTTCGGCTTTATGTGCGTATTAAATTGTTAATTATCGCTTCCTAAGCGGTGAAGGAAAACATCGTGAGGAAGCCTGCATGTCTGAGAATTCTCTTTAATGTTCTCGAAAGACATGTGAAGTCTGCCAACCCGCACTAGGCCAGCGTGGTGGACTATAGCCTTATCCTTCTCATAGTGAGAAGACGCTCGTGCCCAGCGATGGGACAGTTTATAATAGGGTTGATGATGATGACCTCAAAATGTGCGACATAATGTTCAAACAATTAGTAAATATAACAGCAAAAGATTAATGTAAACCATTTTAATATGAAATACTTCTGAATTGTCGTAAATAAATATCGTTATATCAGAGTTTTAATAGAATTATTTTCTGTTGGGAAACACATATTAAACAAGAGAATTTAATATGAATTTTCTGTTATGATTCAGTGTAGATTTTACCTACCAGTTTGCAGTACAAACTGTCGCTTCAGGGCCCAACGTTTAATAAAAGCACTGTAATTTTCGCTGTAGCGCTTTACTAAACCTTTCAGTCAAACAAAAATCCACTGAGCCTCGCAGTAGCTATGTTTTATTAAAAACTGTAAGTAAGTCGCAGCATGATCTTTGGCCTTTGTGTGGTTGAATATTTACCTATTACGGTCGAGTTGCACGTGGCGTCCCTTCGGAATGTGTCTGTGCACACACTTGTGCACTAATATGTCGGGATATATATACATATTTATGTATACATATTTTGGCCTAGAAGACATTATTATTACGACAGTTTTGTTATACCACAATTTGAGTAATAAATATGATTTGTATAATAACTGTTTCATAGAACGGCTAATATCTTCTTAATATATAAAATCCTTGCGTTACTGACTGACTGACAGACACGATACAGCCGAAACTACTGGTCGTAAGAAGATGAAATTTAGCATGTATATTCCTTGGGCACCGTAGAGGTGCACTAAGACGGGATTTCCCGAAATTCTCACGGGATCGAGCAAAACGGGAAATTCGAAAATATGTGCGTGCGAAGTCGCTGGCGTCGACTAGTATTTAATATGACAGTTCACAGTAGAAGTCATATTAAATTAACTGAAGTTTGAAAAATTCACTAGTACTAACCAGGAATGAAAACCACTAGTTTTAAACGCGGCAACGCAACGACAGTGATCGGTTATGTTACATTTGACAAAAGTCACAGCACACATGTCATGGGTATAAAAAGGCAAAACCAATATGAACATGCAAAATCATTGTTTTATCCGTCCAATCGAAATATTTCTAGAAGATAAATATGGAGCAAAACAACATTAACGTAACGAAAACCATTTGACGCCAGTATTTTAATACCATTGACATGAAATAAAATATCTAAACCACTTTGAAAGTAGATAACAATAACAGAATCACATAAATTCTAACACAATACACAAAAAAACTAAACACAAAAGTATTTTCTGCGTACACAAACAGAATTAACAAATAAAGACATTCGCAGAAAAATTAAAGGCAGTATTTTGTATGTTTTATTGAATTTCAGTAAAGATATTCAGAAGACTGCTCTAATATAAATTCAGTAAGCCCATACGTCGTATCGGCTAAGCAATATGTTATCCTTTTTTTCAAGAGCAATCGACAAAACCAAGGGTTAGGTATTTGGTATCGCAGACCGTTCGAGTAGAACATTTCGCCTCGTAGACTTTCTAACACAACGTAAAATAAATCAAAGTTGTTTTCCAAACTCGACACTTGCGAAACTTTCAATAGATTTGCATAATTCATCTACTTATTTGAATGACAAAATTGTTAGACAATCGCTAACAAAGTTATGTTCATGAATTGTTCACAGTGCGCTTTCTGTGTCTGTCTGAATTCTCCCCGAGAATTACCAACATATTTTTTTTGGTTTCGTAATGAAATTTAAATGGGCTCAGACAATCTACACAATTGATCTGGCTTTGTAAACTTTGTAAGGAATAATAAACTTGAGAGTGAATTCTATTTATCTACACGAAATAATTTGGATACTATAACAATTAATGAAGAAACATGTCTCAAACTTTATGGAATTTCTATTAGCAACATAAATTGTATTTTACCATATATGGATTCCATTTAATAAATATAATTTCTATTAACATTTATATAACATTAGGTGTATTTTATTATGGGATATCTTGCAGTGTACAAATCATGAATAAGTTTTTGCAGTTATCTCAGCAGTAATAGAAATTCGATGAACATTGATTTGTCTTTTTTCTCGTCTCTGTCTCTTTCAGGTTTGATGGAATCTACTTAACCAGAACGAGAAGATTACAAAACACATTCTCACGCAGTTCAAGTTAAAAATATTCCATCCTTCCTATCGAACGCACAAAGGGAGCTAGAGAATTATTCGAATGGTCCCCAATTCCATCTGCGTATTTTTTTCGACGTACTCCAATCAACCAATCCCCTTGCCTAACGTCGTTAATTATAGAACACTACTCCGTGGGAAGGTCCCAATTTCCAACAATCGAATTGGTGAAAAACTAATGAACTCCAACCCTTTGCAACGCCAACAAAGTGTACCTACGTCTAAATAATCTTATATACGCTATAATGCTCTGACACTCGCGATATTTACTCGGCAAGATCCTATTAAAATCTTAATATTCTCTCACGTCATGTAATCTTAATATATAAAATCCTTGCGTTACTGACTGACTGACAGACACACTACAGCCGAAACTGTTGGGCGCAGGAAGCTGAAATTTGTCATGTATGTTCCTTGGGGACCGTAGGGGTGCACTAAGAAGGGATTTCCCGAAATTCCCACGGGATCGGCCAAAACGGGTAAATTTAAAAAAATGCAGGCGTAGCTCCTGGCGTCGTCTAGTACTGTATATAAGAAGTGTGTTTATTATTCTCTGTGAAATCTCTACGTTCCCAACAAAGAGCCAACAACTGAAACATACACAGAAAACAATAATTTGCCCCGAGCGTCTGAATAAACGAGCTTACATCACTAAGCTAATGTTTACTGGTAGGTACGTATATGAACTTACTTTAAGGCTAGATTCATACGTACCACTGGCACACTACGCCGTCGCGACGAAATGTAGTCAAGCTTTTGTTGCGTGAGAATAGTGACACTGTGGTTTCTTACGGTTGCGTTACTTGCGTTACCTTCAAAACGTAGTTCGTGTGAATTCAACTATTAATTGACATACAAGTTAGGATAGTTCAGCCTTGCTAATTTCAGCATGAACTGATCGGTTCGTGCGGAGAAGTACTACCCTCTCACAAGTGACTGCATGGTTGGCGTAGTGATTTACGCCGCCTCTTCGTTGTTTGACACTGCGCAGAGTATTGTGTGTTTGAACCCCTCACGGTAAAAAAATCATAAATTGTTGTTTCAGGGCTGAGTCTTCAACTCTTCATTGTGTACGTTAGTTGTATGTTTGTAAAGTCCCCCGCGACACAGAATTTGGACCTAGTGCGGTCATCCTCGTGTTTTTACTTTTGCATATAGGTAGTGTCTTTACTTTTGCATTTCATTCAGTGAGCGAGAGTGCTGGAAGCCCCATCTCCTTTTACATACATACATATATACATAGTCTCACGCCTATAACCCCGAAGAGGTAGGCAGAGGTGTATTTCTACACCCACTTTTCGCCAGATATACTTTAGTCCCACGTAATAAGGGGCGAGCCTATTGCATTCTCCTTTTACATCTCCTTCATTTCGCTCCTCCTCTTATTCCTGTTCCCTTTGTGACTCCTCTGGTGTTGCTTGTGGCGGCGGTAATCGTTTACCATCAGGTCACCCGTCTGCTCGTCTGCTGCTTATTACATAAAAATGCCACGAGGGTTGGATGGTACGTGTGAATTGCTTCTTAGGCTGAGGGATTACATAAACACAACACATGTTTAATATTTTAACACTAGATTCAGATGGTGAACATTTTGACACCAGTTTCAACTTAGTCTAGACAGCGTACTGATTAAGAGAGAATTTAGACGTCTTACCGTTAATAAATGAAACTTTCTGAGGGTTGATTGTTGCTTCTTTTTGACACATCCCACTATCCCACTCCAACGGGCGATTCCACAGGCAGATGCTAGTATTAAATAATCAATGGTAAGACTACATGTGACTGGCTTTTCTTCTGTCTCGTACACTTCCACGAGAAACGATAAGGAGCGCCACTGTTTTATTCAAGCCGCAAGCTGCTGATCACATTAGGTGTTAGATACAGCAGATGGGGTAGGTACCTCTTTACCCCTCCCTACTTCGTGATAGTTCAATGGCCTTTACGAAGCAAGATCGGCAATAAGTTTATTTGATAGGCTCGTAAGATACTCACTACATTCTATAGGCGTATAGATCTATTTGTGTATTTAGTACTGCGGTGAGGTAGTTTTGTATTGGAGTAATCGCCTTACCTGTTATACTGTAATTGGTTTCATACAGTAGTATAATATTGTATATTTTTATAGACTCACGCCTGTATCCCCGTGGGGTAGGCAGAGGTGTCATATTACGCCCAAATTTCGATATGTTCTAAATTCTAAGCATTCGAGTCTAAGTCATCTTTAATAAACTTTATTCACGTATTATAACGGTGATAACAATGAATTGCATCATAGTATGGTTAATTATAATTATCCTTAATTATGTATTTGTAGTGGTATGCCACCGAGGGTACATAATCTACCTCCCTCCAGGGTTACCATGAGCTGTAATTAAATAATCATTTTACGCAAAATTAAATTAACCCTTCGAATTGCGACATTATCAAACAACCAGACACAATAGAAAATTTATTGTGTCTCGCACTGATCAGTACATCGACATTCGACGAGATAATATTAATTAAGTTTTTTATACCTAAGTACTTTCCCATAATGTAAATATTATTTGATCTTATGCACATAGATTTTTTAGCTCAAGTTTGTATACTTGTGTTTTTAGTAAAATAACCTACACAATAACACATACGTCATAAGCCTATCCATATATAAATCGCAATGCGAGAGTGGACATCAAAAGGCTGTATAATTAAATAGATATATTCATACTGTTTTAAAGGTCACTAACGATACACGCTTATTTACCGAAGTCTGTGTATCCATAGAGTACTATTTTATTCTGTCGGCCTATTACCTAGATACGTCACTAACTTACTTTATTCATGTTGCACATTTTAAATAAAATTTGTCTCACCTTTTGAGCGCACGGATATTCAGAGATATGATTATTATTAATTTATTATTGAAAGAATTCAGCAATTTTCTAATCACCAATAATTTAAAATATGGTTATTTAAGTGCCTACCACTATTCTCAATTCTCAAAAAAAGTTTTTAAGGACCAATGTTTGTTCTTCACTGTAAAGTTATTGCTACGTAACAGATTTTGATAAAGTTTTGTTGGTTATCCTCTTATATAATTATTTGCTTCGACATTTCAGCGTGGCTTGCACCGCAGTCTTCGTCAAGGCACACATAACAAGATGACTGCTATGATCTAGTTTGCAATTTTGTCGTAGAGTCATGGTATTTTAAGGTTTTTATTTTAAGTGACCTTTCAAGTGAGAAATTTAAATGGATGCTCACTTTTAAACTGTCATATAACTTATCCTAAGGGCCGTATTCATGCCGTGTGGGCATCTATTTTACACCCACGAGAGAGACAAATATTTTATTTATTTATTTATTTATTTTACACTTCATTGTACACATTAAAAAACATTATTAGAGATCTTATAACTAACTATAGTACAAAGGGCGGCCTTATCGCTGAAAGCGATTTCTACCAGGCAACCTTTGGATGGAAATATTATTGGTAGGAGAAAATCGGTAGTTGTATGTGTAAACAAAGTAAACAAAGCTATATAATATATACATACTTAATATACCTATATTCATTCCTGTAATATGATAATAAATAATAGACATAAGTATATACATATACATAAACATACATACATACTTATACATACGTACACACATATACATACACATATTTAATACTTACATGTATTTTGTAGAACTAGAAGAAGTTATAGTGATAGATAGTGAGCCTTTACTGAAGCTTTAAATTTAGTAATCGTTTGAGCCTGTCTTATATGTAATGGTAAAGCATTCCAAAGGCGAACAGCGGTAACACAAAAAGATTTGTCATACAGTGCTGTGGAGTGTACCGGCATTTTTAGTTTCAAATTTTCTGATGACCTTAAATAACGGTTATGCGTATCATGAAGGAACTCGAATCGTCCTTTAAGAAAGGAAGGAGTTGAAGGGTTAAACAATATGTTGTACAGCAAAGAGAGAATATGAGCATTCCGGCGATGTCGTATAGGTAAACACTTGAGCTGTGCTCGAAATTGTGAAACATGATCATATTTGCGTAGTCCAAATATGAATCGTATACAGAGATTTTGAAGGCGCTCAAGTTTATCTAGCTGGTTTTCGGCGAGATCTGAATAGCTGACATCTGCATAATCGATAATGGGCAAAAGGAGGGAGTTTGCTAGTGCAATTTTGGTGGCAGTAGGAAGAAAATTCCTAAGCCTTCTCAGTGACCCTGCTGAAGCAAATAACTTTCGACTTACCTCTTGGATCTGCGATCGCCAATTGAGATTAGAGTCCATAATGAGACCCAAGTTCTTAACTTTGTCTTGTATGGAAATAAAGGTACCATCAAATATAACGCGAGGGAGTTGAGACCAGTCAATTTTTGATGTCATTCTTGAAGTACCAATAACAATGGCCTGAGTTTTTGAGGGATTCACTTTTAGTCCAAAGGATTTGCTCCAGTTGCTAATCAGTGCCAAATCACTGTTAATGGTACTTACAGAAAGTGACATATCTGCTAGTGACGACTGTGTATAAATTTGAAGATCATCTGCATAAAGGTGATAGGAACAGCGAAGATTATTTGATATAGAATTAATAAAAATTGCGAAGAGTAAAGGAGATAGCACGCCACCCTTTTTTTTTTTTTTTTTTTTTTTTTTTTTTTTTTTTTTTTTTTTTTTTACGCGGGAAAAATGCTTGTGCATACCCCATCCGTCCGGGGGACAAACGAAGGTTATGTGGGACTGCACCCACTAAACAACCCGCGGTGAGCCTTGCAAGTCGCCTTGACGGGAGGTCCCGGAACTTGTTACGACTTCGGCAACCTCCCAGCGAGACACCCACAGTGAAGCGGGCTACCTCTATTGGGCGATGTCCTGGCTCATCTTAGGACATCACCCCGTCGCGGAACTCCGCGGGCGGTGGCTATCCCCCGGTCCAACGCCCGCGGCGCCACCTATGGCGGCATAAAGCGCATCTCAGCGCGTTGACGCCGCCCGGTTCGCCGGCGACGGATCGAATCAGGCAGGGCATTTTCCTCCCTGACTCGCTCCGCCGCTTCCTTCTGCGAGATTACATCCTCGCAGAAGCTTGCGACCGCCGCCCATTGTCTGTCACTGACGACCATAGCTTGAACTACAGCCGCCAGCGACAGGTCAGAACCAATGACTGCAACGAGATCACGGCGCCCCACATCCCAAGCCGGACAATGCTCCAGGGTATGCTGCGCAGTGTCCTCGCTGCAGTCGCAGTGGTGACAGATGGGACTCGGCTCTCTCCTAGCGACTGAGTGCAGGTATTTGCCAAAGCACCCGTGCCCCGACAAAACCTGCACCAGTCGGAAAGTGAGAGTCCCATGCTGCCGCCCCGCCCAACTGTCTAGGACAGGCCGAAGCGCATCCACGGTCCTTGCACCGGCTCGAGGCGTCTCCAGCCGGTCACGCCATTTGGCCATTGTAGCCTGGCGGGCATTTTCCCGCCAAATGCGTATTTCCTCCAGAGGTGGAATACGGCCCACCACCTTCGCCGCCACTGTCCGCCAGTATATTTCGGCGAGTGCTTCCGCCTCCAAGTCCCATGGTGGGGTTCCAGCTAGGGCACATGCCGCCTCAGTTGACACGGTGCGGTAGCCTCGTATTACCCTCACTGACATAACCCTTTGGGGTTTCCATAAAATAGCCCTTGTTTGGGCAGTCAGGCACTGTGCCCACACTGGCGCTCCATACAGTGCCATCGAGCGGATAACACCAGTGAAGAGTTGCCGACACGTAATAGATGGACCACCTAGATTCGGCAAAAGTCGTCCGAGGGCAGATGCTGTGCCGACAAGCTTTGTGGAAAGTTGGCGAAAGTGTTCGCCGAACTGCCATCTTCCGTCCAGCTTGAGCCCAAGATACTTCATGCTGGATTTGATCGGCACGAGAACCGAGTTAATCGTTATCGAGGCACCAGTGGGCGGCTTACGACGAGGCCCGTGGAAGAAAAGGGCCTCCGTCTTGTTGAGAGCCACCGTGAGTCCCAGTGCCTGAATACGTCCGATCACTTCTGAAACTCCAGTGGTAGCCAAGTGAACCGCCTCATCGAAGCTAGTTCCCCGGGCTGTAACAAGGGTATCATCGGCGTAGCAAATGACACCCAGCCCGCGAGGGTACTCACCTCGAAGTACCCAGTCGTAGCCAATGTTCCACAGGAGCGGTCCCAGGACCGACCCCTGTGGAACACCGCACGACATAAGATTTCGTACTACGACTCCGTCTCGATCCTGGTGCACAATGCTTCTTCCTTCCAAGTAGTCTGCCACTAGCCGCACCAGGTAACCTGGAACTCTGTGGTAGAGAAGTGCCTCGCGGATGCAGCTAAATGGCAGACTATTAAAAGCGTTGGCGATGTCAAGAGACACCGCCAACAAAACACCACCTGTGGCGACCGCATCCTCGGCCATAACCTTCAGTTTCATTATAGCGTCCACTGTAGAACGTCCCAAACGAAAACCGAATTGAGCGTCCGACAGATTGGGGCCGACTTCATTGAGATGCCGGACGATGCGGGCAGCGAGAATTCTCTCAAACAACTTGCCCGACTCGTCCAGCAGGACAATAGGCCTGTAGGCCGCAGCCGAATCTGGAGGCCGTCCTGGCTTAGGCAGAAGAACCAACTTCCCCGTCTTCCAGCACTCAGGGAACTGACCGGATCGAAGACAAGCGTCAAGGAGACTCCGGAGGTGATCTTGAAGATGTTCAAGAGCCAGAGCGAGAACCCGCGCTGGAATCCCGTCTGGGCCGGGGGCAGTGTTTTTGGAGCGAATCCTTAGAACAGCCGCCCCAATTTCCGCTTCCGTGACGCCTGGGGCTTCCGGTTCAGTTACCTGAGCGTCAGCCGAGGGAGCCATTACCGGTGCCGTATGTCCAACCCGTAGACGAAAAAGCCCTTCGATCACTTCGGCAAGGAAGCTAGGTTGGAGAGTCTCGGTGAGGGGAGGACCCGACCCGCGTAGCTTGTTGCGCACAGCACGATATGGACGACCCCAGGGGTCATTATCGAGACTCCTCAACATCTCTTCGCGAGCAATTTCTTTGGCGCGACAGATAGCAATTTTTAGATTTGTACAAGCGGATTGATACGCTTCGTACAACTGTGCCTCCCTTTCGTCACCGGCGTGCCTACGTCGGCCGCGGGTATAAGGCCTCCGAGCACGAGTACATGCTTCGCGGAGATCTGCCAATTCCCGGGACCACCAGTAAACTTCCTTTTTCGGGGGTCGACGACGAACGCGAGGCATGGCTGCATCGCATATATTCGTCATCGTATCACGAAAACGGCCAGCCTCAGCAGCAATATCAACCCCCTCGGAAGGAGGTGGTGTGATCAGCCAAGACTGAATAATGGCCGCCTCGGCTAGTAAGTTCCGGTTGAGCCTACGTACAGCCCATCGTGGAAAACTGGCAGTTCTGTTAAATGTGCTCCCTCGAGACGTCTGCGTTCGGGAGACGCGTATTCGGATATACAAGTGATCCGAGAGGGTCTCCACCTCCTGCAGTACGCGCCAGCTCCTCACACGCGCTGCAACTTCAGGAGTAGCGAACGAGAGGTCCACTATCGACCCCCCCTGTCGTCGCACGCATGTATTGGTAGAACCTCTGTTTAAAAGACAGAGATCAACCGATGACATCCATTGTAGGACAGCCGCACCACGTACGTCCGTTCTGGGAGATCCCCACGCAACAGCTTTTGCATTAAAATCACCCATAACCAAGACGTGGCTAGGTGATAAACGCCGTATCGAGGTCTCAAGATTGTCGAGAAAGATCTCAAAATCAGCCAAACTCCGGTTGGGGGAGAAGTAGACCCCGTAAATAACCAATCCCCCCCATTCAGCAGCGACATAGCCCGAACCCTTGTCTTTGAGCAGCAAAAGCGGGGAGCTAGAATCCGTGGAGCTGACGATTGCAACGGAGCCGTCCCAGTCACTCTCCCAATTAGAGCGAGTAGGAACGAAATAGGGCTCTGATGCAACGGCTACACCAATCGACCACTCCGCCAAGGATTGTAGGAAGAGATCTTGTGCGCGGGCCGAGTGGTTGAGATTCGCCTGAAGGAAGCAGCAGTCACGATCCATAATTAAATTGTGACCATTGCCTCCTCTTGCGATGGTGATCGCTGGACATCACTGGAACCAGGAATTGCAGCCCGGGTCGATGGACTATCCTTGTTTTTATTCTTGGAGGCTGCAGAAGATCGGCAACCCTTCCCACCCATTGTGTGGTCAGCAGGGAGCTTGGCCGTCTCACAAATTGGACAGTGTGGAGTGGCGGAGCACCCTGCTGCTTTATGCCCTGGGCAACCACAGCGATAACAGAGATCACTGCAGTCAAAAACACTGTTGCAAGTGGCACGAGTGTGTCCCTGCTCTAGACATTTGAAACACCTCGCAGGTCTCGACTCCAGGACCGTTACCTTGGCTGAGCTCCATCCCACGGCGAACCTACCAGTGGTAGCTAATATTTTAGCTGCAGTAACGGGGCAACTGACCCACACCGCGCCCATGCCTCCGGGGCCACTACGGATGGTACCGACTCTGATGGATTCCGGGGTACATGCAGCTTTGGTAACTATTGCACCCCGGATTTCCTCGGCAGTAATTGAATCATCCAGGCCAGTGATGCGCAGTTCCGCGCATTTCACGGGCCTGGTGATTTTTACACCATCTTCCCCAGCAAAGTAGTTTCGCAGCCTTTCCGCTAATGTATCGGCGGTTTTAATGCCTTCAACCCCAGGGAACTCAAGCATTCGAGCCCCTGTCCGGGTCAAGCGTGTCCGGGCGCCAGTGCTCCCTAAGTCAGAAACATCTACGCCCTGACGTGCCTTCCTCAAAACAGCCTCATAGGAGAGGCCCTTGTCCACGGCCTGAGGCAGCACTGTTATGATAACAGCTGCCGACTTAGGTGGCTGCAGTTTGTTCTTCGGCTTTTGGGCCTTTTTAGGATCTGCAGCTTCAGCTGCTTTGGCAGCAGCCTTTCTTCTCTTTCTTTTTTTCTTTCTGCCCGGTTCTACAGTCTGCCAGACCTCGCTGGGGTTGGTTGTGGCAGAGGAATTCTGGGCAGTTACATCCAGAGCATTGCATGGTGCACTTGCTGTTGCCTTCTTAGATTTACTCTGCGGTTGTGCCTGCTTTGCTGTAGCAGTCGCGCGGCTGTTAGACTCTGCCCGGTTAGACCTAGGTGTCACCGCCACCGTGGCATACGTCCCTTGAGGTGCCGCCGTACTTACAGAACTTGTAGGCCGTCTTTGTTTGTCTGCAGCCAGTGGGGGTCGAAGAACTGGTTCTGGAAGTAGCCTTGCTTCCAGGGCGGCCAGTCGCGCATCAACCAAGAAGCCGGTGCGATCCATAATCAGCCGCATTTGTTCCTCTGATAAGCTAGGGGCCGTGCTAGCGGTCTGAATCTGGGCCAATTCCTTCCGGAGATTTGCTAACTCCGCTTTAAGGGCAGTGTTAGCTGCTGCCAGACGCTTTATCTCGTCAGTTGTGGTGCGCTCAGATAACACCTCCACGGATTCAGAGATAGTAGTCGCTGCATCCTTCAGTGCTCTCACATATTGCCCATTCAGATGCCGGGACTTTGCAGCTACCTTTTAAAACGATGGCGACGCCTTGCCCAGTCCTCTTCACCAAATCCGCCGCCAATTGGGGGTTATTATCCCGGTTAAGTGGGCGAATTTGTTGCAGTAACTGTGTAAGTTCTTCCGACACATTTTCCTCCTCCTCCTTCTGGGTTAGAGCTTCAGTCTCCGACCCAGATACTGTCGTGCTCCGGCCTCGTCCGCGACCACGACCTCGACCGCGCCTAGTTGTCGGTACCTTACCTGCCTTGGAAGAAGGTACGGATTCAATATCGGATTCTGACCCTGTCACTACCTTACCTACCTTGGGGGGCGGTACGAAGTCAAGATCTGACTCCGTCCCCTCCTGGGGCGAGATCGAACTCGAGAACGTGATGCGCTGCGAGCATCACCATCATTCGAGTGACTACGACTTGAGTGACCTACCTGAGCCGTCAGTGTTTGCGACATATCAGTAATCATCGAATTAAAATGTTGAACAGTGTTATTTTCCATTTTGTTCCCACGAGTGTGGGGGAATAAAAAGTCCATCCGGGCAGTGCCCCCTGTACCCGGGTAAGCGTACATTTAGTACTCAACTGGGGGGTCCGCCGGTACCCCAGCTGGGGGCGCGCTCGCAACTGAACCTCCCGTCAGCCATGCATCCCTTCGCCGCGCGCCAGAGCTTGAGATTCGGGGTTATTTTTGAAGAGGTTGTCTTCCTCGCGGTCCGGGCGGCTAAGCCAGGACCATCGGTCCCAGATAAAGTTGCGAGACATGACCACAGCACTCTTTCCGGGATTACGATGTATGACGGAGGCAAAGGAAGAATGTTTCTCCGTTGCCTGCTCGGCGACAGTGTAAGTGTACGCCGGGCCCGCCGCTTCAAGCCCAGGTTGGGCCCCACTTTACCATTTTTATAGAGGTTTTTTCCTCTTGCCCCCCTGGTTTCATCCGCTGTACCTTCTGCTAGCTCAGAGGATATGCAGAGAAACTCCCCCAAAACGACCCATTCGGGTTAATACACCCTCCACAGAAAGCGGAGAGTTCCCTACGGCCAGATTATTGGCCATGAGCCAAAGACTCCCTCGAGTGGCAAGGGAGTCTTTGGCTTATGTTGCCCGGGTGCACCACGGGGAGGTTACCTGACACAGCACCCATAGCACGCCACCCTGGGGCACACCAACAGTTGTGTTACACCAAGAAGCAAGTGAGTTTTCAATGCGTATACGCTGTCGGCGGCCACACAGGTAAGTACGAAACCAATCAATCACCGTAGGAGATAAATAATACTCCCACGTTACAGCTGACCTCATTATTTTTTCTTTGGGAACACACATGGATACGTCTACTACATATTTTTCTTTGAATATGATATACATAATAATTATGTTCTTTATTTCTTACATTATGTCCTGTTGCTCTAGTGGTTAGTAACTCTTAAGCTGATGGCCGCGGTTCGATTCCTAACTGCACCTGGTTCAAATTTTTCAAATTTTTTTTTTCAAATAAAGCCGTATTCGCGTATACGAATAATACATACGTCGGTGTCATTCGTGTGATACGACATGTAGGAGTTGATAAATGACGTCACTTAGTCCATCGTGTACAGTTTCGCCGCGCTGCCTGTGTACTGTGTCCACACTTGATATATTAATCCAATCTACCCAAACCGTCTGTCGAAATGTGCGTTATCTAAGCACGGGCTTGTGAATGTTGGAGTAATTAACGGCATACAGTATCAAGTAGGCAACACACGATTTACATAATATGCAGCATGTTTATGCTATCTGTGTTGCTGCAGAATATTTATGTTTATATGATGCCTTGTGAGTACAATAATAGTTCTCAGAATCTATATGAAGGTAAACATCTTCCTTCTCTTATTATTGACGTATAACAAAGTCTTACATAAAACAAGCTAAGAAACTGTACTTTTTCTTTTCACCTTGGCTTTACTCCGGTTGTATCCAATATTACCTGGCTTTGAATCAAAGGCCTCCCAGTAGTCTAACCAGCTTTAACAGGATATTGTTGTTTTCCACTGAGCGAGTGCCATGTTACCTCCGCAACCCTGCAACCCGCAAGGGGAAAGAAAGTAGTTATACTCAATTGTATTACTATAGACCAGTGCTAGTATATGGATTGCGTACTGAGTAGTCGTGACAACTCTGATGGATCTCCATGACGACCGACACCGACGCCGTTACGAGCTCCCCGAATCACGGACACAGGGTGTGAATTTTTTTGCCTGGTCACCCATCTATAAAACATTACCTAGTTGACATAGGCGCTTAACTTTGAATCGAAGTGCATATACGTGTAAGTACTAGCCATTTTAGCTAGCTAATGTAAAGTAATAATATAATATAGACATAATTTTGCATTAGCAGCGTTGCAGTGCAAGAACTATGCAACTTAAAGTCGTGCATCGGGATAATATGCTAAGTAAGTAGTATTCAAGAAGTTGTGAAGATATGAAGGATGGATCCGCAACTTATAATTAACTCGTAGTGTGTACCGAGGATGAATCCTGGGCGGCACCGTCAAAATGGATGTTTAACTGACGAATTATACGCAGCACTACTTTAATTTCATAACAAGTCTGCATACTAAGATGTTTGTGTTGACTTAGGTCGATCTCACATTGGGCGGACGCGTTCTTAGAGCGTGCGGCCGGCGTGTGGTTGGCGTGCGCTCGGCGTTCATTCTGTCGTACAAAGAGAATAATGGGTGCACGCCGAACGCTCGCCGAAAGCCCGCCGGGTGTACGCCGAGCGCACGCTCGAAGAACGCGAGTGCCAACGTGAAAGAGGCCTGATGCGTTGCTAGCGCTCCGAAGGGAAAGTTTGCGAGTTGTCTCAGGATATTATTATAATTAATTAAGAAACTGGCAACATTTTCTAGTGTTTTTAAGGTGGAGGTCGAACAATGTGTACGATTTAACGGTAGGATCGTTTATTTATCTGCGAATAGCCCCGTATAATGTGCGATCGAAAAACGCTTAGGCCACGCGCACTTTGGACACGTTTTCGTACAAACTTTACTCGTGCGTACACGTACGAACACATACAAACGATCCCGATGTTCCTAGTACTATGGGAGCGCGCAGACTGGGTGCGAGTTAGCCGTGCGTATACGTATATGTACGTGTATTTCAGATGTCCGAAAACAATCCGAACTTGTTGGGATTTCAAAACACATTCGTACGTTGAACGTAGAACACTGCTCATTTGACAAATAAAAACGTATACAGTGTGCGCACGCAATTCGTACGACCACGATTGTACGTATACTGTACGATACGAATTCGTGTCCAAAGTGCGCGCGGCCTTAGGTGTTAGAGGGAATTACGGCGAGCTGGTATTGTTCTCTGTTTCAATTGATGGTGGCCACCGTAGTGACCTTTCAGCTACCTGATAACGTTGTAATTGCTTTAATGTCCCGTTTGTAGAAGTAGATATCTAAGGAATCTAATCGTGACGTCTGTGAAGTCATGCGTAATTCTATTGTAGTAACTACTGAGTCATGAAAGCAATATATTTTATTGTAACTACTTACTTCATACCTACTTCATAGTACTTTATAAGACAGTTATTAATTTAATTTTTTGAGCTAAAAATGCTGGTCCATGTGTTTGAATTTATTTCGATTTTGAATGACCTATAACTATCTGTTGCACGAATTTTCAGTGGGCTAGCATCGTCCATTTTTTGCATCCGTTCTGAAGTTTTAGTAAAAAATATTCCTTACTAAAGAAAAGAAACCACTCTCTGTTTATGTTTCTAGTTTCAGTTGTTTAGGTTCAGCGATTGAATTTTATATAAATAGTGAACAAATTGAACACGTAGGCATAACCTGAGTTGGAAACAAACTCAGGAGAGCCGGCTTAGGAGTTCAAAATCAAAATCAACATCTTTTATTCAAAATTGGCTGGTAAACAGCTCTTTCTGAACGTTAAATTTTACAATAGACAGTCCCCCAAAAAGCCCAACCCTTCACTGCTTCCTATGTGTTTTCGCTAGGAAGAAGAAGCAGCGCAACAAACTCCCTAGCAACACAGTACTGTCTGCGTATTTAAATAAGAAGTTATACATTATAATCAAAAAATAATAATATCACATTTCAGTTAACATGATAGCTATCACACAACCTATTGCCATTTATTTAGTTACGTACCTACTTAAGACTTAAAAATTGAGAATAATGACTAACACTTAGCCTCCAAAACAAAATGACAAGTAGGGTTTACACCCTCCGCACACATGTTAAATATCATGTTGTTATGTAATCACTGCTCAGTCAAATCACGTTACAATGCATTAATTAGGTAGGTACCAAAACAATTGGAACAAATTGCAAATAAAATTCTTTTCACTAACTATTAGACCAACAGGCCAATCAAATATAATAAGACAGATTTATAGAAATGTCTGCGACCGAATATGAATTGAGTGCCTATTTTATCGGTGCCATTGTGAAATGAAATAGAAACGGCAGAAAAGCTTTCCATCGCAATTCCAAAAGAGCCACAGTTCTATTGACAGTTTTGTTCTCATATTTAAACATTTTCAAGCAGTTAAACCTGTAAAGTTGTCGTCATGCACACGTCGTTATGTCATTTAATGAATCATGCATATTATTTTGGCTCATCTTCAGCCTTATGGACTTTGCAATCTTGCTTATTCAGGTGGTAATTGGTATTACACGAGTCCTCTAAATTCTAATGGAATTTGTCTGCCAATAACTTACTTATAATAATAGCCATCTCTCCAATTTTAAGCTATCGCTACAGCTCACTAGTTGCACGTCGATATTCAGAACTAAGTTCATTGATGCCCAAAGAGCAAAGGTGCTCTGCTAATTCAACCCGATGATGTTTCTCCACCCATTAGCTGACACACATCGTAGAAGTTCCGTGGAGTCGGGTTAAAGAGCATTCATCCGTTTTGCTCTTACCGCGGGAGCATTTGATTGTAAAATGGGTGCGCGTGTTGACACATTCAGTGTTTATACCCGACTGTTCGCTTTTGCTCTATTTATCGAGGTAAAAAATCAAAAATATTCTGTTTGATGTTAAACAAATTAACATCAAACAGAATATTCTGTAATTTATCTGTACGGTTTTTTATGCTTGCTGCTAGATGGTTTGTAGGTTTGTCCAGCATTCACGTAGCTATTGACACGTATTTTAGCAAATGGTTCGAAAGTAAACAACAATACTAAATTCCTCTACTATTTACGCAATTATTATTTAAATATAATTTCATTTAAAAATACCCTTTCAAAATTAGTACATTTCTACAAAATTAATAGACAAAAATAACAGATTTAGGGATTTGTTGAAAACTGATGTGTGTGTCACGTTATGAAATAAACACGTATCGTATAAGTACATATCGTATGAAATTTGGCACGCATATACTTTATTAGCTACTAGGATTGACCCATATGTAAGATATATTTTATCACCAAAGTGGGCGAAAGCTGTCATGTTTATAAGTTAAAACGTAGGCAGACAGGCACTGTCTGCAAGCTTGTAGCAGTATATCCAACTTTACCCACTTCGACCCGAGTATGTTTAGAATAATATTGCGTCAGAAATATATTATTTACGATCGGAATACGTAGGTACATTGTTTCGTCTGCGACATCAAACCAAGTAAAAGAAAAACAGACGATATTGTCTTGCGGAACTCGTAAAAGCTTACTAATGATAAAAATTATTTTTAAATAAAAAGAAACCGACTTCAAAAACACTAAGAAACTAAAATACAAAATATAATTGGTTTTGGCGCAACAATTTTTGGAGTCAGTGCCAAGCCAAGTATTTCTGATCTGACTATAAAACCTCTACACATTTTTATACAACTTTTGTTGTTGATAAAATAGGTAGTTTGTAAATTAGTAACTTTTAGCGTAAGTGCTTGGCACCGACTCCAAAAATTGTTGCTCCAAAACCAATTATTTTTTGTATTTTAGTTCCTTAGTGTTTTTGAAATCGGTTTCTTTTTATTTAAAAATAATTTTTATTTGTTGCTTTTTAGTGGTATACTAATAAAAAATAGTAATAGGTGGTAATTAGGTACATAGGATTGTGTAGGTGGTAGATGATGGGGAGGCCTTTTTTACGTGCCTTAATTCTGAAATATAGAACTGTACCTTTCTGGCAATTTGAAGTATTTTTTTTTTATCAACTAACTAGCCTAAACACGTTCGTTTGAGTTCCATCATCAGATCCGGCAATCATCCAATACCAAAGTGTATGCCAAGACAAAACAAACGAGCCCAAACACGATCCCATGGCCACCTTCCTGCTATATCATCAGAGTTTGGTAAATATTCAGCACTAATGTAAAGACAAATCCAACAAGCCCCAACTCAATGGTATTGCGTCTTCGTATTACAAAGTTCCCATGGCCACCTTCCTGCTCCATCATCAGACCCTGGTAAACATTCAGTACCAAAGTCCATGTAAAGACCAATCAAACGACCCTAAGCTCGATGAGATTGGGTTACCTTCCAGCTCTATCATCAGACCATGGAAATCATCCAGCATCAAAGTCTATGTAAAGACGACTCAAACGAGCCCAAACTCGAAGGGATTGCGTAATTGCATAGCAAATATCCCATGGCTACCTTCCTGCACCAGCATCAGACTTTGGTAAACATTCAGCAATAAAGTCCATGTAAAGACGAATCAAACGAGCCCAAACTCAATGGGATTGCGTCATTGTACTCGTATTACAAAGATCCGATGGCCACCTTTCTGCTCCATCATCAGACCCTGCAAAACATCCAGTACCAAAGTCCATGTAAAGACGAATCAAACGACCCTAAACTCGATGAGATTGGGTTATTGTATCACAAAAATCTCATGGTTACCTTCCAACTCTATCATCAGACCATGGAAATCATCCAGCATCAAAGTCTATGTAAAGACGACTCAAACGAGCCCAAACTCGACGGCATTGGGTTGTTATCGTCAAATCGCTTCAAGTGTGCTTATAAAATTTAAAGAGTTCCTTCGATTTTTTCAGGACTCCATGATCATATCCTGACCTGATGATCATGGGACCTACTAGAAGTACTCTTTCAATCAAAACAAGAATTTTCGAAATCAGTTCAGGCGTCTTAGAGAAATCGGGGAACATACATAAAAAAAGATTCCGATGAATTGTTAACCTCCTCCTTTTTTTGAAGTCGGTTGAAAAGGGTGTTTTATTGCTACGGCTCTCCAACCTGTCACTGCGTACGATTGCACGCTCATCGATTTTTAACAAAGCAATCCTAACATTACGAACCATTTGACTTTTTACAGGGTACAGTAACAAACCCTTTGAATTGCATGTAAATTGAGGACATTTTTTGACCGAGAAGCTTTGAAGAATAATTTCGTTTTCTTAAATCTTTTTGTTTTTCCTTTTTTCTAAAATGATGCAGTAACATTTTATAGATTATTTTTTCAAACTATTCCATTACTGTTTGCTTAGTTACTCGAGTAAAAATTAAGAATGACGGGAAAATTAAATGAATTTGTAGCGCACATGGCACGCACGCAGAAAGTGTAGATAATTTTCTACTTCCGCTATCTAGCACTCGAATGTTTTAATATTTATTTATTTATTTATTTAAGGACCGCCAACACAGGATACACACAAACATATAAATGACTGGTGAAAAACATATGAATGAATATGCTCGAAAGATCGAAAATCTCAGTAAATTAAATATTTTCTCGATATCCAACGGCACGCAAACAAGCGATATTCGTAAATGTTGTGGTTTTATTACTTTTGTTTATTTCTTATAACAACCATTACACAATATTATTTTTAAAACTTTAATAGGAAACTAGATATGGCGCCCATGGAAGTGATTTCCGATCATTATTTTCAATGAGTTATTTTCACGGACCATAAATTTCGTATGATAGGTAGAGGTTCAGGTGTGTATTACTGTAATTTCTTTGCTAGAATATGATAAATCATCTAAACTTGTATAAAAATGTGTAAAAGAGGTATTGTGTGATATTTTCTTGCGATTACACAATTTTACTAGAGGATGTCTGATTCTGTGGGTATTTCAGGCAATTCCTTCTTAATGCATCACTACAGTCCCCAAGGCACAGATATGCTTAATTTCAGCTTCTTGCTCCCCATAGTTTTGGATCTTTGTATGTCAGTCAGTAACGAAATAATTTATTATTGATTATTGGCAACCATTTTTTGACACCCAGTTCAAAATTCTGGGAGGCTCATTAATATGAGGCAGCACACCCGTGAAACAAAATCAAATATAATCAAACGGCAGACATTTTAGATGAAGAAAAGACGATAGGATAGCCGAATCTCTTCTGATTCTCGGTAATTTATCAAAGTCGCTGTAAAGCTGCCGGCATATACAAAGTGTTTTAATTAAAAGAGTAAACTGATTGCTTAATCGTGTCTAAAATGCTTCTACAGGACTTTTCTTTTTTTAAGATTTTACGTTAATGTTTTATGCTTGTACCCCAAACCCGTTGATTACTTGAATTACTTAAGATGAAATAAATCAAATTTTATCTTCTTACATTCATACTTTGCCTTATTTAGTGTTCTTTTTCTCTAAGGAGAAATTTAGTCGCGAACAAATAGTGGGTTAGCGATTTGTCACTTAGATTTAATTTTGTTGATTGTTGTTGTTTTGTTGTTGATTGCAGATTAAAACGGTGCTTCATGGTAACTTTACATTTACAAACACAGTGTGCCACTCCGTGATATTTTAAAATATGCTTTGTATATAATAAGTTATATTTGTGTTGTAGGGACCAGCTTATAGGGGGCGACCATATATTATTGCCGTTACCGGGTACATTGCAAGAAATGTACATTTGGAAAACCTTAGTGACACTTTTTACGCACATATGCTATCCACTAGATCACGCCTGCAGTTTATTCATACTATTTCATTGATATATGTTTACTTGTTGCGTTTACACAACTTGTAATCAGAAGCACATTCAACATTTATACGCATATATAAAAACAGGATGAACCCTAAATCGGTTAAAGCTCGCTCACATGTTAAGCAATATCTAAACAGTAGCTCAGGCGGAGTTATAACCACAAGCACCACTACACCGGTTTTCCTCACCCAATCCGAACTTCAGACTAAAATCTTCAAACTTTTGATCAGAAACAAAATTTATTTCACATTAATTCCGTCCCAATTCTTTTAAACTGGCGTCCCGGGTATATTCGAAATATTATTAATTGAGTTCCAGGATTATTACCTATTGGATGTTGATCTCGGGGCAGCGAGCAACCTTTCAAATATTGAAATACATTTGCACGCTGTTGTTGAGGAAGATTACATCAAAATAAAAAATATACGGTCGTTTTTCATAGGTGTCTGTGCGTTCAAACTGTGGTTTGATATTTCAGCTTTCGCTAACAAAATACTACATCAATATGACATCCGCATGCAAAATAAATGTTCTCTGAGCAGAATTGGTTATAGCTCGCCGCCAGTGCATCGTGGCACAGTTGGCGAATCCCTGTTTTACAAATTTATAAACGAGAGGTTGTGAGTGCGGTGTTTTTTCCGCACCATCGGGTGCTCCGTGTATTCGCGAAATTTCGTTACGCTTGCATCTACCTGTGTATATTATTGCCGAACATTTATCAATGTTTGCTTATGCTGCCAGAAGTGCCACGCGGGACTAATTTAGCAGTTTGATCGAATATGACGCAGTAGGGTGGAGAATTAAGTATTTTTGCTTGCGTTACTGGTGTAGAACATTTTAGCTAAAATAGCAGAAATAACATCATTCATCGAGGCACTCTGAAAATGTGTTAATGAAACCTGTCCAAAGACAATATGGACTCTACAAACATTACAATTGCAAATAAGACAACAATCTAAAATTTATTAATCTTCAACTCAAATCTCTTTGAATTCAATTCAAATTCAATTCAAAATCCTTTATTCATTTGGGTCACAATGTGACGCTTATGAACGTCAAAATACAATAATAAATTTATAAAATAATTACTTATACTCAAATTTAAAACATTATTACTGTTTGCTTCTACATTTACATTTACTGCCACGTTCGCAAAGCAATAGGTAGAACCATGATAAAGAACGGGCAATAAAACTCACGGTCACTCTTTTTCATCGCCAGGTTTTGCATAATACACAATTTACATTTTGTAAGGTGCTGCAACTGTTACACCTTCTATATCACTTGTATATATTTACTGTACATCATAATACTCAAGCATAATACTTTTGGTTAGCCTCCTCAGAATAGACATGGTGAAACAGGAGCATCCACTTACATTATATATACCTAATAATGCAGGCAATCCGCGAAAGTGATCAGAACCATGATGGAAATGTTGCAGTTAAATATTAAAATCTAATACCAGCCCGCAAGACCGTCATCGACCAGTCATCGCAAGTAGCACCCGTTCACGAGTATGACGCATGTGCCAGCCATCATCCCTCTCGCCATATTAGAGGGACAGGGATGACCCGACACACGACGCCACCACAAGAAATGACATTTTAGTGAGCATGACGACAACGGTATACGAACCAGCAGTAAGAAACAATCTATTGGTATACTGACCATGACCGCCAATTACCTCCATTTTCCAGATCGTTATTATTAACATAAGTTAGTGGAACGCGTGAAGGAATGCAAATGTAGAAAGAATTTTGTGAAGGTGACAAGTGAACAATGATATGATCAGAGATAAATAATGTTAAACTACATTCAACAAATCATAAAAATATCCAAATCCTGCAAAAATCATGTGTTCACGAGGCACCTCCACTTAACATGTAAACAAAATAATCGTGAGTTAAACAAGCCTAAGCCTATCCCCACGGTGTCTTATCATTTAAAAATTCCTTAATAGTGTAATAACCCCTTTGTAAAAGAAAGTTCATAATTGTCCGTTTGTATTTGTGCATGGGTAAATTCATTATTTCAAGAGGCAATTTGTTGAAAAATCGTATACCAATCCCCGCAAATGAGTTCTGAACTTTATGTAGACGGTAGTTAGTTCCCACCAGTTTATGCTTATTCCTTGTGTTCACGTTGTGCAAATCACTATTTTTGCGGTATAGAATTAAGTTTTTCTTAATGTACATTAAGTTAGCATATATATATTGCGATGCAACTGTCAATATGTCTACTTCTTTATATTTATCACGTAAAGAATCTCTAGCACCTAACTTATAAATTGCACGTATGGCCCTTTTTTGAATGACAAAAATAGTCTGTATATCAGCGGCTGTACCCCATAACATTATTCCGTAAGACATTACGCTGTGAAAATAACTAAAGTAAACTAGTCTAGCAGTATCTATATCTGTGAATTCCCTAACTTTTCTAACTGCAAACGCTGCAGAACTAAGTTTTACTGCAAGACAGGATATTTGGGCGCCCCACTGAAGCTTACAATCTAAAGTTACACCTAAGAATACGGTTGATTCGACTAGTTCAATTGTTTCCTTATTTAAAATTATATTAGTAGGAACACTTTTCACATTAGGCAAAGAGAACACATTTGGTTTTGCTTGAGTTGAGTACCAAATTATTTGTCGAAAACCAATCTAATACTTGTGCAAGAGTGTTATTGACGGTATCAAAGTTACTTAAATTACGATCAACTTTAAAAATTAGTGACGTATCGTCGGCAAACAAAACAATATCACATAAATTTTGTACAAAGAACGGCAAATCATTAATATATATTAAAAAAAGAAATGGACCGAGAATAGAGCCTTGTGGAACGCCCATTCCTACTGGCAAACCTAGAGACCTACTCCCATTAACATCTACATACTGAATTCTATCACTAAGGTAGCTGGCAACAAGATTGAGTGCGGTATCTCTAATACCATAAAGTTTCAATTTAAGTAAAAGCGTATTATGTTCCACACAGTCAAAGGCCTTTGATAGGTCACAAAAAACACCAATGGCATCCTTCGAGTTTTCCCAAGCATTGAAAATATGCTTTAACAAAGTTACACCGGCATCAACGGTGGAGCGACCCTTAGTAAAGCCATACTGTTCACTGTGAAATAAATTATTTGTGTGAAAGTGGCTCTCTAGTTGATGCAAAATAATCTTTTCAAAAATTTTACTAATAGCAGGCAAGATAGAAATTGGCCGAAAATTACTAGGATCGCTCTTTGATCCCTTTTTGAATAATGGTATTACTTTACTGTGTTTCATTAGATCAGGAAATACTCCTGTATCTATGCATCTGTTGAATATTGCAGCTAAATATGGAGCTAAGCTAGAAATAATTTGTCGCACAAGTTTAACAGAAATGCCCCATAAGTCAACAGATTTTTTATTATTGAGCGTCTTGAATACCTTCAGTATGTCATTGGTGTCAATATATTTAAAATTAAAAAGCACATCACACTCATTCACATTGCCCCTAACCAACATTTCTGCTTTGTTTGGACATGAATCTAGACAGCTGGTTGTGTTCACTGGTATGTTTATGAAGAAATTGTTAAATGTCTGAGCAACATCAGTTTTCCTAGTAATAATTTCACCATTAAATTTTAATTCATAATTGTTATCTACCAATTTAGCTCGACCAGTCTCATTGTTAATAATGCTCCAAGTAGTTTTAATTTTGTTCTTGGATTCTTTGATTTTATTGCTTAAATATAAGGATTTGGCTAAAGCACATGTCCTCTTAGAAACCTTTGAATAATTTCTAACATATTGAATAAATTCAGGATTAAAATTGTATTTCTTCATACCATATAGATCATACAACCTAGCTCTACTTTTGTATATACCTACTGTTGCCCAATCACAAAAATTTACTTTAATGCTCCTTGCAAACGTCTTCAGTTTAAAATTTTTATTGTACTCATCATTAACAATTTTAAATAAGCATTTATATAATTCATTAGGATCATCAACGGTTAAGTCAATACTGGCGATCTTGGCAGCAACATCATTACTAAAGTGTTTTAGGCGAGCAGAGGTCATTGGCCTACATGTAATTTCTTGTACTTTAGGGGTTGTATTAGTTGAAATTACAACCTTTTGCCCGCAGTGATCCGATGTCAAGTCAGTTAAAACAGCCTTACTTAAATAAAGACAATTGCATAAAACATTATCTAAGCATGTAGACGAATGTGAGGTAATTCTAGTTGGTTCAGAGAACAAAACATTTAAATTAAATGACCTAAATAAGCTAACTAACCTAGTACAAATTGGTAATTTTTCTAACAAATTGACATTAAAATCGCCGCATACGATTATAGACTTCCTACTAGAAATTATGTGTTTTAAGACATCCTCAATAATGCTTTCAAACTGAGTAAAGTCGCTTTGTGGTGGTCGATACACACACACTATAATATGTTGTTCAAGCTCAACACAAGAAATCTCAGCAGTGCGCTCGATAGAAAGTTTAGCTATATCCTTACGTTCTTTACATTTCAAACTATTACATACATATATTAGAGAGCCACCACGAATAGCCTTCTTTCTTACGAATGCACTTATAACTGAGTAATGTTGATTGTTAAATATTAATTGGTCACCTCGTAACCAATGTTCTGTAATACATACGATATCAATCTTATGTTTATTTAAAAATAAATCTATTTCCAATTCTTTGCCAGATAGGCCTTGTATGTTTTGATGAACTAAGTTTAAAACACATGAATGCCTATCTGTTGTCTCATCTAATAGTTTAAACTAATAGATGTGTCAATACTACTATTGGTATAACTATTATCTACCAAATTCCTAAGTACTCTAGTAGTACTCCTGTCAGTATATAAATTAAATGCTAATAATTTAGCAAGTTGTCGCCTATGTACATAAGAAAGATACATAGTATCTTTTGTTAAAAAGAAATTACTAATAAAAATATTAGTGTCAAAAAAAAAAATACTGTCACTATGACATGTCCTATTGTACAATAATAGATTTAATTTGCCTATCTGCCTGTTTTGGTCATCTGTGAGAGCATATGAATAAGGCAATGCACAAATAATAAAGCTACATCCTATTTTTGTGCTAACATCTATCATTAAGTCTGTTAATTCTATTAGACTGTTTTTGGAGACTAATGAGCTGTCACCATACAATAGGATGACAGTAGTTTGTGCATTCAAGTCGGCATTCTTAATCTTATCAACTAGGGTACAAGACTGAGCTCCAGGTGAACAAAAGTTCTGTACTGGTTGCTCAGTGTAATGATCAATTAAGCTCCCTAAACCCACTCCCAGTTGGTCTGAAAAAATTATTACACTCTTACTATCAGTCTTTACTGGATGCAGTTTGTTTTGTGTACTATACTGACATCCATGTGCATTCAATTCTATTGATTCAGCAGGTGTAGTCGCACACTTAGTTGTACAACTGGAACAGTAATTATTAGAGTTGGATAATGAGATAAGTTGTTTTAAATTTTCTCGACCAACTCTTGAAATTTCTTCATATTTTAAGATGTATTCATGAGTCTCATTCTGGTGTTCCATTATAGTTCTAGTGAGTTGAGTTTGTAGATTTGATATTTGTGCTTGCAACTCACTTGTGTGTTGTTCATATAACAACCTACCAGAAACTAATTCTTCATTTGTTTCCTCAAGCTTTAATAAAAGAGACTCACACTCTTTATTCAATTTACAGTTATCTTGTGCATACTGACTCAATTTGGTAGACCACTTAGGACCAGATCTAAGTTTCTTAATTAATTTATTTAACTTAAACAATTTTCTAAATTTATTCTTACTAAGGCATTTTTTGAAACAGTTACATTTAAGAGCTTTTAGCACATTAATTTTGTCACCCAGGAGCTCAGAGAATAAGTTGTGAGTAGCAGTACTGTTAAAGGCCGCAATTGTGTCTTCTAGAGTTGAAATTCTGCCATAAGCCTCATTGAGACTTGCTTCTAACTCCGCATTGCGGCTAAGTTGTCTGGAGTAAATTTCGTCGCAGCTGCTGAAACACCTAAATTCTTCTCGTAGTCTGTCCCGTTGATCCAAGACATCCATATGCTCTATATGCAGCTCCGTGAGTTGTGTCTTCAGCTCAGATATACGGTCATTTACAATTTTAATTTCTTCTTCACAGTCAACGCGTTCCCTTAATAGTTGACTGTTGTCATCCTTGTATTTCTTTAACTCGAGCAGAGTTATTCTTAATTTATTTTCCACCTCCTTGGCCGTTGCCTTCCGAGTCATCATATGGGTAGACATTGCCAAGGATTACAAATTACCTAAAAAATAAGAAAACAGCTGAGCAAAGTCAAAGAAGAGAAGAGATGTGATGGGGCTTGAGTATTATTGTATAGACAGAATAAATAAGAAAAGTTACAAAAGAAAAGGAGGGTATATGAATAAAAAATATATTAAATTAATTAATTGTAGAAACTAAGAAATTGAAAACAATTTAGGTAATTTGAATACTTTAGAGTAATTATCTAATACTTTTACAAGGTTTCTATTGAAATATCTCAGCTGATGAACTTAATCAACTTATTAATAAAATGTAAGTAGGTATACAAGTTACAGGTTTAAACCAATAATAGCTAATACAGTTAAGTACACAAATATATGAAGTACAGACAAGAATAAACAGTGTAGTAATTGTGAAGTGTATCTGTAGATTGTGTTTGTCTGGGGCAGTTGTTTAGTCCTCGATTTTGCTTCCACATATAGTCAAGCAAAAGGAGACAGAACTGAGCCAGATGTGTGTTGGACGTAGCTCACACGGGGGTGAGCCGAGTTATTCGGTGTTGTGGAGTGTTGAATAAGTTTTAATAAGTATTATACTCGCTGGGCCTTATTACAAAACATGGTTTAAATATAAAACCAGGTTTAGGTATCGATGGAGAATTTTTAAAAGGACTTTTTGACGAATGTAGTTATTTATTTTTATTTGACATTTGTTATAACGAATTTTAGTGGCAATAGTTTGACAAAAAATTGTTAATAGTGCACGTATGATCAATTTTACGCAGGTAAACTTAGGAGTAAACCTCGATTTATTTTTAGTCCATGTTTTGTAATAAGGTAGCCCGGGTTTAAGTCGTAGCAGATGTAAATTCAAATCCGTCCGTTGACACCAAGTCTCCGTTCTGTTCGCTCGAACTTTGGCCGTGTAGTTATTATACTTTTTACAAACACAATTTTAACAATAACTTCTTGTCACTATTTTATCAATATATACAATGAAACATTAATCAATAATCATAATAATCATCAGACGGTTATAGATGTTCAATTTCATTATTAAGAAGTTGAAGTAGAGCCTTGTATTTCTAGAGCCTTGAGGGATAAAATGTCTGGATAAATCTTAAGCCTGTCTTGTCTCTAGATCTAGTCTTGAGGTTCAAGACATTTTAATAACTCGTCAGATTGTTATTTCAGATATATTTTAGCCTCGAATCTAAATAGATAACAAACGTTGTTTGTTTTATTCTTAAAGAGGTTAAATGAGCAAAATTTTTGCCTCATGATCATCATCATCATCAGCCTTTAACAGTCCACTGCTGGACTAGGCCTCTCCTTTGAAAGGAGGAATTGGCCTACTATACTACGCTGGCCAAACGGGTTCGTATAGGGTTTGTATCAAGTTTTCCTACTCTTACAGTGCTGTTCTCTGCATAATATATTACGCTCCCTCTGTCGGCTCTTATGACACCCATGGGATGATATGGGGTGGTGACAATCCGTATTCTTAATCCGTCACCACACGGACAAAAATTTTGCCTAAGACTATTTAATTTTAGGCACGAATTTGGAATGAAGTGTAGATAAGTGTTTGTTATAGCAATTAAACGGAGTCAGCGGATCATTGGATGATGATAAGTAAATTTTATTATGTTCAAGAGAGAAGAAAATGTAAGAGTCAACAGAATTACTTCTCGCGGATAAACGCCAGAGACAATACTGAATACTCAAGACACGAATTGCAGTCGATGGTTTCTTAATATAACGGCAGTCTTCTGAACAGGGCTTGCTGTCCGTCAAACTAGTCCATGCTTGCTGCCACAAGCACTATTCGAAAGTATTTCGTTATAACCATCTTAATAAGTTCTTAGTCCGTGTGGTGACGGATTAAGAATACGGAATGTCACCACCCCATATCATCCCATGGGTGTCGTAAGAGCCGACAGAGGGAGCATATAATGCAGAGAACAGCACAGTAAGAGAAGGAAAACTTGATACAAACTCTATACCAACCCGTTTGGCCAGCGTGGTATAGTAGGCCAATTCCTCCTTTCAAAGGAGAGGCCTAGTCCAGCAGTGGACTGTTAAAGGCTGATGATGATGATGATGAAGTTCTTAGTAATATATAGATGAAGTTTTTAGTAATATATAGATAGTAATCATAATATTATTATAATGTAAATAACTTAACCTTAATACACCTAAACGTCTACAATAGTCTGTGACTAACAGTTATACTATGTACGGAGCTAACAGAAAATCCGATTTTCTTAAGTAAAGTCAACAATCTTTAAAAGGTTCGCTTGAGCGTGATTGATGTACTAGATGTAGCTGCACTCTGCTGCTGCTCGCCTTATTAGCAGGTAAGGTATAGAGATTTTTATCAATCTGTATATAGAAAATTTATGCGTCTTAATTTACTGATAGTGAAGTCATAGCCGAAACTATTAGGCGCACGAAGCTGAAATTTGGCATATAACATTTCTTTTGGAATTCAGTCGAACTAAGAGAGGATTCTTTTATTATCCATTCTGAGGGGTTGAGTATTGAACTTTTTACTTCATGCAGGTGAAACTGTGGGCAAAAGGCTGTCATACATAATCTAAGGCAATGTAACTTTTCTTCTATTTCGGTCATTTAAAACTTGACTTTTTCAAAGGTCACTGAATCTGGCTGGAGCCACGAAGGAGATATTTTCACAATGTTTTTGGTCACGAAACAGGTCAACGATCACTCCCATTAGTTCAATCAGAGTAAACAATATAGTTCGTTCATTCTCAGAATTTGTTATTCGCAAACGGTGCAGTCAGTTCGTTGCACAGAGCCATTCAACATACATACACATACATAGACTCACGCCTGTTTCCCCGAAGGGGTAGGCAGAGGCATATTAAACGCCCACTTTTCGCCATTGTTTTGATCCCACGTAATAGGTGGCGAGCCTATTGCCGCTTATCGGGATATTTTGTTTGCCAGAGCCTCGTCCGTTGATCGGCAGGTGCACCACTTGCAGGTGAGGTTGGCTTGGGACCCTAAGTTCTTGGTGGGAACCCTATGCACCTATGCACAGAGCCATTCAACTTAATAAAATTTAATGTATAATCAGAAATTCATGCGATGTACTAATTTACATTCAGCGGACAACACGTGTGAAAAATGTTTATTTTAAAGCGACTGTCATCAGTGTCATCACCATACATTTGTTTTCCTGATTTGAGTTCAACGATATTCATCGCCGTGTTCATTGCGAATGCAAACAATTTTTCTTGTTGGGAAAACAAGAGAGTCACCTATCAATCAATGCTACGTCATTTTACAAAATTCGTTTGTCCAGTTTTCGGGGCTTTCGAACAACGAAGATTGGCTCTTTTTGTTTAAAAAATAAATGTGCGTTGGGATATGCAGAATATCAATATATTACAATGTCATTAATTTTAATGTTCTTGAATGTTTTTGCGGGATATAAATTTAAAAAGTTCTGTTGCGATTTTGGTGGTCTCGGCAAGCATATTGCTATGTTTGTGTGCAGTGCAAACGTCTCCGGGCTCATTCTGAGGACTGCACTAGGTATACAAAAAATAACGTTATATAAAACAGCAACTTACTCATACAAGAAAATAAGCAGTATTACATAAAAATTGCACACATTTCTATCAATTTAGAAGTACGTACGTGGACGAGGCCGCTTATTGTGTAAGCTCTAACTCAATTCCCGGCCAAAGTGTAATCAAGTTTTCTATTAGAAATTTTCCAGTTATAGCTCAGTTTAGAAATTGCCGGTACACCGTAATCATCATTCCACGGGCTTCTGGGAAAAACAGCTCGTGAACTGTACGTGAAATACACTGAAATAGACTAACTATCCTTTAAATACTTACAATATTATTGTTACAAAATTATCTAAGACAGTTCCGTAGCGGTCCAAATTCTATAACTACTTCAGCTCTGTTCATTTCTTATCTATAGAGACTTTCATTAAAAGCCCGCCGCTTTCCACTGCTGTTACCGCTGAGCTTGATTTTCATCTAGCCATTTTGCGTTTCTTACTCCATCTAGCTGGAGGGTGTCCCTACATTTGTACACGGGGCGGTCTCCACTCTAGAACTTGTCTACTGCATCGATTGTTGGTTCTGCGATAAGTGTGACCAGTCCGTTTTCCTTCCAGTTGACTCATTCTTAGGGCTATGCCAATTCCTTTGGTCTCTGAAACTTTCTTTTGAATTTGCTTGCTGATCGACCTTAAATACGTAGAAGCCTTACTATTGCCCCTTTCGCGTGCACGACCCCTTAAAATCGTATACAAACTTCAAATACAGGGCGCTCCATATATGTAGATTTATAACTATACCCGTAACGATAGGCTTTGGCGTAGATACCGATGGTCACCACGTATCTATGTATGGAAATCAAAACATCATTAATTCAAATCCGCATTTCCAAATGAATTCACACGTTGGAAACAGGTCGCATGGTTGTCATTAAATAATATTATTCAGTTGTCAGCTAGCGAGGTTGTTGCGGCGTGGTGGACGCGCAATCTGCTCGGTACAAGGTGATGTCATTACATTACTGTGTCGTATTGTCACTAATTTATTTGTAATCAGTTCTAAATATATGCAGGAATTGATGTGTTAGCTTTTCATCGTAACTAGCCTTTTATACTGTTGCACTGCCGGGCACGCGCCTATTCTTATTATGCAGACGTCTTATATTTAGTAATCTGTAGGTTAGGCTATTGGTAATTCATCACACTGGCCCGGTGCGAGTTGGCAGGTGTCACAATCATGTTTTTCGAGAACGTTATGAAGAACGTTAAGACACGCAGATTAACTCACGGTGTTTTACTTCACAGTTTAGCAAGCGTGTGCAAGCGGTTCTTAACAATTAAATCTGCATATCCATTTGATGAGTTATTTGTGAGCGCCGTGGGCAATGAACTCTAGGGCCTCTACATTGCACTCCGTTCTCTCTCTCACTGGCTTCGACACTAGGCTATCATTACCTTACCGTAACGAACTTATCAGTTATATAATATATTATAGGATATAACTTATGTTTTAGATTTCACGTAGAGTCTGTATATTCACTACATAGTGTGTCAAGCACTAAATTATTCTAGCACATACATTCTATGCGCTACGAGCAACAAACTTACAAGCTACGTTAAATAATGCTACGATCATTAATTCAAATCGACTTCAATTTTACGATTTAGCGAACAGTCGGCTCAGTTGGCTGAGTACAGCTCAGTTTATGACAATAGGTATTTAGGCACCAAACATTGTTTCGCACGTCGGTGACTTAAAGGATTGTGAATTGTATTGTGAATATCAGGGTAACCGACCAAGCTATATTGGATTGGTTTATAAAGATAGAGGTTAGGGTCAGTGTGCAAATTACTAAAGATATTGTATGTTGAAGCTATAAAGTATGTGTAGATCAATGACTACGCGGGAGTAGTCAGATGTATAGAAGTCTTAAAACAACTCTTAAGCGGACATCTGTTCAAACTAAGCAGACTTGTACTATGGCAACCAGTTAACTGCTAAAAATCTTTTTATTTTTAAAATACGTACATAAATTTCACGCATACACATATGAAAAAGCGTGCTCATCACCTGCTCCTGGCAGGCATCCAACACCCGACCTCAGGCTTAGCAGTCACTAGCCATTAGATCAAAGAGCCAGTTGACTCCAAATTGGAATTCAGAATAGTCATATTAGATTCAGATGGCCATACACCTTGTATTATTAATGCAGTCAGAAGATGACCTATGCGGATGTACAAACGTCTCTATAAACAGATGAAAAATCGTTATTGTCACTGAAACTCGTGGTTACTAACAATAATTTTGTCACTGTTAGGTTAAACATATTTCTTTTCAGCAGCAAAATATTTGAAATATGGTGACACGAACTATATCGGGTCAATTAAATTTTAGATTGAAATATATTTGAGCAATTTATCTGTGTCTGTCGATAGGTCGATTCTAAAATTGACTTAATGGATTAGGTTATCGGGACACCACTGCTAAGACTGTTAGTTTTATTTTATCGTCAACAATTTATAAATTTACGGTTATTATTATTTTTCGGTGACATATATACATTTCTTGTGATACTGATTGACAGACAATGCACGGCCGAAACGACTGGGCTCAATAAGCTGAAATTTGGCATATATGTTCCGTAGAGAGTGTAGACGTGCACTAAGTAGGGATTTCCCGAAATTTACACGGGAACGGGCAGAATGGCTAAACAAAAATTTAAGCACTGGTGTAGCTGCGGGCATCCTCTAGTTTATGATACTTACAAATTTTGTTTTAAGTTGAGTTATTAAATAATCTTCTGTCTTACAAAAAACATTTTTACTGGGACAATCAGATTAAAAAAAAAAGCGGGCTTTAAGGGGAAGGCCGTGGATCGCAACCGGGACAAAGCTTAGGTGTTGAATCAGTTTTAAAAAAGAAACATAATTACTGGGCTATATTATTATCATGAACTTTGGAAAGTTATCTATGGTAATCTATAGCAGAACATTCGAACACGGCAAACCACACTTCAGTATCGGTTGATGACATAGAAGGTCTCTCATTAAAAAATAAACTATTACTTAAGAATCCACTCACAAAGCTTATAGGCAGCGTATGTTAATTCCTTTATATTGTAGCGCCATTACACATTTAATATGCGTTATGAAGTAGTGCTGTAACAGATACATTGACATAACCACGTCATGACAACAACAACACCATACTCTTCACCTAATACATTTGCTAAATTATATTAAAAACACTTGTTTGAGGCAGCATTGCCACAAACACTTTCTCAGTCGACAAATAGAGACAATAAATTAATAATAGATTCGTGTAAAACCGTCTACCTACAAAATAAATTGCAAGTAGCAAAATGTCTCCGCAATTCTATAATTAAACGATACGTGGAACGGACAAATAAGATGGCGGACCTCAAATATCGCTCAACAGATTTATGTCGTATTTTGTTCGAATGGCACAATATTATTGTGACATTCGAACATAAATAATGCGAGCGAGTTTTTTTTATATTGAGCGTCCAGTTATCAACAACGAGACGTATGGCCTGATACCACGATGATATTGCTCCATAATGTCAGTTGTAAACGACCGTGGACACTGGTAGAACGATGTCATTTGTTACATCGAAATATTCGGTGCGTATTGAAACCATTCATCACAGTAACACGCATCGAAAGACTTGTAATTCTGCCTGTAAATGATCCCAGTTCAATCGAAACAAGATCAGTACTTATGACTTAGGTTTCCAATACAAGACTGTAGAGCGTATTATTTTCTTAAATCAGCTTGAGATAAAGGTATCTCTATGTCAAAATGTGTCGGTTTTGCGACTGTGGCGTATTTCTGTCGACCTAGAAATTTAACCATTGTTGCGTCTATTGCGTGATATAACTTAGTGTAACATGTTGTGTAGTTCGTAGTATTTATAATATTAAAACCACAATACACGAGGCAATCTTCTTACATCGTTAGTAAAATATCTTGGAGATATTACTCGCGTTCTTCTTGATGTGCCGCTCGGAATCGGCTTTAGAGTTATATCACAGAACAGAAAGTAGTGCTACGTTTTGGTACCGGCCTAAAAGGTTTTGTAACAAAATCTTCCTCAACTAAATACATATAAAAAGATAATTTATTTATTCAAAATCCAGATCTATACTTTATATATCATCAGAATATGATTATAATATTTCTTATACTACCAAACCATAAAAATAAATCCTCATGTTTATGCAGATCGAGCAGAATTCCAATATGGCTTTATAAACTCGGCTTGCCAGTGCAGATATCGTAGTGGTTTAAGCGTTGCTTCAACATAAAGTGCCGCTCCAAGTAATGTTGGTTCGATCCATACGTAAGAAAATACTTTTTGTAAGCCACTCATTGAGCCTGGGTGTTCTTTTCGTCCTTTAATTGAATATTTTGAAAGTCTCTCGCGATACAGGTTGTATGGGTATGTATTAAATAAATAATGTTTTATTAAAAATGCCACTTACCTTTTATTGAATACATCTTTGATTTTATCTATATACTTATAATAAAACTGTAGAGAGGTCAATTCTGTACATTGAATATATATTCAAAATGAATATTGGAGGATGAATGGTGATCAATACTGATGCCAAAAATGCAATCAGTTAATTTTTTGTCTGTCTGTCCATCTGTATGTGCACGCATGGGTCAAAAACTATTGGTACGATTGTAGTCCATACTCCTGGGCAGGTTATAGGCTATTTAACATAACGCTTAGACACATAGGAGCTGAGCAGTGATGATAAATTTGAAGCAAGTCGGATGAAAATGCGCTTTCGAACTCTTATCCTCGCATACGTTGATCATACACCAAAAGTATGTACTACAAAGATTATAGTATATAGCTATCTTATATAAATTATCCACAATAACGTGTTTAATCGTTAGGTATTTCTTCAAGGTGTATTATAAATACATAAATATATTGTATTTCACATAGATATATCTTTATCAAACTCCCATATTCAAAAAGTACACTTTATTATCTATATTATAAAAAGAAATAGAAATCTCGCCGCGCCAGTATGGGTACGGCTATACGGTTCATTTTTGTTTAACGCGCGAAACGGCCATCTATACATACATTTACTAAATCTGTAAGTGATCGATGTATGTACATGGAAGATGTTCAGGAGAAATCTATATAAAGGAAGAGAAGCCAAAAATATAATTATTAATTTTTTTGTCTGTTTGTCTGTGCGTTTGTGCACGCTAATTTCAGAAACGGCTAATAGAATTGGAATGCGGTTTTCACTGATGTATTGTGGTAAGCCCCACATAACATTTAGTGTTTGTTTTATACGAATCGGTTCATAATAAAATAGTTGTGTCAAATTAAACATTACGATACATTTCGGGTGTGATTCGCGCTCAAGTCAAACATTTGTGTGCGTAAACATGGATGTTTGTCTTGGTCTGGGTGTTTCTATGTATAATATGTATGTATTTACAAAAAAGAAGTATATATGTATGTTTATCCATTGTCTAGTACCCATAGTACAAGCTCTGCTTAGTTTGGGACTAGACGGTGTTGTGTGAATGTGGTAGAATATTATTATTATGTTTCTCTTTACACGGTTATTCTTCTAACATTTGGTATTAAAAGAATAACCGGACCGTTGGTAGGCTTACACGGGGATATGGATCCAACGTGCAGAGGCCCGTAGAGAGTTTTAATCTAAAATGTGATGGGACACGTGCAACGGAGCCTCCACAACTGCACTATTAAGTACAGCTATGGACTAGCCGCAGCACGTGCAGGACTATTGCTTGAATGTGGAATCTACTAGAATAAGGTTATGAGGATGGGTGATAAATGGACCGGTATGATAAAAACTATTATTATTATTTGTTTCTCTTTCTCGGGTATTATTCTAATTTGTTAGAACAATACCCGGCCCTTTAGCAGGCGTACACGGAGACATAGGTCCAACACGCAGAGGCCCTTTGAGAGTTTTAATCTAGAATGTAATGGAACACCTACTGAGGCGCCTCCATCACCGCACTATTAAGTACAGTCACGGGTTAGGCGCAGCAGGTGAGGGCCTATTGCTACTTATATGGAAACTAATTACTCTGGGCTATTGGGTGCATAGGGTGCGGACGAGGCTCTGGCAAACAAAATATCCCGATAAGCGGCAATAGGCTCGCCACCTATTACGTGGGATCAAAACACTGGCGAAAAGTGGGCGTTTAATATGCCTCTGCCTACCCCTTCGGGGAAACAGGCGTGAGACTATGTATGTATGTATTGGGATGGGTGTTAAATGGATAGGTTTAGATAAAAACTATGGATGAATGCCGGCGTCTGCCCTAAGTACTCTTATAGTACGTCGAAAAGGGGCAGACGGTGACTCGCCAGCTCACTAGATGGACCCTCTCTAAATAGCCGCCATGGTAAACAAACTCTACCATAAAGGCAACAAGAGGGCAACACCGGTGTGAGCGGCTAGAGGTGTAGAGCGGTGCGGCACCGGCATCGCGGGTCTCGTGACCCGGAGCGGGTTTCCCCGTAATTACGCCCTTGACAATGACACTTCCACCCCCGAGCAAATAGCTCTTGCGACTTCCCTCTGGCCGGCCGACTAAGGCAAGCCAGAGTCGAGAGTCCTGCGGGCGCTCTTGGAAATCCACTCCGACCAGCCAGTAAAGGCAAGCCGGAGACGAGGCCCTGACCGACTCCCTGAAGTATTCGGGACCGCAATGTCGCCACACACATTCAGCTCGCCACAAAGCTGACCTGTGGTTTGTAAGTTTTCTTTCTATCCTGTAATATATATCACTGTGATGTTTGAAAGCTGTTACTCTGCCCTCTGAGATTGCGTTAGTCTCATGATGAGATAACGACTGCCCCAGAGGCGTTTTATTATTATTCCTTTATTTATTTTTCTTCAGATTTCATTAAAATTTTTAAATATACAATAAAAAATAACATACATTTAAAAATATTAAAAAAAACCGTGGGATCCCACCAGCAACGGGCACAGGGTCCAAGCTGTCGGTGGTTAGGGCTCCAGAGACAGGAACTTCCTCACAATACGTGCCGTGTCGAGAAGTACTGCATTATTATTATTATTATTATTTGTTCGTTTAAAATTTGTTCTATAAAAGTATATTTTTAGTTGAATTGGTTGAAACTTAATATATTATGATCAGTCTACTGTACAATTACAAGGGTTGAAAGATTATAAATAGGATATTTTCGAACATTTGGATTTTCCAATTTAAATTGAGCTTAAATCTGTATGATTAATTATATTAAATAGGGTTCAGCTTAGGCTGGACCTATTCGCACATGTATATGTAAACAGTTCACAGAGTGGCGAGTCATTTCATTTTAGTGGAGGGTGATAAACACTGGCATGACATTGTCTGAAGCAAGTAAAAGTAAAAGTCCTCATCAATTACGCCATGAGTTTGAGATGCTGCATAGTTATAGCATAAATATGAAGACAAGTTGGCCGAGGATATTTTTAGGTTCCCACAACAATTTAGTAAACCGTTGCTTGACAGTAGACATATCTATCCTATTTCTCAATATGGCCTGCCCGAACCATTATTTGCTGGTGTGTGTATGAATAAAGATTACGCCATACACTAAATAAACTATAACCCATTAGAACTAGCCGAAAGCCTGCAAAATGATGACTCGAGAGTTACTGAAGAACAGCGTTTAATATAATTATGATCGATTGTGTCGTAGCGTGGATAGTGATTTGGGAAAAATACTATTTGTAGATGCTCCGGGTGGAACGCGAAGACTTTGCCTACAAAGGTCATTTCGGCAAAGGAACGAAGCTAAAGTAAGATTGCGCTTGCTGTTGGTTCATCGGGAACTATAGGATGATCGCAGCTATACCCGCTCATTTTTATTAATTTTACAATATCTTCCTGATTTCATGAGAATTTTGAGAAATCCTTTCATAGTACAAGCGGCTGGTCGTCAAGCAAAATATATGTCATCTTAAAAATTTTATATTTTAGATAAGAAATGTTGTCTTCTTGCAACCAATAGGTAGTTTTGGCTGCAAGTTGTCGGTCATTCTATCAGTAACATAATGATTTAATATATACAGACAGGAAACAGCCACATTGTTGCAAGGATGAATAATTAAATCAAGAGCGAGTCGGACTCGCCCATGAAGGGCTCCGTGCTAGAAGTATACACTAAACATATCCATTATCTTCACCTTACCATATACCACTATCACTTTTTCACCGGTACAAATAACTTTGTTTTTCATAATGTTTGTATTAACGACCAAGGTATATTTGCGATTTTTGAATGTAAAAACTGCTGACCACATATCGTTTAAACTAATTTTCATTGGAAGTTTTTATTACGATCTACAACATATCTTTTTTTAGATTTGGAATAGAATAGAATAGAATAGAATACTCTTATTTGTCACTCTCTTACTTCAAAAGTTTGGGGAGAAACTTACTTCAAAAGTCGGAGGGGCGGGGGAACGATACTTATTTAAACACTTTGGAAGCGTCTATCTTTCAAACGATTGACTTCGAGAAATTGATAATTTCAGGTACCCTAAAATTATTTTTAAATACCTATCCAAGCCGCATTGTAAAAATATTTTCACGTCAGCTCCATTTATGGAGAGGACCCCTTCATTGTCATTCCTTTTTTATGTATAAAAGTCGGGCAGCGGTTCCCAGAATACATCTTTCTAAAAATATTCAATGATGTTGGCTTAAAGGTTTCAGTATAAGATGGCTGTGACATACGGAAGTACAGACAGACAGACTAACAAATACATGGCGAATCTATCGGGGTTCCGATTTTTGCCATTTTTGGATAAAGAATCCTAAAAAGTGCCTACAATTTTTAAAATTCCGATCGACTTGGACCACGCAGAGTTCTGTATGTTATACCTCAAAAGCAGTGACAAAGCTAAGATTTACCATTATTGTCATCTTATCATATGAAATGAATATACGATGGCAAACCGTGAAGCGGTCTAAGCATGTAGATCGCAAACCAAGGGAAATCAAGGAAAATTTCAAACCCATGGGCGGTATAACAGTACTTTCCGTGGCGATTTTCGTTAGACTCTGTCTGTTATTCCACCTTACAATATGAGACAAGAGCTGATGAAATTAGAGCCTGTCTAAGGAGTTCATAACTATGGGATTGTATTATCGCTATGCATTTGACATAAAATATGCGATCGCGATTATGAGGCAACGAACATGCACAGGAATTTTCTGATCTTTTACTCGCGATTGGTAACGTCGCGGTGTGGACTCGCACGAACAAGTGAAAGTCATTTGAGCTATATTGCATACATGCAACTTAAAACATTTTAGGTATCAATTCTGTAGCCTAATGAAAAGACCAATTCCGCGCGAACAGAGTCGCGGGCACAGCTAGTATGTAATATAATAATAGCCTTGCTAAGTAAAAAATACATATAAATATTTTCCCGGCTTTCCTACATGTAAAAAAATATTTCTAACATCGGCTTAGGGATTAAAAATTGCGGATAAAAGCCAACTCTGTTTCCATATGGGCTTGACGCCCGTAGTCAAACACTTTGCGTGTGTGTACCGACCAAATATTGGATTACAAGCGTATGACGCAGATAAAAAAATCAATAAGTTTATTTTTTTTCGGCTGACTGAAAATCTATTGTATTGTGAAATACTATTTTATTAAAATGTGCCTATAACAATATATGTATTTGTTCAAATCAAAATACATTTTACGGATTCTATACTGGTTTCTAAAACTCACTAAGTTTTCCATTTAAACCGAATGATCTAGAAACTACATATTTTTATAAGGAGCCGACGCCGACGTCTTGATTTCTTTATAGGTACCGTATTTGTCTTTCTCTTGAATTTAAAAGTTATCTCAAAGTACCCTAACTAATATCTTCTTTCTCTTAGCGTTATCCCAGTTTCAATCTGGGGTCCGCTTACTAGTCTAACCGGATTTGGCTGAATATTAGCTTTTCCACAGCGCGACTGCCTGTCTGACCTCCGCAACCCGAAGGGATAGCGATATTCTATGGTTTAGACTAGTGTCAGTTTATTTAGAAGGTACTGACACCTTGTAACGACTGTCAAAGATCTTCATGACAACCGGGACCGACGGCTTAACGTGCTCTCCGAGGCACGGGACAAGCGATAATTACAATTCAATACGCACATAACTCCGAAAAGTCATTGGTGCGCGCCGTGGATTCGAACCCGATACCCTCTGCATGGCAGTCTGTTGGTATATCCACTCGGCTATCGCTGCCTCCCTACCCCTACCCTACCCTACGTACCCTAACTAATATATTTTTTTATTATGCCTATAGAAATCAAATAATATATTGTGATTTAACACTTGGTTCAACGATTAACAAATCCATGTTATGTACTTTTACATGTGTAAGTAAGCTTAGCAGAGGATGACAACCTTCTGCCGAAGATATTTGGACGAACTTATTACAATAGGATTATAACAATATGATATAAGAACTTATAACATCAGGTAGAACCGATATCAGTATGAAAAAGAAAATCATTTTTTTCTCATTTAATTGAAGTGTTGGACAAAATCAGACTAATTGAATTTTTCAAATCTAACCTAAGAATCCTATTAATTATAAAGCTTATCGAACAAAGGGCCAGAGTCTCTGCTTATCTCCATAATATAGCAAGCGTAAAACACACACACAAGACGAGGTCAAATACCTTCAACAAGATGAAATAGTAGTAATTTTTATGATCTTGCAACATTCATTTATTCCAAAATAAGCAGTTAGATATACACAGGCAGCGATAGCCATGCAGACGGTATCGAGTTCGAATCCGCGGCGCACACCAATGACTTTTCGGAGTTATGTGCGAACTGACTTGTTAATTATCGCTTGTCCCGTGCCTCGGAGAGCACGTTAATCTGTCGGTCCCGGTTGTCATGAAGATCTTTGACAATCGTTACAGGGCGTCAGCACCTTCTAATCAAACTGACACTAGTCTAAACCATGGAATATCGCTATCCCTTCGGGTTGCGGAGGTCAGACAGGCAGTCGCTCTGTGAAAAAGCTAATATTCAGCCAAATCACGTTATACTAGTAAGCGGACCCCACATTGAAACTGCAGTTAGATATCCTGGACAATATATTAGACATGTACATTACAGATTTTTTTATATCTCTAAAAAAGAAAATCTTGGGCCACGAGGTCTTTAAAAACATCTAATCAACAACAACGTAACAAATTGAGTATGTTACAAAGTTTGTCTCGTGCGAGGATCGAACCCACAACATAAGCTAAACAACGAGGCGTTTGCTTAAATTCTACGCCATACTAAGAACCAGAGCAGATAGTCAGAGCTTCAGAGGTTACAAGGTCTTTCTTATTATAGATAAGGTAAAAGAACGCCACTTGCAATAGTATAGCCATGTACTTCGCCGTACTAAAAGATCACATGGTACATATTATAGCTATGAACTTCCTACGGCGACACTATTCCGCGTAAGACCTCACACAAATTAGTTGACGACAGTTCAGAGGGATGTGACAGAGAACCAAATAGACAAAACATGCGCAAAAGAAAGATATGACTGGAAAATACAGACTAGGACAGATAATTAGAAAAAGCTTTGGAGAAGAAGAAGTAGTTTAACTACCAAGTCATAAGGATTTTGCTAACAACAAGACAGGCTTTGATAAAGAATTCTTGAAATTTAGTGTCGGTTTTAAACATTTTGTGAGCCATTTACATTTTTTTTGTACAGCAATCATCGTTCGAAGCATTGCAATAATAAGATTCTGCAATAGTCAAAGCCAATCGCACTTTTCTTCCTCAAGTATCGAGACCGTCGTCGTTCAGTATACCATACCAATGATATCAGTTTTTACGCTGAGAAATACCAAGAGCTTATGGAGGAAAAGGAGAAAACCGACAAAAAGATTAAGGCACTGGAACATAAAAACATCCACCTAGAAACAAATAATAAAGCATTAGAAGAAAGGATTGCATACTTAGAGCAGCGTGAGAGGGAAAAAAATGTGGAGATAATAGGAATGGAAGAAAGGGAAATGGAGAATTTGGAAAAGAATATTGAATTATTAGCAAAAAAACTGGGCGTGGACACCAAAGAAATTTGTGAAATTAAGCGGGTGGGTGAAAAAAATTTGCCCAGTGCAATGGCCGAGAAGCTTCGAGAAAGAAAACCACGGCCGGTTATTGTCACAATGGCCACGATATCTGCGCGTGATCAATGGATAGCTACTAGGAAAAAATGCAAGATAACCAATAAGGATATACTTGAGAATGGCAGCAATAACAGAATATATATCAATGCAGATCTCACTAAACATATGCGTAACTTATTCTGGACGGCAAAAAACGAATTGAAACACATATATAAATATATTTGGCCACAAGGCGGCAAGGTACTCATACGGAAGGATGACCCAATGGACTCAAAAATTAAATCCATTCGGACACTGAGCGATATAGATACGTACCTAACCAAATAACTCTGTTCATCATTATAAAAAAAAAAATATGTATAACCATGGAATACATTCTTAATCAGTACATTCGATAACATAACAACAGCTATTCAGTCAGGCATACAGTATAACAAATATACAACCCTAAACTGTTGGCAACAAAGCATAGAACAGCATAATACAAGCTTTAACATCATTCATTTAAACATAAGGTCATTAAGAAAGAATTTTAGTCAGTTTCAAGCGCTGATACACAGTTGCATTGATAATTTGGATATAATCGTGCTAACAGAAGTAAATATAAAGAAGGAGGAGGTATCGTTATATAATTTAGAAGGATTTGAAGTATGTGTAAACACTAGAGAATCGGCAAGAGGAGGCGGCATTTTATTATATGTTAAAAACACGTTCAATTTCACTGCTAAATTGGAATGTCTAAATTATTCAGAAATAATTAAATGCGAATTAAATCACAACGGCAGGAAACCTACGCATATAGTGTGCGTATATAGGCCCCCAAAAACCAACAAGCATGGATTCGTCAGCGAATTGCATAGCATATTATCCAGCATTGCAAATGATTGCGAATTGGTCGTGATCGGGGATACGAACATCGATTTAATGTCACGCGCAAGCAACACAGTACATCTGTATAAGAATAACATGTGTGAATTAGGTTTGGAATGCGCGGTAAATGACATAAGTCGTGAAGAAATATATGGTGGCTCAGTGACGAGGACGTGCATAGATCATATATGGGTTCGGTCCCGGCGAAATGCTTCGGCGTATGTTCTAACCACTAAAATATCAGATCATTATCTAATAGGATTGTGTATGGAAAATATGTGTTATACATCAAAGGATAGTGCACGTAAGTTAACTATAATTTGTGATAAAAAAGTGCTGCAATTATTGGAAAAGGCTCCCTGGACTGACCTAATGAACTGTAAGTGTCCTTTATTATTATATAATAAGATGTGTGAACTTTTTTCAAATGCATATTGTGAAGCACAAAAAACTATAACTGTCGGTAAAAAAAGAAATTCGAAGCCTTGGATAAATAGACTATTAAAGACTATGATGCAGACCAGAGATAAGTTATTTAAAAATTGGAAAAATAAACCAACAGATATGAACTTAAGATTACAATATACTCGATACAGAAATAGGGTGAATAAGTGTATAAATAAAGCTAAAAATAAATTCCGTAATGACGAAATACTAAAATGTAAAAAAAACCTTTAAAAAATCTGGGCTAAAATAAATTCTTGGACTGGCCAGTGTAAACTTAGCATTGATTATAATATATTGAAATATTTTGGTAATTCAGATTCCTTGGCAAATATATGTAATAAATTTTCACACACTTTCACAAACGAAATATTAGATATAAAGCACAGTTGTCATCATAAATTTCTAGACAGATCAACCTATGTAAAAGATAGATTATTGTCCATGAGATACAAAAGAGCATGTACCGAGGATATAGATACAATTATAAATAAGCTTAGTTGTGATAAGGCACCAGGAATAGATCAAATTAGATTAAAAGAAATCAAACTGTTGAAACATATATTGAGTCCCATTTTAGCAAAATTTATAAATTTATGTGTGGAACAGGCGTTGTATCCAGACCAACTGAAAACGGCATTAATTAGACCTATTTACAAACAAGGTTCACACACAGATTACTCTAATTACAGGCCCATTGCTATATTATCTTCAATTAATAAAATAGTCGAAAAGTATGTAGTTAATCAGATAAGTTGTTTCCTTGAACATCATAGTGTTTTAGCAAATGCCCAGCACGGTTTTAGGCGGGGCCGCAGCACGGAAACGGTTCTGGCACGGTTCACTGATGAGATCAATGAAGCTCTAGACCAGCGGAAGCAGGTGGTGGTGGTCTACATAGATTTCAAAAAAGCATTTGATACGTTGGGACATCACCAGCTGCTTCAAGCTATGGAAGAATGTGGAGTCGCCGGACCCGTAAACAACTGGCTCAGAGCATATTTGTCGCATAGGACGCTGATAACAGCGGTAGCAGGAGTGAGCGGGGCGCCGGCGCAAGTCAGCTGTGGCGTGCCGACCGGTTCGGTGTTCGGTCCCGTCGGCTATATTATGCACGTGAATAGCATGTGTAATGTAGTGCAAAATTGTAGTATTTATATGTACGCTGATGACACGTGTTTACTATATGCGAATACAGATTTAAATGTGATAGAACACAATATCCAGCGAGACTTAACGAACATTATAAAATGGGCACATGACAATGGCATAATTATAAATATAAAGAAGACTAAGTGTATGTATATACGTTCACCCTATATTAGACATAAAGATTGTATCCCAAAAGTTGTGGGACACACTTATGAGTGTTTGCATCAAGCTAGCCCAGTGTGCAACTGCCCATTGATTGAGGTGGTGAAAGAATACAAGTATCTAGGGCTAACCATTGATCACAACTTTTCTTGGCGAATTCACATTGATAACCTAGGTGAAAAGCTTAGGTTGGTACTTGTGAGATTTCATCACCTCAGTTATATTTTGGACAAAGCTACTATGTATACCGTGTTTTATGCGCTAGCAGAATCGCTGCTTAACTATGGATTGGCAAGCTACGGTAGAACATTTAAAACTTATTTAAATAAGCTAAAATCTATTCAAATAAGGTTCATGAAGCTATTAGTTGATAAAAAAACGAAGACCAGATGTAAAAGTAGTGAATATGAAGAGCTGTTTGTAGTGTGTAAAATGTTGCCTGTGCACGAGAGGGTTAAACTATTGATAGCAGCTGAACAGTTTTGTAGTAACGAATTTAAAACATACATAAGTAGGCCGCCGCGACTAAGAAATAAATGTAAACACGTTTTGCAAGTACCTCATTATAATAATTATTATGGTCAAAGGACTAGGAAATATTTAGTGCCAAATATCTATAATGAATTGCCGCAGATGAGTGACAGCGTTATAACTAAAAGAACATTTGTGTATAAAGTTAAAAAACATTTACTTGAAGCGGTACAGGAAGGCATAACGTAATATAATAACTTGTCTATTGTTTAATAATTGTATCGTGAATCGCTATGCCGCCATATAACATATAACACTGGGTATGTACTAATAAGTAAAAAAAAAAAAAAAAAAAATGAATGTTTGAATTACAGATTGTAGATAAAAAAAGGAGCCTGCATCTGCCAACAAACTGTTCTACAGTTTGGCAGAAGTTTGTAATTTATGTGCTTTGTAAGTTATAATATTGAAAATAAACATTCATTCATTCATTCATTCATATAAGGAAGGCAAGTACAAACACAGATATCAAAGTTATTAACTAGCCTTGTGGATGGCACGAATTAGATTCCTGATCCCGCCAAGTCCGGTGAAAGCTATTTAACTTGGTAAAAGAAAAAGTAAAAGTTTCTTATTTGATTCTTCAACTTTTAAATGAGTGTTTTCCGATTACTTATTTCTTTATTTTAAGAAGATTGGCTATATGATGGTATATTTATTTTGTCATAAGAAGTTAAATTGAATGCTTTAGGTAGGAAAATGGTTCTATTTTGGAGACATCATTGAATAGTATAACGTTACGTGGTTGGCGGGTAGCTAAGAATGTTCGCTCGCACATTTTACGTCGTAAAAATATACCAGCCTTAGTATCGTTTAGCATTACTTAATGATACGTAATTAGGTAATATTACATTCGTTAATCACCATTATCTAGGGCATTCTGTTTTAGTATTTTTCTTACATTCGCCGACGTTTCGCGAACATAATGGGTCTTACCATACAATTAATATTTTTATTTTTATTTATTTATTTAGGTACACAAAACAAAACATAGTACATATTCAGGAAATACAATATTAAGGCTATATAAGTTTTGTCTTAAACTATGTCTCTAAATATTGTGCACACATCATGGCTATAAGTTATGACAGTACGATATTATGCTATTATGATACAGAGCATGTGATACAATCCATAATTAATTAATTATTTATCCTTTATATTATTGTTGATAAATATATAATAGAAAAAAAAGGATGATAAACAAAATTATAACAAAATTCGAATTGAAAAACAGACAGGAGTAATATTAGCAAACAGTAGACGTTATGTTAAGACCTGATTTGATGACGACAGAATATGCCTAACATTATTTCTAAATTGAACAAAGTTACAATTAAATACGTCAAGTGAACTATGATGTTTTGGTAACAGGTCATTGTACGTACGACACATTCTGACCAACGGATTGTAAAAAGAAGTATTGTTGACATGAACATCCAAAATAAAGGTTTTTAATTGTGGTTGGCGCGATCTGAACCTAGTGTTTATGTTTATATAGGATAATAATTCTGGACAGTCTATTGTAGAATGAACAATCTTATGAAGGTACATCAGAGCCATGAAATTGCGGCGCGATTCAAGAGACAGCAAGTTAAAGTATTCTAATCGTTCTTCGTAAGAGCATAGATTTAGGTTAAGTCGGTGTTTATAACATAGTATTCTTGTCATCCTTCTCTGAATACTTTTGATCCTATCTACGTGTACGGTATAGAAAGGCGACCATATCGGGGAACCATATTCTAAAATGGTGCGAATGAGAGTGCAAAATAGATAGAGCATACTACGCGGTCTCACAAAATCCTTTGTAATCCTTAATATAAATCCTAACAATTTGGAGCTTTTGGCTATAACATGTTCAAAGTGCGAGTGAAATGTGAGCTTTTCTTAGAAAAATATGCCTAAGTCTTTAACACAGGTTTTTCGCTCAAGTATATGACCCTCGAGACGGTAATCAAATAATATTTTGTGAGTATTACGAGTGAAAGATATTATACAACGTGTTTTTTTTGATATCCCATAAATCTAGGGTATGATTGAGACCATATCAAAGAATCAACTGGCATATGAATTATGTTTCAATCATCTTTTTTTTTTTTTTTTCATATTCCATACAAAACATTTCGATAAAGTCACAATTATTAATGTAAAACACCCTTACGTGAAATATGACAACGTCGCATTTTCTTAGCTTTAAATATGAATGATTGGTTTGAATAAAAATGAATTACTCGTATTTATCAATGAACCTTGGATACCTAGACACATCGAGTGTCTATTTTGTACGGTAAGCAAACAAAATTAGGTAGGTGAACTTAAGATATTTTAGTTTCATCTTATTCAGCTTTTAGTGCTTTTAAAGGACGCAACCAAGACAACGCTAGGATGATGGATAGGATAATTTGAAATAAATAAAAACAAACTGGCCTCAATGTTATCACTTCATTGTTATTAAGTTTAAGAAACTTATGAAACCTGGGATGTTTGGGAAGTTGATATAACACTGGCCTTATTTTTATTTACTTTCAAACTAAGCTGATAATTTTACCTGCCTACCCAAATTATGTCAAAATATGCCATCGTTAGATATTCAGTTGAAAATTGATTGCGGGGATTTGACAGATTTGGGTAAGTCAATGTGATGTGTGTGTGTTTTATGGGTTTAGATTATGATAAATAAAACAAGTTTAGTTAAAATAATCAATTTAATTTAAATGATTTTCAAAGTGTCCGCCATGGTATTCCAAACACACATTTAGTCTATTGCGAATCTGCCTATTTAAATTTACATTGTTTTGGCGCATTTCATTAGCTGCTTCTTCAATACGACTAAGTAAATGGGCCCTTAATATATTTTTTTTTTCATACACCTTACTTTTTAATGTACCCCACACGTAAAAGTCTAGTGGGGTTAGGTCTGGTGATCGCGCCGGCCACGCTATAGTCGGGCTTCCGCGCCCGATCCAACGTTCTGGGTATCGTTCATTTAGGTATTCCCGTACCTGTGTCCCATAATGGGCAGGCGCGCCATCGTGTTGGATCCACATTGTGCGAATTGTCTCCAGATCCACGTCCTCAAAAAAATCTAAGAATATTAGATTTTGTAAAAACGTTAAATAATTTTCTGAGTTAAGGCGATGCGGGATTTCTATGGGACCTATAAATTTATTATTTAAAATTCCCGCCCACATGTTTACAGAAAACTCATGTTGGTAAGAAGTTTCCCACACAGCTTTCGGATTCTCTGTTCGCCATTGATGCTGGTTTTTTGAATTAAAAGCCCCAGCGCGCGTAAATTGGGCTTCGTCCATCCATAAAATTTTACTTAAAATATTTGGGTCCTGAATTAAAAGTTCATTCATGCGCTGACAAAAGGCTATTCTAGAAAAATTATCGGCGGGTAATAGGCCTTGAGCTTTGCGATAATGGTAAGGGTGAAGCCCATATCTTTTCCATAATTTCCACACTAAGTTGTGAGAAACTCCAACTATTACACCCACACGTCTCGTAGATAACGTTGGATCTTCAATTATTAGGTTCATGATCCTAATTTCTTGAGCCTGAGTCAAATTCAAGACTCTTTCGTGAGAAGATGATCTTAAACCATTTTCCCGAAATCGTCTATGTATCTGTAACAAATAATAAAGGTGCGCTTAAAATGTGACATAGTAACGAGTGGGAACAAATGCAACCGGTGACTTTTTTGCCTATTTAGTTTTGTTTACAGCGGCTTCAAATTAAAAACGCAGCATCTCTCCTAGAACAATAATTAAATAGCTTTCGTCACGTCATCATATGCCTATTCAAATCGACATTCGCCTGCACATCGCATACATATTCAACGCGACTGTTTGAGGGTTCGATTCCCAGGTCGAGCAAAGTGTTATTGGGTTTTGCCATCAAACATTTCTGAGTAGCAGCCATCGAGTCTGGATATGTGTCCAGTTAATGGCAATAGGCTTCCAGTGTAAAATACTAAATTAGTAAGCCACCAGGAGCATAGCAAAATTATTTATTTTATTTATTTATTTATAGTCTCACGCCTGTATCCTCGAATGTGTAGGCAGAGGTGTAATGTAACATTTCGCCATGAATTTTGAAGGTCCCACGTAATAGGGGGAGAGGCTATTACCGTACCGGGCACATTACCAGACTCCGTGCTGCTACTGAGAATTTCCTAACGGAAAATCCCAATAACACTTTGCCCGACCCGGGAATCGAACCCGAGACCTCCCAATCCCACGCGCACATTTATGCCGCGAGACCAACGAGGCAGTCAACCAAAATTATTTAGTTGATTTTTTTTCGAATCTTTCAATAATATCAACAAGCAATACCTATTGACCTCGAGGACGACCTTAGGGTTGAGCTACACCTATCAGCACCGCATCGCACTTTCACTTAGGACCGTCATTTACTAGAGCGAGAAAGAAAGAGGGAACGTTTCAGCATCAGCACGCCACGGAATCGAAATGGCGATCGTGTTTCCTCTCTCTTTCTCGCTCTAGTAAATGACGGTCCTAAGGGACAGAAAAGGATAGAAGCATAGGAAAGAGCGATGCGGTGCTGATAGGTGTAGCTCAACCCTTATCCGGTCCGAAGAACAAACATTTTGCTACATGTAAGACGCTGTGTATTTTGCAACTGTAACACTTCATAAGAAGCTTCTGTAATTATTTTTATTAAAAAAATTATAATTTCATCCTAATTTTACTGTGTGTGCATAAATAATGAAATAAATAAATAAATAAATCATTACATTAATTACATAACTCATGTAAAAAACTTTATTAAACTGGGTTGCTTCATGTAAGTTATTGTTACAAAAAGAGACTATACTAAGGGCTAAAGCGAATAAATCAACTATGTGGACTTACGTTTATGAAAGTTTGATTGTCCGGCACAGTGCGATTTGGAAATCGACGCTGGTATTCCCTCACAGCTTCCATCGAATTTCCATTACAATATCCATATACAAAATGAATATCTGCTTGATGTTCTGGCGGATAGTTGTGCCTCGGCATTGTAACTGAGTTAGGTAACACCAAAAAACAATTCAACGTACAAAGTTCAACACAAACAAATTAACAAGGAAACTTAAAAAACAACAATAAAACTTAATAGCAAAACCGTATCAATTTTACGCGGCACCGAAACTTGTAAGCGAGACGAAAGTCAGGAAACAAGTGCTAAACAAAGGGCTCATTAAAGTAAAAATATTTCACTTTGCTAACGCTACGAGTAACATGTGTGCGTTCATTGTATTCGGTACCTAACAGGTCGGTGTCGGATAAAAGAATTAGTAGGGTTGTCAATATTTTTAAGGTAATTGAGTCATAAAACTAGTTGTGAAAGTGAGATCCGATCAGGACAGATTTGATTTCGTGAAAAAGGACAAAGGGATCAGGGTAGGTACTTAATGTTACTCAACAATTCGATAGTATCTAATTTGCATTTACTTTAGTTGTGTTTAGCCAGACAAACTAGATACTATCCTTGTAAAATGATGTCATTTCAACTTTGCACATTGGAATGAAAACCTTTTTAGTGTCTCAGAAAACTAAACAACTAGGATACGCATGAAAACCAACATAAACATTTTTAAATTCGTTTATTGATTTGTACCTACATATTAAATTCCAAAAAAGTCTTCCCCAGTTACTTCATTGGAATATCTAATACATATTAGGTACATGTGATGTGGCTATCCAGGCCATACATTTCGCTTAGACGAGTTAACTTAGGAAAAATCAGAAAAAAGCCCATGACTCCTAATGGATGAAAGACTAAATCTTACGTACCTAATTACCTACGCATAAACTCGTAGGTGACAACCCTAATATTCCGAGCACTACACACACATAGAACTCATTGAAATTTGATGCCCGTCCCGCCCGAGCCCGTGACGCTACGCAGGAACCTACTTGATAGCTCTTTCTTACTTACCCAAAGCGAGAAGCGCCAATGAGAGAGTGAAAAGTCCGAGTCGTAGTAGGTGCACTTCATCGAGTTATCATTGTAAGTACCTATCTATGCAACTCTTGCGCGCCGCGCGCTAGGATACCTTGTGCTGTCGTGTCGTAACTTTTTAATGAAATCGATATCGATTAAACCCGTACTTAGATTTCATCTTCAGTGTCATTCAACACTTACTTTGATTTAACGCACATAATTATTCAATGAAGATAACAAATTTTCTAGTCAAGCAAAAGTGCGAATATTACGAAGGTGGCGCAAATTAATAATAACCTTCACCCAGTACTTAATTTAAACTGTAGCCATAGGTTACAGACTTTAATTATGCTTATTCATAATTAGTTTAGGTAGCATACCCGATCATTTTGGTGCAGTAGTAGTTCTACTAAAGCGTACAATTGGGTTTCAATTTCAACTAAGAATAGACCTTGGCACCATCATTATTGTGACGACGATTACATTAAAAAATACTGCAAATTAATGTTCAATAGTAGTATTTATTATCGTTAATGTTATTTTCATAATTTTAAGATCGTGTAAGTATTAGAAAAGCGTGCATAAAGTCACAATATGGCGTCAAGGTCATCCTATTCTTAGTTGAAACGCATATTAAATAAGATGTAATGTCATTTGAATTTTGCTTCGTAATTTAGTTATGTAGGTACTCAAACTACTTGAGGTTTCATCGATGTCGACGAGGTAGCTTTCCCTTCACTAGCTGCCGCCGCCGCGCCGCCGGGAAGCCCCGATACCAATAGGCACATATTTTATTTCACTATTTATTTTACTACACTACTGCGAAGTTTGGCAACGTCGTAAAAGTAAAGATTCGTTATACTGGTGTCAACTTTTGACCTAATCTAATAGTCTAAGAGCCAGTGTTCCGCAGACTTACGGTATAGTAGCAAACTCCATATTAATGCTAGTTATACTAATTCATGTGCCGTAGATCAAATGGGGGTTCGCTATTCCCATAGAGGGTTCCTTTAGGCGTGCGTAGAAGTCGAAAAGCATAAAAATTGACTTTCAAAACGTGATCGCAGCATGTCTGCCGTTTTGATATCTTAAAATATATAGTTTTTTTTTATAGAAAAACTTAATGGCAGACACTTGTTCCGGTTCCAACTATATTTTATATAGTATCAAAGTTTCCAAATTTTCGGAAAATTTACGTTATTTTAGCAAAGCTAAAAATTATATATGTTATTTATATTATTATTATAAACATATATTCACAAAGGCAGACACATAGGTCGGTTCTGACACGCGGGCAGACCATTCGATACTTTCTCAGTCGTGCTATTGAAGTTGCATGATTTTGATTTTCTCACTCTTCATTTCGCAGGGAACTAGTGTTTCAGCAAAGCTGCAATTTATGTATGGTTTTTACATCATTATTATACATGAATATCTAAAAAAACCAGACCGATACGTCGGTTCTAAAATGCAGGCAGACTACATAATAGTTTCGCAGTCATGCTAATGGAGATACACGATATTGACTTTCTCACTCTTACTGGCAATGACAGCGAATGAGTATGAATACATGTGAACAGTGTTTTTAAATTTTATTTATAACTCTTATTTTCAATCATAAACATATAAGTTTTTATAAAGAAATCTACATTTTTTTTAACTTACAATAATAATGATTTGCAATTTATTTTGTTCTAACAAAACATACAACTTGAAATTCAAATACAGAATAAATAAATTTAATGTTGGCTACAAAAAATCAAAATGGTTCACTGTTCTTCGTCAGAATTGCAAACTTTCGTTGATTGAAACAAGGCAAATTATTTGTTTCCAAGACCCTCAGGTAACTATTCTATTAAATTGCAGATAAAAACATTTATTTTATTCAAATAGTTTCCGAAATGAATAGCGTATATTCAAAAAACCTTGTCCATCGTTTTTACAACGGTGCTTGAATACTGAATCCCTGCGAGATAAAGAGAAAGTCAATATCGTGTACCTATCTCCATTTAACATGACTGTGAAACTATTATGTAGTCTGCCTGCATTTTAGAACCGACCTATCTGTCTGGTTTTTAGGGTTTTCTCACTCTTCATTTCGCAGGGAACTAGTGTTTCAGCAAAGCTGCAATTTATGTATGTTTTTAACATAATTATTATACATGAATATCTAAAAAAACCAGACCGATACGTCGGTTCTAAAATGCAGGCAGACTACATAATAGTTTCGCAGTCATGCTAATGGAGATACACGATATTGACTTTCTCACTCTTACTGGCAATGACAGCGAATGAGTATGAATACATGTGAACAGTGTTTTTAAATTTTATTTATAACTCATATTTTCAATCATAAACATAAGTTTTTATAAAGAAATCTACATTTTTTTTAACTTACAATAATAATGATTTGCAATTTATTTTGTTCTAACAAAACATACAACTTGAAATTCAAATACAGAATAAATAAATTTAATGTTGGCTACAAAAAATCAAAATGGTTCACTGTTCTTCGTCAGAATTGCAAACTTTCGTTGATTGAAACAAGGCAAATTATTTGTTTCCAAGACCCTCAGGTAACTATTCTATTAAATTGCAGAGAAAAACATTTATTTTATTCAAATAGTTTCCGAAATGAATAGCGTATATTCAAAAAACCTTGTCCATCGTTTTTACAACGGTGCTTGAATACTGAATCCCTGCGAGATAAAGAGAAAGTCAATATCGTGTACCTATCTCCATTTAACATGACTGTGAAACTATTATGTAGTCTGCCTGCATTTTAGAACCGACCTATCTGTCTGGTTTTTAGGGTTTTCTCACTCTTCATTTCGCAGGGAACTAGTGTTTCAGCAAAGCTGCAATTTATGTATGTTTTTTACATAATTATTATACATGAATATCTAAAAAAACCAGACCGATACGTCGGTTCTAAAATGCAGGCAGACTACATAATAGTTTCGCAGTCATGCTAATGGAGATACACGATATTGACTTTCTCACTCTTACTGGCAATGACAGCGAATGAGTATGAATACATGTGAACAGTGTTTTTAAATTTTATTTATAACTCATATTTTCAATCATAAACATAAGTTTTTATAAAGAAATCTACATTTTTTTTAACTTACAATAATAATGATTTGCAATTTATTTTGTTCTAACAAAACATACAACTTGAAATTCAAATACAGAATAAATAAATTTAATGTTGGCTACAAAAAATCAAAATGGTTCACTGTTCTTCGTCAGAATTGCAAACTTTCGTTGATTGAAACAAGGCAAATTATTTGTTTCCAAGACCCTCAGGTAACTATTCTATTAAATTGCAGAGAAAAACATTTATTTTATTCAAATAGTTTCCGAAATGAATAGCGTATATTCAAAAAACCTTGTCCATCGTTTTTACAACGGTGCTTGAATACTGAATCCCTGCGAGATAAAGAGAAAGTCAATATCGTGTACCTATCTCCATTTAACATGACTGTGAAACTATTATGTAGTCTGCCTGCATTTTAGAACCGACCTATCTGTCTGGTTTTTAGGGTTCCGTACCTAAAAGGTAAAAAACGGGACCCTATTACTAAACCTCCGCTGTCTGTCTGTCTGTTTGTCTGTCTGTCCGTCTGTCTATCACCAGGCTATATCTCATAAACTGTGATAGCTAGAAAGCTGAAATTTTCACAAATTATGTATAAAAATAAAAAAAATAAAAAATATTAGGCGTGTCCCATACAAAACGTGTTTTTTTTCGTACTTTTTGCCCAAAATTACTAACTGTAACAGGTAGATGCTTTAAATTTTCACAGAATATGTAGTTGTATATTACCTTTCAAAATAAATAATCGAATTTAAAAAAGTAAATAATAACGGGGGGCTCCAATACAACAAACGTAATTTTTAAGCAATTTGTTACTCGATCTTAATAAACATGTAGAAACTTAAAAAGTATTTACGTATATGTACATACAACAAAGGTGATTTTCTTTTATAGATGATGGTACGGAACCCTTCGTGCGCGAATCCGACTCGCACTTGGCAGAATTTTTTAGATATACCCATGTATAATAATGATGTAAAAAACATACATAAATTGCAGCTTTGCTGAAACACCAGTTCCCTGCGAAATGAAGAGTGAGAAAATCAAAATCATGCAACTTCAATAGCACGACTGAGAAAGTATCGAATGGTCTGCCCGCGTGTCAGAACCGACCTATGTGTCTGCCTTTGTGAATATATGTTTATAATAATAATATAAATAACATATATAATTTTTAGCTTTGCTAAAATAACGTAAATTTTATGAAAATTTGGAAACTTTGTTACTATATAAAATATAGTTGGAACCGGATCAAGTGTCTGCCATTAAGTTTTTCTATAAAAAAAATTATATATTTTAAGATATCAAAACGGCAGACATGCTGCGATCACGTTTTGAAAGTCGATTTTCATGCTTTTCGACTTCTACGCACGCCTAAAGGAACCCTCTATGGGAATAGCGAACCCCCATTTGATCTACGGCACATGAATTAGTATAACTAGCATTAATATGGAGTTTGCTACTATACCGTAAGTCTGCGGAACACTGGCTCTCAGTCTATAATTATGATTGATGATATCTCCGAAACTATGCATTTTTGGACCACCTATTCTAGGAGTTTTAGTTTTCTTTTTACCTACAGAATATAACTCTAGAGTTATGGGATATCAAAAAAAACACGTTGTATAACATTTTCCTGCATTAAGGATCATATGATTCTCCGAGCACCAGGTATTGATACACTCAAGGTCCTTCTGGAGCGCCAAAGCATCATTGATATTATTAACGATAGTGTAGACCTTTAAATCATCGGCATATAATAGGCAGGGGTTATTTAGCCTTTCAATCAAGTCGTTGATAAACAATACAAAAAACAAGGGGCCCAAATGCGATCCTTGTGGGACTCCTGATGAAGCTATAATAGGCGAAGATAGGTTATCTTTTAAAGAAACAAGTTGGCTCCTTCTGGCTAGGTACGACGCAATCCAACGAAGTAAACTGCCATGAATGCCGTAGGCCTCTAACTTAGCGCACAACATGCTATGATTGACTTTATCAAAAGCTTTTGAGAAGTCAGTGTAGATAGAATCTACTTGCTGCCTCTTACCAAAAGCGCGGCATAAGTAATTCTTATACACTAATAAGTTTGAAACAGTGGACCTGTTCTTAATGAACCCATGCTGTTTTACAGAGATAATTGGGATAAGGTTGTGATAGAGGCAGTCATAAACAAGGGACTCAAAGATTTTAGCCAAACACGACAGAATACTTATCGGCCTGTAATTCTCACAGCAGGATCTGTCACCTGCCTTGTAAATAGGAACTATGTGTGCCACTTTCCAAGCTGCAGGAAAGATGCCGGAACGCAAAGATTTATTAAATAAAATGGAAAGAGGTGCACATAATTCCTTACCACATGTTTTAATGAACGAGGGCGGGATACCATCAGGTCCGGCACCCTTATTCGCGTCCAACCGACGAATTTTCAGATATATATCATTTTCCTGAATTGCAATGGATCCAAGTGTACAGCTTTGGCTACAAGATAAGATCCTGACCTGACCCTGATTTCCTACAACCGAAGGCATATACACAGAGCTGAAGTAGCTATAAAACAGGTCACAAATACCTTTGCAATCAGAAGACCTCAAGTTACCATAGGTCTTTGTAGCAGGAATGGCATTAGTGGCTTTCTTGGCATTCACATACCTCCAGAACCCCTTCAAGTTCTTTTCTAAGTTTGATTCGACCAACGAAACAAATGATCTATAATCTTCTTTCATTAGCTTTTTGCACCTAGCGCGAAGGATACTATAAGTGTCGCAGTCACGTGGGTTACTGTATTTGCGATATAGTCTGTGGTATTTCAGTTTTTCCTTCAAGCATCGTTTTAGAGCCCTGGAAAACCAAGAGGGATAAATGTGTGAGTCATCTTTAGTCATAGGAGTGTGCCGGGCCACAATGTCATTTAAAACGTTGTAAAACATATTAACAGTTGAGTCCACATCAGAGCTACCCAAAACAGTATTCCAATCTACAGCGCTGAGCTCCTCTCTGATATTTTCGTAGTTGGATTTGTAAAAGTTTAGTTTCCATCGTCTACATGATGTTAGAGTCTTTAATGGACAGATAGGCGCATAATCTATTGTCAATGCAGGGTGATGAATATCCAGGCGTACTAACGCTTCAGCTCCATATACGCTTGTACTATTAAGGGTGGACAGAACTAGATCTAGAAAGCGGTTGTTGTTATTAGGGATGTTATTTAGCTGATGTAAATTGCACAAGTCTAGAGTCTCTATCAATAGTATGGATTTCCGTTCTAGCGGCAAACTAGGTAACAGAGCTGTGGAATGCGGGTCAATAGACCATGTGATTAAAGGGGTATTGAAATCACCTACCATAATGAACTCATATCTTTTACAATTTTCCAATATAACCTTTTGACAATTATTATAAAAAGTATTAATCAAACGGAGCGGGAGATCTGGTGGGAGGTAACAAACACACAAGGCTGTTCTCTTACCAGATTGCTCTTCGCAAGGTAGAAAGGACAGCCACAGGTCTTCCACTGTGGATTCCCATTTCAGCTGCCTAATTGTACTAAACTCCTTCTTAACAGCGATAAGCATGCCACCACCATCATCTTTCTTTATTAATGTGTCACATCTGTCCCGCCTAAATATATTATATCGACTATCGAATAGTTCCGAGTCCAAAACATTATGGTTAAGGTTGGTTTCAGTCAGGCATATTATGTCGTAACTGCTGTTAAGTACATTTAAATTGAATTCGTTAATTTTGGACCTTATGCGGTTAACATTTTGGTAGTAGATTAACATAATTAAATTCAAAGAAAGTTACAATATATTAAAGTTACAGTACTTATTGATAAAAAGAAAACACTAATTACCACAGAAAATAAAGTATTACCAATTAAGTTAATTTGTTTAACATTTCCAAATTTTTAATGTGATCAGATCTTTCTCCTTTGCGCATATATACCCTATCGTATTTTACCCAGACAAATGTGTAATTAAGCTCCTTCGCTTTTATTCTGGCGGCAGCATGCAGCGCTTTACAGTCAGGCGAGTTGTGCTCGGAAATAAATATTTTTGAATTATTGGTAGTAAGCCCCAAGTGACCACTATTCAGCGGTTCATTTTATTTAGAATTTCTAAAGCGACGACAAGCGGAAATGACTCGATCTCTAAGTAAAGAGCTGGATAACGAGACTAGGATGTTGCGTGGGCGGTTTGAATCTGGATTTATCTTAGCAACTCTTCTGCATGATAAAATATTGTAGTCGTCCACCTGCAAACCAATAGTCTTGCAGAGTGTTTTAAAGAGAAGGAGAACATTTTCATGTTTATTTTCAGGAACGGCCTGTAATTCTAGGTTCTGATTGCGTGATATTTTTTCTAATGTTGATATGCGGCGATTCAGAGAAGTAAGATCTTTTTGCAAAAGTTCATTCTTTTTTTCTAGTTCCTTTATAGTTTGAGTTTTAGTACTTATTTCTTCCCTTAAATCTCGTTGATCTGCACAAATGTAGTCCGTAGTCCTTGTAAAGTCCTCTTTTAAAGTAGCAACGGTGGCCGCCACCTCTGATTTCACATGTTTTATCACCTCTTCACGAATAATTGATCGGAAATTCTCCATCATTTGCTGCAGGGAATTATTTAGTTTTTGATCCAGCAAATTGCTGATATTTTCCATTGTAACCGTATTATTCGAGTTGAATGAAGCACTACGTATGTCCATATTATTAGGTGGTGTATGAAGGTCAAATGACACGTTCATGGACTCATCTTGCGGTGTGGCAGGCACTTGCGTACGCCGAGTTACATTGCTACATGATGCACACAACCAATTCAACTTATGTTTCACTGATAAGTTGTTATAATCTTCAATGCTTATATTCACGCATTGGCAATGATATTTATAACAACATTCCTTGCATTGTAGAAACTCGGCTCCCAAGTTGCGTTTACAATTAAAGCATTTCATTATTAGAAACAATTCGAACTCGAACAGAAACAATTCACAAAAAGTGAAGGGGTTTACTGAGTCTCGAACTCGCGTCGCGTCGCCTTTGTTCCGTTAAGACTCCTTCGCTCAGGCAATACGCCACCGATACGAGCGAATTTGACATTCACTATCTTACGTATATCGGTACTCGGTAGTGATATGATTTAGCATGTAATGTTTTAGTTAATGTCACTTGATATTAATGATTATGTAGGTAAGTACACAAAATGTTCACTTTGTAACGTTTTCGAAAAGTTTTTAATACGCTATTTCACTGTGGCGCTTTATACGATTATTGATTTTACAACGCAAAAAGATAGTTAGAAACAATGTGAATATTTTTATGTATCACACACGGTATTGATTACTTTTAACTCACTTAACTATTAAACTTAGCAGAGCAAACAAAATACGTCTGGTACTCTCAATGTCAGTTGACAGAACGATTAATAGGTCGGTACTACTTATAGTTTAGTGTTTAGTTTCATTTCTAGTCAAGTTTAGTGTAGAAGTTACTATATATAGACTAATGCTTCATTTTTGCGTAGACACCTGACTTCCAGATTCGTTAAAACAAATAGCCCATTGAAATAACTAAGAAGCTTATTTAGAAAAATCTCCTTAAGACGTCTCCTTCTGCCATTAAGTCTGGCGTTATATTTGTTTCGTAAAAAGGCCTTAACTTTCCTCTTCGCCACTTAGTATTGTCCATCACAACACTTAATTTAAAATATTTTCATATTCAGGGTACTAATATTGAATGATGTAATCTTAATATATAAAATCCTTGCGTTACTGACTGACTGACAGACACGCTACAGCCGAAACTATTGGGCGCAGGAAGCTGAAATTTGGCATGTATGTTCCTTGGGGACCGTAGGGGTGCACTAAGAAGGGATTTCCCGAAATTCCCACGGGAACGGCCAAAACGGGTAAATTAAAAAAAATGCAGGCGTAGCTGCTGGCGTCCTCTAGTAATATTATATAATACGTAATATATAATACGTACATTTTAGCCACGTAAATGAGTGAATGATTTTGAGAATTACTCGTTAACATAAATAACGGGAATCGCATTTACAGTTTTTATTAAAATCATTACTCATATTTTGGGATTATAATCTTTTTTTCTTTGGCATAAATTTGATGCATTGTTTTTCATCAAATAAAAAAGTAACAAAGTTATCAGTGTGAGTTGGTGGTGATCTTTCAGAGAGCGTCAATGGACCGGGAGCTAGCAACGCTAAATTAACGGCCTAGCGGACAATAGTGCGCTTTGTTTGTCATAAATACACACTACGTAACACTTTTTGACTGATATCGGTTAGTTTTTGTACAGCATCGATGTAAAATAGAGGGATCAAATAATGTACTTGCATGTACCTACCTCTCTGCTGTCAAACAATGTTACTCGCTACGGTTGTACGGTTACACCGTTCAGATTTTAGAAGTAAGAACTATGTGAAGTTATTTCTTGCTGTGTGGTGTTTCTTTGACTGACAGAGTAAAGAATTGTGTGATAAGAGAGTGTTGTGGGGTAAAAGAAGATGTAGTGGCAAGCATCGAGAAAGGTATGCTAAGATGGTTTGGGCACGTGGAGAGGATGTATGACGAAAGACTGACCAAGCAGATATATAAGGCAAGTGTGGAAGGGACAGGACGAAGGGGAAGTCCTAGGCGGACGTTCTCTGACCAGATCGGAGACATCCTAAAAACAGGACAGGTTAGAAGTACCCTGAACAGAAGAGCATGCATGAGGAATCTGATGGGAGTGAATGAAGCAAGAGAGATATGGCAGGATCGTTGCAAATGGCGTTCCGTAGTCTCTGCCTACCACTCCGGGAAACAGGCGTGAGTCTATGTATGTATGTATGCATGTATTTCTTGCTCGTTTTAAAGACGATTGTGTTACAAATCATTTTAAGTGTCGAGATGAAATACTTATGATGTCTTGGGCTAACTCACAAACTGTAATTTGATCCCAAACTAGGTAGAGAGTGCACTGTTGAAACCAGATAAAAGATATACGTGTATAGTCCTAAAGTTGCATACCCTATAGGTAAATCATTGCACAAAGATTGTCCTGGGCTTATAACAAACCCACGTTCTGTGGCGTTGCAGTGGCCCTGTCAGGTTCATTAATGAAGGAAAAGCTAGTAAGTAAGATTTTTTTGAATAGTGTAAGTTCTGCCTAGTTTGAGATCATTCAGGATCAGAGGATATTAATCACTAAAGGATGCCCGTGAGAGATATGGATATTAGGGAAACACTTCATGTTTGTAACACAGCAGTGGCATTTAAATAACACAGACATGACGTTTGACAGTTGTTAACTGGTCAATATTTATTTATTAATAGTCTCACGCCTTTTATTCCCGAAGGGGTAGGCATAGGTGTAATATTACACCCACATTTCGCCATGAGTTTTTGGTCCCACGTAATAGGGTGCGAGCCTATTGCCGTTACCGAGCACATTACCAGACTCAAACGTGTTAATAACGCTCGACTAGTTCGTCTTATTCTCCTTCGACGACGGCTCAGATACGATATGGTTCTGACTATTTAATGCTACTGTGTTTCAATATGCTTTGTTGCTTGTTCTTTGGTTTTAACACCTAGGAAACAATGTAAGATAGTGTAATCATTATCTTACTGATATTGTGGGAAGTTTGGTCGTTTGTGAGATATTAAAGATTGTAATATAGGATAGAATAATGTACCTACTGTGGATCAATGAGATTTATTATATACCTGTGGTAAACATTTAGTTAATTGTTTTGATGCTAAATAATGATTATTGTGTTGTTGTAAGACAGACCTTTCTTGTAATATAAAACTACCCACAATATAGTATCGCAATAGTAGTACAGCCAATCTTAATATATAAAATCCTTGCGTTACTGACTGACTGACAGACACGCTACAGCCGAAACTATTGGGCGCAGGAAGCTGAAATTTGGCATGTATGTTCCTTGGGGACCGCAGGGGTGCACTAAGGAGGGATTTCCCGAAATTCCCACGGGATCGGCCAAAACGGGTTAATTTAAAAAAAATGCAGGCGTAGCTGCTGGCGTCCTCTAGTTTATACATAAATTGGCTGTACTATTATGTGTGAATTATGACTATTGAAAAAAATTCTAAAGATCCTTGTAGCAAACTAAATTAATGAAAGTATGATTTGATAGTTGTCTCTTTTATTAATCAAAAATGTATCTACACTAGGGAGCTTTCCTGTATCTGGCACCCGCAACTATGCCCGCACTTTAATTTTAATCTGCCCTATCCTGTGAGCTCTTTAGAAAATCCTTTCTTAGTGCACCTGTAAAATTTCCAAGGAACACACATGTCAAATTTTAAAATAAAGAACCGAGTTATGGCTGTGTGTTGTCTGTCAGTCAGTCAGTCAGTCAGTCAGTCAGTCAGTGACGCAAGAATTTTATGTATACAGGTTCATAGAAATAATCATTTAAAAGCCACATATCAATCTTCCCTTGACTAATACACAACCCATTAAACGTACAAAAAATTTAACAGACAGAATCAGAGCCTCACAAAAAGCCGTGACAAATTTGCATAAACATAAGTAGCTTTCATACCGACATGTCACTGGCACTCCGTCACGCGTTACAAATGTAATTTCGACACAAACAAACAATTAGTTATGCACCGTGACGAACAAGTTTTATTAATATACATAACACGTGTCGGGTTTACGGAATGAAAGGGAATTATGGTAAGGCGGATGTTATGTTCGTCCCTACGTATAAACCTCTTAGGCGTTTGATGGACTGTCAGTAAATACTGTGATTTAAAAACACCTGTTGGTTACTGTGTTACACATTACGCCTTTGGAATGAAGGACTGAACAAGCATTCTGGGCGTTCGATATCTATGTTATAAATATTTGATGGCTGTATAAAATGGACTGCTTTTTAATTTATTTACTTATTTTATTTTTTTGGTGTCGGGTTGAAAAGTCTTCATGGAGTCCCTCCGCCCTGGGGGAAGGGCGAAGGGCTGTGTGAGGATTAGACCCATAACATTTTGCGTAGCGCTGAATAGGAATGTGGCCATTAAAGCAACTACATCATCCGTGCTATAACAATAGTTATTACTAATTTGTAAGTATATCATAATTCAGGGATAAAATGGAAAGAGTCAAAGAACAAAAGTTATATGTCAAGCTTTTGAATTTATAACATTGTTCCGAAATACAGAAAGCTACTGTAAGTGTCCAGGTAATACCACGCTACCTTAATAATTATGACGGAAACAGTATTTACTGATAGTCTGTCACCAGCCTTACGCAAATCCAGTTAAGATTGCGTAACAGTGAACATAATAAATGCATGTCAACATGCTAAGTAACGTTTACAATGTGCATGTAAAAGTTTCACCGCAAAAAGGATGCTTTAACCGAACGTTATATTTGTGAACGTTTATTATTTGATTAAAAATTATACTTTAAGACCTCAGCAAAAGGTTTGTATACTAAAATCTAAGGGAGCTTTAATTGACCCTGTTTGGAAAACCATGATGCAAATTGCTGAAGCCGGCTACAATAAATTGCAAATATATTTACAGAGAGGGGTAATTATTACTCAGAATTTATAAACGATGAAAGTTACTTTACAGTAAATATTCAAAATGAATATTCGATGTGTCAATTTGGTGTAAATTGTAGGAAAATCAATCGTTAGCGCCCATGTATAGATGATTAGAATCTTCGAAATGACAAAGTGAATGATTCAAGTCCAAAATATAACACAACATTGATTTACAATATTATCGTGACGCAATTAGGAGAGGCCTACATATATGTCCAAAAGTGAACTACGAAAGGCTGGATAGTGAAATAGTTTTAGCGTGTGTGCCACACGTTAAAGTTATAATATATGATATCACAAAATTATAACTGAAACAAGACGATGCCCGCGGTTACAACCGCGTTATTTAAGGCTACTGCTGTGCTCTCGTCGCTCATAGCGTAATGTTATATAGCCTATAGCCTTCCTCGATAAATAGGCTATCTAACACTGAACGATTTTTTCAAATCGGACCAGTAGTGCCTGAGATTAGCGCATTCAACCAAACAAACAAACTCTTTAGCTTTATATATTAGTATAAGATAAGGCGTGTGATATGCGCAAATTGCATTGTAATAAAACAAGTCCCGCACATAACCAATACAGATCGCCTACTTAATCGGCGAGTAACTTGCGGCCATAAAAGTAGTACCTTCTAAAGACTCACCTGTATTCAAGTCAAGCCGTGGGCCGCTAGTACAACAAAGACTTGTTCGCACACAATAAGACGTAAATACGCCACGGAAGAGTAAACGACCATACGTGATATGAGTCGCTAATATGACGTATTGATTGCAGTAACAGAGAAATGGATAATGTGGTCATAAGACAAATATAAAAAGAAGCCTATGATTCTGTAAGTTAGTCTTATTAACGTACCAATAAAGGTAAATCAAATAGTTTCACATTCCATAGTGAACCAAACAATATTTTCTCTTTACAATATCAGCCTTGATACAATCTTAGCAACTAAGTACAATAGTAGAAATGCTATTAAGTTAAAAAGCAAGCTTGTCCTTAAGTTCTCAATTCAAAGGAAATACGAATGTTTTTGAAGCGAGATCGGCAGCAGTTCCCTCGTACACCTGCGCATATACAAGGTTGACTTTCGTGCCCGTTTTCGGTGCTTTCGCTCCCCAGTTAACAAAAAACCATGAATTATTCATTCACTCTCGTACATTAGCAAGTAGACAAATTCTTGGCTGTAGACGTTGAATTTTATTCAGTAGCAACTGAATTGCCAAGACTTAGCAGAGCAGGTTTAAACGTTTTAGTTTTTAGTTAAAGCCTAAAATGGTTTCGGATTTAAAGTGTTTGACTTTGCGTCTCTTATCGGAAATTATTCTAACCTTTTATATACTGTAGCTAGTCAGCAAATGAGATGGTCGTACGGAATTCGAATCACAAAAAAAAAAATTGTTGTTGCTATGGGTCGTTCTATTTCACATTTGTTATAAAGAAAAATAAATCAATCAGAATGTAACGCTTTTCAGACTTCATTTCATTTTTTGAATGGAACATGAATTCTATATTTACGTAGTACTTTTACTTACATGAAGATATCGTTTGATGTAGATTTTACATTTTACATGAGTCAAGTCGAGAACTTTGTTATGTTTTCCTTAGGCCCGGGCCTGAGTAAATGAATTACCAGCTTCCAGGCCGGCGAATCATTACAATCATCGGCTTTATTCTATTATGCATGCTTTTATTACTGCCTCGTTATGAGGATCACTGTTTTGTGTACTGTATGACAGGTAAACAATTTTCGTGATAGATTGTATTATAGTAATACATTTTTTTTTGCCTTTTACCGATGAGCAGAACACACAAATTATTATTATCTACGTATTTAAAGTATACTTAGTTTCTGTCCATGGCTCTGTAAACAAGGCCGTAGACTTCCGTAAAAATATGCCTGTGTACTGACGGATCCGCTAGAGGGCGCGTTGAAGTAAATACGTTGTTCGTGACGCTCTTGAAAACTTTATTCCAAATAAATAATATATATCATTTTATTTAAATAAAAGTGCTCTAAAAGTAAATATATAGTGAAAAACAATCGAAACAATGATAAAACTGTGATAAGAACGTTTAAATAAAGACTATTTGTGACGTACATACGTGTGAAGTGATTTGCAAGTATTTTTAAACAACAACAAACAATTAAATCACAGTGAAAGGTGCTTGAACACAACAAATCATTGAATACTTAATGAGAATGACATACAATCGAAGTGAAATGCAATAAGTAAGAAAAGTAACAAATATTCGTAAACGACTAAAGACTAGTCATAACATTCAAATTCCGCCAAATCATTATCCTGTCAGAAATAAAATTGTTGAGGACAACGACATCTACACAAAATAGTTAAAACTATTATCGATTCTTTCGATTGTCAATAATTAGCAGTATAAAAACTGTCCACATTTGAAACGAGAGGGCACTACGTTCATGATATGGCTACCAAACCAACTCTAGAAAATATACAGGTCAGGAATAGTACAAATCCAGTTACGAGATTTTGCCATACATCTCATACGGAAACGAGTAGAATGAATGTGACCATGCGAAACCGAAGTAAATATAACATCCCAATACATAACTCGTTTAATAGCCTATCAGAAAACTCGGATGACGATATTCAAAGTTTATCATCGAACTCAACACATGATTTAAATAGAAGTTTGCCTGACTTTCACACAAATATAACTATAGACGACATAAGCATGATGAGAAAAAAACTGCAGGCACTCGAAGAAAAATAACAGATAGCAGAAAACGAAATTGAAAATCTAATAACCGAAAATACCAATCAGGCTAAACAAATTTAAAAATACAAGTCACAAGTGGATAAATTAACACATATATGCAAAGGTACATCTACAAAAAAACTCACAAAACAGCACGTAAAAGTTTTATACCATCCAAAAAACTTGATTTTTCATACTCGTGCGAAGACAACACTTCAAATAAAAACGAGACACTGAACCAACAACATAAGCTGGCAGTGCAACAACACCATGCAGTAACGCTATCTAGTGATAATAGCCAGGAACTAATTAATAATAGACGCAACGATCAATATGCCACCAAGGACGATGCATCACCCACGATTAGTTACAAGGATGTCAACCTAGATGGCGTATCTGACAATAGACAACACAAAATTATTATAATAGGAGACGAACAAATAAAAGGACTATCAGCGTCGTTATTGAAAACAAGGAAAGGTAACTGAAAGGATATCTTTGCACCGACTGCACTTATATTAACGGGTGCCAGTAGCAATGAATTTATATCGAAATGTGACACTATTGCAGAAAAATTTATCAAAGATGACATTGTAATAATTTGTATTGGTAGTAATGATAACAACATACAAAAAATACATTTTAACTTAAGTATAATTATAAATAAATTACATAAAGCACATCTTTATATAGCCCCAATATTCTATAGCCGTTATTTGAATGAGTACATGTTAAATAAATCTCTGAAGGTGTGGACTAGTCATGTAGAAAATTGTACTGAAATCCATCATAACTATTATTGTGAAAATCGTTATGGGTATGTCAATCATTTATGTAACAAAATAAATACCCACATTAACTTTAAGCTTTATCAGCTAGTTGTTGTTACTAGCAAACATAAAATTGCACATTAATAAAACTAAGGCACACAGTGTAGTAAATGAAAATGCAACAATGCAACATAAATGCGTAATTAAAAGGGACAATACCGTACTACTTTCAAATTAGTAACAAATATAACAATAAACAAAATACAATTACTAATAATCCCTGCAACAACCAGACTCAAATGTTATTGAATTCAACACAGACAGATAATGAATGTAATTTTTTTCGCACCTAGGCAAATACACACTCTGACATTATTCCACCAAAACATTCATGGCTAAATCTGTAAAATGGAACTATTAGAAATAACTTTAAAGGAAATTAGGAATAAATGTATACCCAACATACTGTGCTTCTCTGAAACCTTTGTCAAATTAGGCACCGAAAAATCTATAAATATTGTGAACTACGAACTTGCATCCTTTTATAGTAGACAGAATAAAAGAGGTGGTACATGCATATTGGTAAAGAAGGGCATTGCTTATAAAAAACTAACCTGTTTTGATGAATTTACATCAATTCATCATTTTGAACTCTGTGCTATGAAACTATTAAAAGACAATATTATAATAATTTGCATTTACAGAATACCTTCAAAAAAGAGTACTCATCTAAATTATTTTCTTGACAAATTAGATTTAATGCTTTATTAATACTTGACTAAACATTCAAAAAATAAAATAATTATTACTGGTGACTTAAATATAAACATGCTTGACCAAAAAAATCAAAATACTATTAAGTTAACGGGTATAATTCAATAATATAATTTAATTTCACATATAATTAATGCAACTAGGGGTAAATCTTGTCTGGATTTGATTTTAAGCAATATTACCAATGCCTCAGGTTCAGTCCTAGAATTATGGTTATCTGATCATAACACTGCTCAAATCCTTACATGTCCTGTGGAGCACAAAGAAAAAAAATCCAGACTATCTTTATATTATCTTTAAGAGGTGCTATAGTACTGAAAATACAATGAAGTTTAAACAATATCTGACAAGCTTACAATACTTGCACCTCTATAAACAAACTGATTTAAATACAACATTTAACGAATTTTATGATTTCATTTGTTTGCTTTACTACCTTTGCATTCCTATTAATAAAGTAAGAATAAATCTAAGGGGAAGAATCACTTGGTTATCAAAAGGTCTAAAGTTAAGCAGCAAAAATAAAAGAAAATTGAGATATAAATACTACTCAACTCGCTCAAAAATAGATAAGGAGAACTATTTGAATTATAATATATTACTAAAAATATTTATTAATTGTGCTTAAAAAAAATTGCAATCAAAATTATATAATAAATATTAAAAATATTTTCAAAGCAACCTGGAAGGTTATCAAAACTGAAACTGACTCTTCTCAGAACCATTATTATATAACAAATATACTAAATGAACAAAACATAGAAATTACAGATCCCCTAGAAACAGCAACTTGTTTTAATAAACACTTTATTTCATCTACTTATCAAATAAATAACACACTTCCTAACACACACTTAAAAAATGGGCAGCCACATTCTATTTTCCTATCACCAATAGATGAAACTTATATAACAAAAACCAGCCACATTCTATTTTCCTATCACCAATAGATGAAACTTATATAACAAAAACCATAATGTCTCTTGCAAACACTACTTCTGAAGGGTATGATTCTGTATGTACCAAGATATTAAAAGCGTGTAGTCATGAACTCAGCCCAATACTTACTTTTCTAGTTAATTTGTCACTAGAAACAGGCTGCTTTCCGGAAAAGCTTAAACTATCGGTGGTCAGACCTTTGTATAAAAAAGGTAATAGGAGTAACATGTGCAATTATAGACCAATCACATTACTGCCAGTTATCTCCAAAATATTTGAAAAGGTTATGCATGATAAATTAACTTCCTTTTTTAATAAACATGATATTATAAAAAATAATCAATATGGTTTTCAAAAAAGTAAATCTACAACAGGTGCGACCTTTGCTTTAGTAAGCAACATACTACAAAACCTTAACGATAAAAAATACACAACAGTTGCTTTCCTAGACATGTCTAAAGCGTTTGACTTTGTTTCTCATAGTCTACTGTTAAAAAAACTAAAAAACAACGGTATTCGAGGACAAGCCCTAAATTGGCTGCAAACTTATCTAGGAAATAGACACCAATGCGTAGAAATCACCCAACCCAACGAAAAAGGAATCGTTCAATCATATAGGTCAGATTGTGAAAATAATAAATTTGGAGTCCCACAAGGGAGCGTGCTTAGTCCTCTTTTGTTTTTGATATATATCAATGATTTACCTGACATTACGCATCATAAAACAAAACTATTTGCAGATGACATTTCAATTATAATAACTACTAATAAAGACATGTCAATTGCACAGCATGAAACTAACATTAATGATACACTGACATTAGTTATAAATTGGTTGAACAATAATAATTTACAAATTAACATCTCAAAAACAAATTTAATTAATTTCAATAATTTTAAACACAATTCTCTTAATCTTAATTACAATGGACATATATTATTGAATAATGATAAAGTGACATTTCTTGGTATAATTTTTAATAATAAACTTAACTGGGAAGAACATATTGAAAAAACTTGCAGTAAATTAAATGGATTCTCATTTGCGCTGTACAAACTTGCAAAGGTTACAAGTAAACATGCAGCATGTATGGCCTATTTTGCATATATTGAATCTGTGCTACGGTATGGCTTATTGATATGGGGAAACGGTACAGATATAAATAAGGTCTTTATTGCCCAAAATAGGTGTATAAGGGCTATCTGTGACATTGCGCCGGACGTTTCCTGTCGTCCTTATTTTGACAACCTAGGTATACTGCCTTTGCCTTGTATATATATTTTGGAAGTCGGAAAATTCGTCAAACAAAATCAGAATTTATTTAGTCTTGCCAAGAATGTAACCAAGAGAAGTAATATACGTAACCCAGACAGATTGGTTCTTAACATGATACCAAAAAGTTCACGCTTTAAAAATAATTGTTATGCTATGTGTGTAAAAATATATAACAAAATTCCAATGTACATAAAAGAGCAAAACTTATCAAAATTCACAAGGGATTTGAGAAATTGGCTACGACAACAAATGTTTTATTCCGTTAGAGAGTTTCTGGATCGGAAATAGTACTGGTATAGATGCAACATTATAACCCTATTGCTTAAACGTATCTCATTTACTAATTTGACCACATTGTAACTAGAAAAGAAAAATATATATTTGCATGCTATGAACTATGGCTAAATGGGCTTGTTCTTAATATTATATAATTATTTGAATGCAATCATCTTATGTAACCCTATTTACAGTGAATAAATGATTTGAATTTTGAAATTTTGATGTATGTTACTGCCAAGTTCCAGCAAATATATATTCAGTAGATTTTGCGTGAAAGAGTAACAAATATCCATCCATCCTACGAAACTTTCACATTTATTTAAGTAGCATGAACCATAACAGATAAGTAAGCAGGTTACGGCGGTAGACGAGATAAACCCTCTCATATAAGTAGCAGTGCTCGCATTATAGTTAATAAGCCGACAACCAGGCGCCTGTACAAGGAAATTTTTATGATAAAGCTCCGGCCATCAGCGCACACCAAAGTGCACTGGCTTTTGTTGTGTAAAATGTGGATGCTAACATGAATTGTTATAATACCTCGTTTTCTGTTTTTTTGTACATAATATGGTGATTTTACCCGCCAGCTGAAAGTAATGCTTTAACGACCATGTAATGTAATGTAATGGACTTGGGTGGTCGCATTGGTAGTTTGTTATACATTGCTCTGTCTATTTATTACGCTTACAACTATCTTGCGACAGCACTGTCAGTTAATATTAAATCGGAGCTGAGACGTCGTCGCTAACAATAGACTCCTTACATCGGTCAATACGTGGATCCCCCATTCTAGAACTTACCTGCCCAACAGTCCCAATAATAGCTTTTTAAAAATATACATACCTGTGTTTTCAAAAAAGCGCTAAAGTTTGAGAAATATCTACAGCCACATAAATATCTATAATATCTAATATACCTGTGTATGAACAAATTTTAAGCCGATACCACTGTCAAGCCATGTGAGTAATGACTTAAACCAACACTCAGATTTTATACGTAAGTCAAAATTCACCAGTCCTATCCACCTCAGAAGGAGAAGCACCCATTCAATGAATACGATTCAAAACGTTGTGAAATGCATCCACGAGAATGCTACAGCTTTAACTTTGCAGTATCCATTGAATAAAATAAAATTTGTGGCGCACATTGAATGTATGTATTTTATTTTATTAGGAAGGAGGTTTGTATACCATTCTTCTACATTTGAGAATTTAGTAAGGATTATCGCGGTATGAAGATGCTTGTTTTGGGCCTTGCTAGTTTGCACTACAATTAATTATTTCTACATTTAGTTCTATAGTGGTGAGAAGGTGAAGCCTACAGTAAATTGGTAATTGAATAGTCGATGATGTGACATGAATCCATAGCTCTCATATGCTACGGCGTAGCTCACTGAAGCTAAGGCGTAGCACGCTTGGCTACGGTACGACAAGCATTTCTTATAACGTCTGGGTGTTGGCAATGTTAGACTATAATATTGCCAAGCGAACCAGGATCACTGAACTGACTGACTGACAGCACCATGATTTATAAATAGCAAGTAATAAAGAAATGAGCCGATCATTTTAATTTTAAATTTATAAAATACAAGTGTAAATATGAAATGTCCCAACTGACCCGAAATCCGCTAAACAATATCACAGGTCAACGATCGACTTTGAGCTTTAATTCGGATGACATTTTTAGTTTTTTGGACATTTGTATGAGACGGTAATTCTTAGTGAATAGGTAATGAATATGTTGTAAGATTGTATTCTTTTATATTAAAGGTACTCTTTCACGTTGCTCCTACTGAATGGTTTCTTTTTTAAATACTACTCCTTTGTCGTGGCTCGTATTATGTGAGTACAAACTTATATAAAATTATACTTAACTAACTGACCTGGCGAACTTTCGTACCGCCATATATGTATTATACATATAAACCTTTTTCTTGAGTCATTCTATGTATCTGTTAAAAAAACCGCATTAAAATTCGTTGCGTAGTTTTAAGGATTTAAGCATACATAGGGACCGACAAACAGAAGGCAGACTTTGTTTTATACTATGTAGTGATAATACAATACAATTATTATAATAAAGCGACTTTAGGGAAAGAGTGTGTGTATATGTAGGTGCGTATATAGGGATATGAAGTGAAAGTATTACGAACGTGTTCACTTAGGCCCTTCTCTCACGAAGCGACTCTCAAACGATTTGTGTTTTGTACCCGTATCCTACGCGTCGCTTGTGAGTAGCCGCCTTACATATTCAGCTAATTTCGCACACGACGAGACGCTATGACGACGCGTTTGATGTCAGTCGCACGCTACCGTCTTGCTGGTCGCACGCTACCCGAGTAGTACATGCGTCGCATTACAAAATGGCGGCAGAACAAACTTTTAATATTATTTTTGTGCAGGGGGTAAAAAAATTTCCATGTTTGTACAATTATAAGCTGCCAGAGTACGTAAGAAAAGATGTTACATAAAAGGCGTGGATTGAAATTTAGAAAAAAACAATATAACAGATAATTTATAGGTATACATTAAAGGAGATGTACCATTTGGCCATACATTATGGGCCAGGCACGGCCAAACACAACACCATGTGTGTTTTGAAGATAAATGACTACTCTATAAACCTGTATAATTTCTTTTTAAATAACTTTTGGTGGAAATAAGATACGAGATATTTGAAATGGAAATTATTCCGCAACTAAATATACCTCAAAATTGAATTTTAACATAAATATAATACCTAGATGTAAATAAAAGTATGTCTTTGCGTCTTAAAGAACAAAAACTACATAAAGAGTGGCCAATAATAATGAATAATCACCTGTGTACTAGGGAACCTCGTACTATGTATACTCGTCCAAAAAAGCTAACCACAATCACAAACACCGCTGCATATTCTTAGCATGGGTAGAAGTTACTGATCATTATTATCGAATTTATATTCAATTACATTACATTAAAACCGTACGAAAACACCAATATATCAGAGCAAAATATTTACGATACACAGTAGCAACACGAATGACATAACAGATAAAAAAGTGTTGCAAATGGTTTAAAAAAATATTTCTACTATCGATTAAAAAACAAAACGATTTTTACCGATTAATAATTATGGAATGTATAATAAATTATATATTTCTTGATTTTTTTTACAAATATATTTATAAAGTAAATAAAATATATTGTTTTCTAATATAGTAATAAAAATATTATTTCCTTAAAACAATTTCTGCCTACCATACTTCATTTTATTTTTAATGCTGGCAACATAAGACATTCATCCGCTATTACCATAGCTTATTCAAAATAATTAATCTTTAAAAACTAAATTCTTTCACCGATACTCTATCAAGAAACGAAAACGATGTAAAATTTTTGAAAATTATATGTTTAATTTCAACGATTCACAACTTTCTGGCCGCTACAGGCCGTATTTGGTCTTTCTCCTTTATACACAATAATTTTATTGCCAAGGAAGCGAAGCAGTGGGGTTATTATTTAGATAATTGGCAAGATAATTTCTCAGATAAAGCTTCAAATAATAATATGATTCTATTGACATTCTACGACGATAGGACGACTCGTCCCTCGACAAATGCCCTACAATTGATATTTTTTTCGATATATCGAGGCGGTTTTAATCTAACCAGACATGATAGAATATTTCGTTGTGGACGGAGCAAAGAACCTAGGTTTAATTTAAAGGAATGTCTATGTTAATTAATAAATTAAAGTATGTTAGACTAAATCAACATTCTACAGTTATAATTTTATATGCCTACTAGTTACCAAGAAAGAAATATTAGCTTTATCAGATATTATGATAGAACAAAGTTCTAAAGTGGGGTGCAATTTTATTGTCTGTGCATTACCATATTCCAATAACTTATCTTATAAAGAAAATAACCAGATAGGTACATTGAATCTATTATTATATAATAGCACTTGTAGTCATAGTGACCATGTTTTATTTTTCGACTCTAATATTTTTATTACTAATTTCTTTTTAACAAAAGATACTATGTATCTCTCTTTTATATATAGGCGACAACTTGCTAAATTATTAGCATTTAATTTACATCGTTAACGCAGTACTACTAGAGTACTTAGGAATTTGGTAGATAATAGTTATACCAATAGTAGTATTGACAAATCTATTAGTTTAAACTACTAGATGAGACAACAGATAGGCATTCATGTGTTTTAAACTTAGCTCATCAAAACATACAAGGCCTATCTGGCAAAAAATTAGAGATAGATTTATTTTTAAAGAAACATAAGTTGTATATATTATGCATTACGGAACATTGGTTAAGAGGTGGCCAATTAATATTTAATAATGAATTTTATACAGTGATTAGTGCATTCGTAAGAAAGAACGCTATTCGTGGTGGCTCTCTCATATATGTTTGTAATAGTATTAAATGTAAAGAACGAAAGGACATAGCCGAACTTTCTATCAAGCGCACCGCTGAGATATCTTGTGTTGAACTTGCGCAACACGTCATAGTCTGTGTATACCGACCACCGCAAAGTGACTTTATCCAATTTCAAAGCATCATGGAGGACGTTTTAAAACACTTAAGTTCCAGCAGGAAGTCAATAATCGTATGTGGTGATTTTAATGTTAACTTGTTAGAACAATCACCAACTTGTACTAGGTTAGTTAGTTTATTTATGTCATTTAATTTGAATGTTTTATTTTCTGAACCAACCAGAACTACCTCACATTCTTCTACATGCTTAGATAATATTTTTTGCAATTGTTTGTACTTAAGTAAAGCTGTTTTGAGTGACTTGACATTGGATCACTGTGGACAAAAGGTTGTAATTCCAACTAATACAACCCCTACAGTACAAAAAATCACATGTAGGCCTATGACCTCTGCTCGCCTTAATCGCTTTAGTGATGATGTTGCTGCTAAGATCGCCAGCATTAACTTAACTCACGATGATCCAGATGAATTATATAAGTGGTTATTTGATGTTATTAAAAATGAGTACAATATTTTTTTTAACAAAAGACAACATTTGCCAAGAGCTTGTAACGTATATGATACCTTCCTGGTGTCCACTGTTACGTTATCCCTACTAGGGTGTGTTTAAATGAGAAACATGAGTTGAATGTTACAATAAAAATTGATTTAATTGCCAAGAAAATCTACACATCATTTAGCAAGCGAAAAAAATTACTAGTAATGTGTAATTAAAAAAATATACACAGGGTCGCGTGATTCGGCGATGGGTGAGGTTTCTGTTGAGAGTCCTGCTGTCGATGGTCGCTCAGGAGTCGCAGTTGATGTACTTAGCTTTTCACTCGTGGCGACGTCGTCGAATGCAGCCCAAAAAGGAAAGCGCGCAGCCAACGCGTCCGCTTTTAAAGAAGTTCGCGGTGCGGTGGGGGGCGGAGATGCAAGCGGCCGAGAGGTGGTGTCATCTCGACGTCACAGCGACGTCACACACTCCCCCCATTAGGCCAGAATTTTCCCAGAGGGAAAATTCTGAGGCTGGTAGGTGGCAACTGCATTAGGGAACCCTGAAACAGATGAGTGGTGGTTTCAGTAAGCTAAGTACAAGCAACTACTAATCCTGGAAGAAAAGAAAAACCCAAGTATAACCCTCGGCCATTCATACGTCACCAAGCATTGAACGTTCCTATAACCTGACATTCATCACATTCAAAAAGGCCTACACACAATCATACCCTTGTACAAGTTAACATTCATTCACGATGCGAGTCGCATTCATTATAATACACGACGCGCGAAGAGTTATTATACGTGATACGGGCTTTATAAGTAAAGTTAATTGAAAATGTATAAGTCGTAAACCAATATTACGATCTTACTATATTACGATACTACAATCATACGATTAGTTGGCGATATCACAAACAAATTGCTCATTAACAAGGTAGATGCAATATTGAAAGGACAATTTGTATTCATTTAAAATGGAATAACAATGAAGGTTTGAACCGGTGAACACGTGAGTCATCACTGCGCGCTTGGCGCTTACCGCATTCCATTGACGCGTGTCATTATCTAGTTTCTGTACACGATACAATTAATTAATGACAATTGCGCAATTATTGGTAAAATGTAATGAATATTACACCATTGAAGGAGAACGTCGATGGTATAGTACACACTACCATAGTTAAAAACACAAAAAAATATACGCGGCTAGATGTAATGTATAGTACATCGTCGAAGGAGACTATCGACGTCATAGTATACACTACCATAGTTAAAAACACAAAATAAAAAATTCGCGGCAAGATGTAATGTATAGTACATCGTCGAAGGAGACTATCGACGACATAGTATACACTACCATAGTTAAAAAACACACAAAAAAAACACAATCGAGAATCGAACCACAGACCGATCCGACAACAACCTTTCAGCCACTGAGCCATAAGGGAAAAAAAAAATATTATATTACGATCAGTCATTACCAAAGCTATATGTAACAAGATATATGGGTACATGATTTAGCTGTAATTAGGAGTTTAAGGTTTTTATATTATTTGTAACGAAGTGTTAAGTTATTTTAGTGATTAATTCATTAGTGATGAGCATTAATCATTACATTCTTAAACTTTGTAGTGAGTTAATTTAAGATCTTTTATATGGCAATCACCAAGCGAAAAATATCTGATATTTATATAGTTATGTGAAATTAGATGGTTATCAGATAGTTGGATAATTAGTTAGATAAATAACAGATTGTGCAACAATATTAAGGTTGGAAAACCTCTTCGACAATTTATAACAGTAATATTTATTCATGTTTTATGTTAGCATGTTTATAAATCGTTACCACAGCAATGCGTTATCTTGTAACTTGTGAGCTCCAACTCGAAAACAATAGCACTATTGTTAGCCTTCACAAATAATTATGTTTGTAATTATAACTTCGCATACATATGCATCTTACATTGTTGTTAATGACACTGTACCCAATCGTTTATAAACACATTTATGCTATAATAGAATAAGATTTAATTATTTTATTCCGCTTTTAGGTTAAAATAAACGACGGTGAAATACGAAATGGTACTATCTTCAACTTGTAAATCAATTAATTTGCTTTAGTTATTAAAGTATGATAATTATTGATTTATGTAGAAATACCAACATTAGATATTTAAGTATTGAAATTATTTATTAATTGTGTGTAAACAACCACTTTAGTTATTTAATGAGGTATAAAAATTATTTATTTGCTTCATAAGTAAATAGACACTTATTTATTCAAAAATAGAAGTTATTGATTCAATTTATGTGCAAATACCCACTTTAGTTAAAGTTAGTTTAGTTCAATTAAGTTTGATAAATTCAGTTTGATATAATAACATTTGCGTAAGCACAATAACACATTATAGCCATTACTTAAATTGGTTTAGTTAAACCAGATGCATAGCATTTTGTATAAAGGAAACAAGTTACATATTGATAATTAAGTATTTTAACGGCTGTCAACGGTTTGATTTTATCATTTATTTATCATTATGAGTTTTATATATTTCAATAGAAACCAGACATTGAAAGAACAATCCTAGCGACACAAAACATTACAAAAATTTTATGTTTGAGTTCACAATGAACAGTAAATGCATAAATAGATGCATTCTCAAATAACATACCGATAGGTAGTAACAAGAAGATAGAATCGAAGACCAAAAACAACGATTGTAGCAAAATAAACATTCGACAAAACGAACAACTAATAATTCTACGATGATATTCGTATTTCTATACCAAACAGACAAAGATTAAACTTTTTAATTATTGTTAGTGAGCAACCTGCATATGACACGTGTACATTTTAATAATAAATGAACGCGGAATTCTAGCTAAATACCTAGTATATAATACGATAGCATCTTTAGGTACGTTCATTCTCAGCCAGTCCGACTATAATAAGTAAACGTGGCATAACAAAGATGCAACTTTCTTAGTAAGAAAGAAAAGAATAGTTAATTTTTAAAGATAATCGCTGTAGTAGGCGGTAAAAGTATTTAATAATAGCTACTATATAGAAATATAATATAAAATGTATCGTCGTACAAAATCACTAGCAGAATAGGTTATAGTAGAAAAATGAAAAGAAATGAAAAAGAGAAGGGTGTGAATTCGTTCCATAAGTCAGCCAAAGCAGATTATTAGCAATAATAACCAGTAGCACTTAATTACCATAGTGGCATTTAAAAAAGCTAATCGCGAAGCATACGATCAACGAAGGTGACCTTAGCGCGTCGTTAGAGGACGTCTGGCCTTAAATCGCAAAATACAAAGAATGCGATCGACGAATGTGACCTTAGCGCGTCTTTAGAGGACACGTGGCCGCAGTCAAACGATTATAACTCGTTACTTATGCGGTTGATACAAAATTAATTATCACACGCGGCAACAGAAATAGTTATAATATAAAAATGCTTACCAAGCGTAGTAAGCAAAAACACATACCACTAAAACACTAACACTGCTTTGGAACGATTTCACACATACACAAAAAATAAAAAAAAGACTCACCGGCAGCGGACTCTCAACAAAACCCTACCTATAATATTCCCGTGGGCGCCACTGTAACGTATATGATACCTTCCTGGTGTCCACTGTTACGTTATCCCTACTAGGGTGTGTTTAAATGAGAAACATGAGTTGAATGTTACACTAAAAATTGATTTAATTGCCAAGAAAATCTACACATGATTTAGCAAGCGAAAAAAATTACTAGTAATGTGTAATTTAAAAAATATACACAGGGTCGCGTGATTCGGCGATGGGTCAGGTTTCTGTTGAGAGTCCTGCTGTCGATGGTCGCTCAGGAGTCGCAGTTGATGTACTTAGCTTTTCACTCGTGGCGACGTCGTCGAATGCAGCCCAAAAAGGAAAGCGCGCAGCCAACGCGTCCGCTATTAAAGAAGCTCGCGGTGCGGTGGGGGGCGGAGATACAAGCGGCCGAGAGGTGGTGTCATCTCGACGTCACAGCGACGTCACAAGCTCTAAAGTTAAATTTTGTGATTGGGCAACAGTAGGAATATACAAAAGCAGATCTAGGTTGTATGATCTGTATGGTATGAAGGAATACAATTTTAATCCTTCATTTATTGAATATGTAAGAAATTACTCAAAAGTTTTTAAGAGAGCATGTGTTTCAGCTAAGTCTATATTTATAAGTAATAAAATTAAAGAATCCAAGAACAAAATAAAAACAACTTGGAACATTATTAACAATGAGACTGGTCGAGCTAAGTTAGTAGATAATAGCTATGAATTAAAATGTAATGGAGAAATAGTTACAAAGAAAATTGATGTTGCTCAGACTTTTAACAACTTCTTCATAAACATACCAGTGAAAACAACCAAGTGTTTAGACTCATGCCCAAGCAAAGCAGAGATGTTAGTTAGGGGCAATGTGAATGAGTGTGATGTGCTGTTTTATTTTAAATACATTGACACCAATGACATCCTCAAGACATTCAAGACCATCAATATTAAGAAATCTATTGACTTATGGGGTATTTCAGTTAGTCTTGTTCGCCAAATCATTTTTAGCATAGCTCCATATTTAGCTGCAATATTTAATAGATGCGTGGATAAAGGGGTATTTCCTGATTTAATGAAACACAGCAAGGTGATACCACTTTTCAAAAAAGGATCCAAGAGCGACCCCAGTAACTTTCAGCCAATTTCTATCTTGCCTGCAATCAGTAAAATTTTTGAAAAGGTTATTTTGCATCAGTTAGAGAGCCACTTTCTCACAAATAATTTATTACACAGTGAGCAGTATGGCTTCACTAAGGGTCGCTCCACCGTTGATGCCGGTGTAACTCTATTAAAACATATCTTAAACGCTTGGCAAAATTCGAAGTATGCCATTGGTGTTTTTTGCGACTTGTCAAAGGCTTTTGATTGTGTTGAACATGATACACTTTTACGTAAACTCAACCATTATGGTATTCGAGATAGCACACTCAATCTTGTTGCCAGTTACCTTAGAGATAGAGTTCAGTATGTGGATGTTAGTGGCAGTAGTGTAACGTATGACCGGTACCTACCGTGCGTACGTCATAACACCGTCCATACGCTCGGCCAATCAGAGAAGGCGATGGCCTTCTCTCTTTCTGACGCGCTCGTGAGTTTTGCCCATATTTGGTTATGCGCCGACACGAACTCTGATGGAGGGCCAAGTATATAAAGGGGCCGACAGAGAGGCCGTCACCGCTACTCTACACTAACCTACTACCGTTACTCTATTCTGTACCGCTATACCTATATACATTCTACGTGTATCCTGGTCCCAGCTACGGGTGAGTTACTACATTTACTGCACTAGCATACTGCCCATCTCTCTACCTGCTAGCTGAGGCCGGCTGATGCCGCCTGCCTGACTCTATTGGTTGTGGCTCTCCTAATGCTGCTTTCCTTCAGGTTCCAGGTTCACCTTAAGACTCCGGCTACGCTCCTAGACCGCTACACTTTCCTGCATCGCCTTCGGCGTCACCTCCGCCGAAGAGTCTGGCCTACCCTGCTCATCGTACTCGCACCGCCGGCGTCTGCCAGCTGAACCAACGGCCTGCGAGGACCTACCGCTACGCGCAGCCTTCGAGCAGCCTGCCTACACACTACCGGAGGGAACAGCGTGGGAGACTGCAGCCTTAGTGCTCAGGCCAGTGTCGTGTTGTTGGTCGGTCATACTCGTGCAAGGGAAGTGAGACAATACTCGGCAATAAACGCATCTAGAACCTCTTTTCTGCGTTTTAATACCAGAACCCGTTACAGTGGCGCCTACGTGGGTTATTGTCTTGCTTTCCGTGCTTGAGTTCTCATCTAGCAAGTCTACATTATTGTAAGCGAGGAGGTGCGGCTACAGCGAACCGGTACGTATTGCTATACTAATTGTCTATCTTTTAGTGTAACTACCTACTACGTATTAGTTCGCAAATTTGAATCTAACGTTTTTCTAATTAGTCCTAACGGTGGAACTTTTACGCCTAATCGTAAAGTAGGCCATTTGTAAGGGCGGAACGCTTGCGCACTAAGTGTAGTGTGTAGTTTGTACTTACGCGGTTATTCATACACAATGGGCTCACACCCCATAAAATACTTTCTTTTAAATAAGAACGAGTTAGCTTACGAGGTCGCGATTAGAGGTGAGGAGCCGGCTACCTCTGTCCTAGGTCTGCGGAAGCAGCTCCCTAAATTACTGGAAGCCATTCCAAATGATGACATTTTGGAGTCGGGTCTAGCCATAGCGGTGGACTTCGAGGGCGCTAGCGAGGCCGTCTCTGAGCTGGCCAAGCGAGTGAATTTATTAACCATTTCTTACGACGCGAACCTAGCTAGGAGGTCTACCGCACTGCACAACCACATATTCCACAGGCTCCGTAGGATGGAACGTCCTACGGCGTATTCAAAATGAATTACCGAATTGTGCAGCCGGTTCGACAAGCTCTCGGCGGAGCTGTCCGCCATTGAGCAATCAGCTGTTCGCTCAGCTGATGCTGTGGCAGAGGTCCAACCTGCGCCGTCTACCTCGACGCAGGCAGGGTTAGCCCCAGTATTGCATTGCGAGCATTTGAGAGTTAGCGAACTGTCTAAGCTAAAATACGACGGTACGCGATGCGTCCGAGCGATCCTACAACGCGTAACCGAATTCCAAAACGCGCGTAATCTACCTTCCACTAAAATTTTATCATATGCCTCCGAAATATTCACCGGTAACGCACTTCACTGGTATCGCGGCCTAATAGAATATTTCACTACATGGGAAGAACTCACCACTAAATTAATAGACGATTTCACACCGTACGATTGTGACTACCGGTTATTAAATGAAATCCGCCGACGTACTCAAGGTGCTACTGAAACTATAATTATTTATCTCTCGATAATGAATCAGCTGTTCGCTAGGCTGTCACCATCAAAGCGATTGTCCGAACGCGAAAAGTTAGACATCCTATTGCATAACATACGTCCATGCTACTCGCTAGTGCTAGCTCCGTCAATATCTTCAATAGACAGTATAGCAACACTGCAGACGTTATGTTTAAACTACGAACGGATGAAATGTTTGAACTCTCAATTCCGCGAACCGTATTATAGTAACGACACGTTGGCACCAGACCTAGCTTACAGTCACAAACCTAATAACCGAGCGCGTAATAATTCCCACAATAATTACGCCGCTGCTACTATAGAGGGTACGTCCGGAAAACCCGAATACACTGAGAACAACGAACCTAGCAAAGCTAAGTCTAAACCTAGCTCTGTCGCTCTAGTCACGTCCAAGTACTGCCCGCGCTGCCGTATCAATGATCACAGTTTGAAGGAATGCAAACGCGATCGGTTCGCAATTTGCTTCAAGTGTGGCCGTAGGGATGTGACATTCCCTAACTGCCCGAACTGTAAATCGACGAAACCAAAAAACTAGTTGGTCAGGGTCGGGGCGTGTCAAAATCTAAATTAGGTTCTACAACCAATTTAACCAATTTTGACAAAGATGATTGGAGAAATTGGCTAAACACTCTAAAAGTGTATTTCTCTAGTTATTCCGTCGCCTCGATCCTGGATAATAAACCTAAAAATTACCTACGGCCCTATGTTAACGTAACGATTAACAGTTTACCTATTTGTGGATTGCTCGATTCCGGTTCAGCCATTACAATTTTAGGTAACAACTCCCATCTGGAGGTAATTACTAAAACCGGGTTAGAAATACAGCAGTGTCACAACACTTATTCCATTCGGACGCGTCTGGAAATTCTATTGGGTTTTGGCACATAAAAGACTTAAAACTTATACACTATGGCGCCTAACCAATTAATAATAACTAAAATAAACTAAGGTCCCGGTACACGGGGATATGGATCCAACGTGCAGAGGCCCGTAGAGAACTTTAATCTAACATGGGATGGGACACATGCCGCGGAGCCTCCACAACTGCACTACTGAGTACAGCTATGGACTAGCCCCAGCACGTGTAGGACTATTGTAATGATGAGGAGCCTAATTTAATTGGATTATGGGGATGGGTGTTGAATGGACTGAAAATGAGACTTTAGATAACAAACGGCACCTGCCAGTGATACTCCTATAGCATCCATCCGCGTGGCAGGTGGTGACTCGCAAACTCACTAGATGGGCCCTCTCTAAACAGCCACCCAAAGCAAACAAACTCTGCCATAAAGGTAGCCAGAGTGCAAAACCGGTGCGAGTGGCTAGAGGTGTCGAGCGGTGCAGCACCGGTTTCGCCATCGTGGGCCACGTGAGAACGGAGGCCCGGAGCGGGTTTCCCCGTAATAACGCCCTTGACAATGACACTTTCACCCCCGAGCAAATAACTCTTGCGGCTTCCCTCTGGCCGGCCAACAAGGCAAGCCAGAGTCGAGGGTCCTGCAGGCGCTCTTGGTAATCCACTCCAACCAGCCAATAAAGGCAAGCCGGAGACAAGGCTCTGACCAACACTCTGAAGCATTCGGGACCGCACTGTCGCCACACAGGTAGTAGAGCCTTGCTGATTTCTGCATGAATGGGCCGGCTCGACCGGGGAAGTACTACCCTCTCACAGAAAATCGACGTAAAGTAACAGTACCTAAACTGTTGCGTTTCGTTCGGTGAGTGAGAGTGCCGGAGGCCCTATCCCATATTCCTTCTCCCTCATCCCACTCCTTATCCTATTCCTTTACCCAACCCCAAGGGGCGGCAACGCACTTGTGACTCCTGTGGTGTTGCTTGTGTCCATGGGCGGCGGTAATTGCTTACCATCAGGCGATCCGCCTGCTCGTTTGCCGCCTTATACTATAAAAAAACACACATTCAGCTCGTCACAAAGTTGCCCTGCGGTTTGTAAGCTTTCTTTCCATCCTGTTATATATAAGTATATCACAAGATACAGGTGATGTTTGAAAGCTGTTACTCTGCCCTCTGAGATTGCGTTAGTCTCATGATGAGGTTAACGACTGCCCCAGAGGGGTTTTATGAGTGGTTTTAGAGGCTGTCTGTGTAGTGACGGATTAAGAATACGGATTTTCACCATCCCATATCTTCCCATGAGTGTCGTAAGAGCCGACAAAGGGAGCAATTATGCAGAGAACAGCACTGTAAGAAAAACTTTATACAAACCCTATACCAACCCGTTGGGCCAGCGTGGTATAGTAGGCCAATTCCTCCTTTCTAAGGAGAGGCCTAGTCCAGCAGTGGATTGTTAAAGTCTGATGATGATAAGTGAGGATCAATCAGTTTTATGAAAAATGACTAAATCTTGTTCTGAAGAAAATATGAATAAAACTATTTTTGGATTCGGTACGCCAATGTATGAACGTCAAACGGTTCAAAAATATGTTATTTGCTGTTAATTTGGTGCGATTGATACTGTAAAGATGGTTCTCATTACGCACGAACGATACATGCAGTGCCAAAAACTGTCATCACACGTCACCTTATCGTGAAACAATTATAAGCAAATGTCATGTTACGACTAAGGTTAAGAAATCAAATTATGAGAGGTAGATAATTTATGCAAAGAGTGAAAAAAAACGAAGTGTTTTCATCTCAAGAGACCTTTTTAATAACGAACTAGGCATATTGATCACATTCTAAGAGTACCAAAACTTCGATTCTTTTATTTTACCCGAAATTAAAATTTTCATAAACTAGTTTCAAAAATCTCCCATAGGTAATTGAATCTATGCAAGCATAAAATTGAGTGCACAATGAGTATTATAGCACATCCCTAAAAACTTGTCTATGGCCATTAAATAGCTGATAATTTGAAAAAATATTTCCTTACTTATTCTATTCTAACAGATACTCGAAATGCTTCTCCTGTTTTAAATGCAATCTACTTTTATGCAATACTTCGTAGATTTTCAGAACAATAAATTCAGAGTCCGTACAGCAAGTAATGAAACTTCGTAGAAGTATTTAAGGCCATTACATTTGTTCTGCGACCGCATTTTAGTGCGGTGTGGAATTGTTAACCTTACTAAGAGTTCACACTTGCTTATGTCTCACTGTCGCGCCGCTGCCGAGTGCATCGTAATTGAATCCCTGTGTGAACGTACGAACAATGTACTTCTGTCTATGCTAGTCATTTACTCAATGCGGTAGACATGCAGATGTAATTGTGTGTCTACTGTCAAATGAACGGCGCTTTTAAACGCGTATAATAAAGGGTGGCTGACTTGTGCGTATTAAATGGGTTGCGTTGCGCAAATAATGTGTTGTGAAAGACATCTTAAAGGAAAAATAATGTTTGCCCTATGATGTCAGTTTTAGCTTTGGTTACAGGTTGAAAATGGTGCAGTTTTAACTAAAATGGTAAAAATTGCCCCTCAATAAGTCTTGTGGTGATTTCTTTCTCGTCGCCTTCCGATTGCCGCGCTGGAACCAAATGGTATAGCAATTTATGCCATTTGATACCGGCGAACAGGCAGTAGTTGCACTGTAAAAACGAATATTTTGTCAAATCGAGTCAAAACCTACTCAAAAAGCATAGATACACGGAACATTTTATCAAAATCATTAGAGCCCAGATATTTCAATGGCAGTCAAAAATATCTGCTTATAGTAAATGCCATCATCATTATCTGGCTTGATTTATAATCTGTCACACTTCTGGTTTCAGATAGTGAAAAGAGTCGGACCATAGCCCGCTGCACACATAGCACACAGACATATTGGCTTAGTGCTGGTTAGCAGATTTTACGTCTTTCGAGTGCATTGTGCAGAACTCTCAGGTTATGCAGGTTCCCTCTCGATATTTTTCTTAGGCTTGTATTTAATGCAGCATCTAAGTAATACGAATGCAGGTTTCAAAAATAATAAGAGTGGCTACCATATATAATGGGTTGGCAACTAATAAGGAGTATCGTAATAAGTAAAAAGTAGCATATAAGTATGTCAGTTATAAGCTTCGTTTTAATTTAAACAAGCAGTAATTTTTGGGAACTGAATTAGTATCTAAGCGGAAACTTTATGATGAATAAAAAATTTAAAATGGGCATTCATAAATAATACAAATTTCAATATTTGGCAAACGATTTATTAATACTGAGCCGCATTTTATCTTAAATGAAGTGTTTTTAAGCCAAGTTGACGGAGCCCTGCTTCGCAGGGCTCCTATTTTTGGGTACAGGGTCACAAGAAAACCTAACATAACCTACACTAACATTATTAGTCGCCAAGTCATTATTTATAGCTCCCCGGCTAAAATTTCAATTGACTTGTATAGTTTATTTGCTACCTAAACGCAGCTGCTAGTTTTTAGTTTTTATAACACCCTTAGTTTTGAATCCTATTTAATATAATAGTCGCGAAAATATTTAATCTCTAGTAAGTTATTTTATTAGTTGCAAACATTTAGTCATATATTAAGTTATTAGTCACTTGCAAAATAATAAGCTTTTTTTTACAGCTAAATGTGCATAATTGCCAATTACATAACTATGGAAGGTTTCTCAAAACTATTGTCATAGACCTAACCTTGCAGTTATTTTCCAGTTTATGCCGTTTAAAAAAGAGAGTGAGATTCTACATAAACGGTAACACTGCACACTTGTAGGTGAAGTATCAGAACGAAACGAATAAAAGCAGAATCGGTGGACTGCACAAGGGACGAAGTTCGTAACGATTTAAGTTAAACTATGAAAGTAGCTAGATGTGAAGATTTAGGTTTTTTATTAGTTCTAGTGTTTCTCCTGAGGCAGAAGTTGACCTATCAGTGCTGTGCTTACTGGATAATTCTGCTGTAATATCTATTTTAAAATATCAAAATGTATCAATCTTTGGGCATATTTTTTTTTTTGTAACATCATTTGGTTGGCAATATGACTGATATTGCCAACCAAATGATGTTACAAAAAAGAAATTATGCCCAGTAGTATTTCACACAAAATCTTATTATTACAGATTACTACCTGTATTTATGTAGAAAATTCAGAAAGGGAACATAAGATATTGCATGGAGAACATACATAACATAGAGAACTATGTGGTAAGAAACTTTTTTGTGCATGGAAATTAATTTTATGGTCGCCATCTTTTACCGCAAGCCTTATTAAGAATTTTCGTTTCACATATTCTTGGTATTATTATAGGAAAGGTACCATATATGGAATACGTCCATCAAATGGAATTCCGTAATATTTCTAGAACTAACCGCCACAAATGTCTCAAAACTTTTTTTAGTAGAGGGACGGTACCAATTATGGTATACGTTTCTAATAAATTATATTACAAAATTCCAACGATTATTCGTGGCGTTAAGATCTAGAAATATACCTGTATTCTCTATTAGATACATACATACATAGTCTCACGTATATCCTATATCCCCGAAGAGTTAGGCAGAGATATATTGCTACACCCACTTTTCACCAGATTTATTTTAGTCCCACATAATAGGGGGCGAGCCTGTTGCCGTACCGGGCACTATACCAGACTCCGTGCTATTAGGTACGTATTCCATAATTGGTATCTTTCCCTTATAAGCAAGAGAATTAATAGTAATATGCAGTAATATAGTTTATACCTTTATGCCTACCCCTTCGGGGATACAGGCGTGAGTCTATAAATAAATAAAAAATAAAATAGTTTATACCTTTGAATAACAAATACTAATCTTTAGTTGCAATAACCTACACTCACACGAGCAAAACTGCGGGCAAACTCTAGTCTATCGTAGCCATATAATAAAACAATGTGCGCCAATAATGGCCTACCGGGAAAAATACTAACGACTGAAAATTCAGAAATGAAACGTTTGGGTAAGCTGGGACCGGACTATTCCAGGATAGGTTCCCTATGTGCGCCAATAATGGCCTACCGGGAAAAATACTAACGACTGAAAATTCAGAAATGAAACGTTTGGGTAAGCTGGGACCGGACTATTCCAGGAACTGCTTATATACCGAGCTATACTGGAGCTTATTCATCGACCTTATATTACTTAGAATGTATGTTTTAACAATCATTGATACAATTACTCAGTCTATAAATCACTCCTTAACTAGGAATAAACCCAATGTTGCCAGGGACTTTACGAAAATGCCGTCTTATATTATTTAATTCATCAGACACAAAAAGCCCCAGACTCGAAACAACTATTTGTGTGGGTATCGGGCCCACGCAACTCGGCGTAGTGCTAAACAACATATTATGGTGACGACACACATACAATGACATAGTGATCGCAGTAAAGTCCACCGTCATAAGATCTAGTTCCTCTACAAAGCTTTTCCTTAGATCTTGTGTTACCACTGAGAATGTCGTAAAAGTATGTTCCAATATCGATTTGCTCGACTCGTAATCAAATCTGGAATTAATCAGCCTCTGCAAAATCATAATATCGACTAAAAAGCGGCTCCTAAAACCAGTATTGAGGAAACATATACGAAATCATTAATCACCTTTTAAACGAATATCATTTTAATTTTAATTAGACCATTCATTAGGAGAGCAAATAAAAATTTTGCTTAATTTAACTGAGCTAAAACAGTACGAATTTCAATTAATTATCTGTGTTTTTTTTGTGCTACGTATACATGTTGATTACATCCCGATTTAAAAGGTTAAATAGATACTTCATTACTTTGAATACGATTGAAAAATTGTGTCTAAAAAAATCTCGGTCAATTATTTAATTTTGATTGATTACTGTGATTTCAGTCAACTGATTTATCTTATAATTACTACAAATTATATGAGAATCGCTTTATTCTATTTAAGAGCTACACTGAGTTTTCGATAAATGACAGTTTCACCGCCACTGAAGGTCGTCCACTGCTGGTGATAGGCCTCCCTCAAGGGTCTTCACATGAACCGATCTTGAGCTACTTGCATTCAACAGCCGCCTTCCTAATAAGATCGTTTTTTTAGGTTTGTGTGAATTAATTAAAACACACAGGCACTACAAATTACAGAACTTCAACCTTAAAGTAAGTGATAACAATAACACAAATTACTATAATCTTTAGACCTGAAACAGGAATACCATCAAAGAGATGTAGGTCATCAGAGCTTTTAGAACGTGTGTGTAGATTTGAAAACAGGAGAACTACGTTACTGCTTCAGTTTACCGACTTGACCGTAGTCACTCTAGTATGATCAAAGCGTCAGATTTGCCAATGAGTGTAAATTGCAAGCATAATTCGCCTTTGCAACAAATAGTCACGCATTGCCAGGTATAGTGCGAAAATATTGGCTATGATTATATAGATTATTAGCTTTTGCCCGCGGTTTCGCTCGCGTTAAGAAGTATTATTATTAATTAGGTATATTTTTTGCGGCTTTACTTTTGTTTAGCGTGTGTAAAAAATTTGGGCCTACAAAACTTCAGATCACTATGTCAGTCAGACACCTTTGAGTTTTATATATATTTAGATATTATGAGCGTAGGTGGTATGACGTAAAATTATTATTTTAGAAAAAGTTTAATAGAAATGTGCTCACCTAATAAACTCGCATCATGTAACGTGAGAACGAGACACAACAAGAAATTAACAATACTTGTTTAAAATTATCATACCTACCCAAGGAAATACATATAAGCGTAATATTATGCATGTACAATTGTACATGTCCAGAAAACGGAAGATAATATGAACAAAATGTTCTCGAACAAGTTCGTATTAATCTCGACGTCCTTCTTAGTTAATTAGCACCCAATAAACGTGACCTAAAAAGCCTTTGAGCCTTATGTTTTCGTGAAACTTAACCGAAACCAAGCCCTAGTATTGCTAACCAATGCCAGACTCACCAAATAACGAGAGAACTTAATGTTCCCCAGATCTCGTACCTAATCCATTTCGTACCAAAAGGTGACGTATAAAATCCCCGTAGAAAACAGCCAAATTAAAAATGTAACCCGATCGTAAGATTTACTAAGGTAATATATATGAACATTAATTAATCGGTTTACCTCTAGTGAGACACAATACATAAACTATGCCCTTTGATCCGTACAGCATACAGATTTATGATGGGACTTTATAGAGCTTGCGACATAACAGGTAAGGGTTAGTGGACCGTATTACGTTTTTGCCTTCGATTTTTCGGATATTTTCGATATTTTTCCTGCAACCTTTGTGTAACATTTGTTCAAGAATTTATTCAAGATCATATTATCGCCTGTAGGTATTCCTTAATGGCTGTAATATTATAATTTTATTACTATGATATGCTAATAGAGATAAATTTACTTGTCGATCGATTAGGTATGTTAAAATATAGCTTGTGCCCCCTTCTTATTAATGATGTAAACCTCATTCAAGCAGTCTTGCATAGCAACCTTTACTAAATCAAAGCATAATACATTCATATATTAATCGCTATAAATTTGACATAAACCAATCATTGACATCAATCATTTCCTGGCTAAATAATAATAACTTAAAAATCAATTTGACGAAAACAAGTATCATGCATTTCGGACAAAGATCACAGAACCCATTAAACATACGCATGGTCAACGATGATTATACTATAAAGGGAGTAAATACTGCACGCTTTCTTGGTTTAACTATAGACAGTGGATTAAATTGGAAGGAACATATTAATATACTATGCAAAAGAGTCAGTGGTCTATCTTATGTTCTATACAGTCTACTGTCAGCATATTATGGCCTTGTCGAGTCTGTGCTTCGATTTGGTATAATCTTTTGGGGTAATTCGACCGACAATAACATGGTATTCAAAATGCAAAAGCGATGTGTACGTGCCATGTTCCGTCTGCATAGTACCGATATTTGTAAGCCGATATTCACTAATTACCACATTCTGACATTACCCTCAATTTACATTTATGAAATAGCAGTATTTGTTAGAAGTAATCTTCATTTATTTCCTCGTCTATCAGATAAAGTCAAACGTAATCGAAGGGATCACAATAGACTCTGTATTCATCCTGCAAAAACAGCAGTTCTACATAAAAGTGTAATATGTAAAGCCCCAATAATATACAATAAAATTCCAAATTACATTAAACAATTGAATACAAATAAATTTAAAACTACATTAAAACAATTTCTAACTGATAAATCTTACTACAAAATTTACGACTTTCTTAATGACAAATCTTAATGTAATAAATAGCCTAATGCCTTTTTGTTTTTATTTTAATTATATTATTAATTGCTGTATGATTTAATTATGACTGACATTTCTTAATTACTTTTATTTAATTTTGATTATTTGTTATTTATTAATTAAAAGAGAAGAAAGAAAAATGTATTGTTACCTATCACTTATTAATGTTTTGTAATATTTGTACACCACATACTCGTATGGTCAATCAAGTTGATTCTAACTATTATTTAAGATCTATAATAAGCATCTGAACAAAGTTTTATTATGTACCTACACATGGTTTAGCAAATAAATATATCTTTATTTTTATTCATTATTATGTATTTTTTCAATTAGTGAAAGAATACATCATTATGTGTGAATAAATAGTGTAAAAATAAAATAAAGCTGACGAAAAGTGGGTGTAGCAATATACCTCTGCCTACCTCGTCGGGGCTCAGGCTCTTATGGGCGTGAGACTATGTATGTATGTAAATAGTGTAAAATAGAAAATTGTATATGTACTAGACGTCGCCAGTGGCTTCGCCCGCGTCAATTATACATATAAACCTTCCTCTTGAATCATTCTATCTATTAAAAAAAACACATTAAAATTCGTTGCGTAGTTTTTAAGATTTAAGCATACATAGGGACAGACAGACAGAAGACAGACTTTGTTTTATACTATGTAGTGATATATGATAAAATTATGTAATGATCATGAGTCATCATCATTATTGGCCTGTATCAATCCACTGCTGGACGTACATAGGTGCATTCTATGATCAAGAATGATAAATGAAAATTGTGGTACTTAAAATGGGCAATTAGACAGACTTTAAGATATTGTAACGAAATCCTATCGACCCCAGGCTGATAAAAATTTTAGTTTTCTTAATAACTGAGTTTAAAATATCAAATTCAGCCTGCCAAGCAATTTGTTGCCAGGGTTCCGCGCCCCCTCCGCGCAGGGTCCATGGAATTCGCCTCTTACTTTATATTCCTCTGCTGACAGCATTTACAAAACGAAAACGCTTATAATTAAATGAAAATTGGAAATCAAAATACTAAAGAAACGATACATTAGCATTGGTTTGTCATCACAAAATCACTCTCTACATATTCATGCTTCGCATATTGGTACTTGAGTACAAGGCAGCGTATCTCAGAGACGGCAGCTCCAGGGAGATGAAGAACATGATCCAGGTATATTAGTCATATAGTATTATCGGCGCCGAGTATTCCAGCGATATCCAGTGTATAGTATTGAACGTACAGTAACAGTCTCAGAACTGATGTCACAAAACGCCTTGCCGCAAGTCATTACATTTAAGCCCACACAAACATAGTCAATCAAAACGTATTAAACCATCGCGCATAGATTGCAGGGAAGCTCTCGTTACAATCGCCGCCTGGTTATTAATAATACAACTATGTACAATATCTCATAGAGAACTTTATATTTTAGTCAGCCTGTGATAAATATGGTGTGATATAGACATATATGTACACACAACAGAGTTATTAATGTTATACAGTTCATGCAATAAATTATAGTAAAGTGAATAACAGACACTCACCGGACTTTTAAGCTGCGTCGCTGCCAAACTTACCCCTTGCCCTGTGCTGGTCACCTTCTCTTGAAGCCGCTCGCCTTGTTCTTCGATATCACCAAACACTAATTATCGACCAACACCCCCCACACACCCCTTTCGCGCTAGGCCAGGTCCGATCCGTTTCGCGCCTCGAAGTCCACTCTCTCCCGAAACACCGCTCTTTCCGTATTTCCTAAACTACCACGCTACGCCATACAATTTAATTTAAAGGGGTCTTATTCGCGATATTTAATTAATTTAAGGTATAAATACCTATGTTTTACCGACGTTTCGGCCGTCTTACAACAGCCTTGGTCAAGGCAGGACTGTCGGTATGTCGACACACAACACTTATGACGTCTACACATTGATGAGCTGTGTTACTGCGGCGGGGTTTACATTTGTTGATTACTGGATTCCAAGTTGTAGACAGTCTGTATCCATCTTCCCGGTTGAAATTTTTATGTTTTTTTATTTCAACCGCTTCACGTACTATCCTGCAGTAATAATGACGATCGGTAAATAAGACCTTTGGTTGTTGTAATTCGATCCAGTGGTTTGTTCCAGACTCCAAACAAATGCTCAGCTATGGCAGACTTGTTAGTTTGTCGGTTTTTTACAGCTGCGATATGTTCCTTGACCCTTTCAGCGATGGTTCGTTTGGTCTGTCCGATATAGGAACTGCAGTCGACCTTGTAGACGCCAGGTGTTTGTAGAGGAATGACATCCTTTGGGGTGCGCAGATTGTGTGCTACCTTGGAGAGCGGACTATATACAGTCTTTATGGAGTATTTCTGTAGTACTGTTCTAACTTTGTCCGTCACTCCCTTTATGTAGGGCATGTAAGCCGGTACTCTGCTTACTTCTGGTTTACGGTCCTTCCTCTTCAGACGTTGTATCTTCTTGTTTAATCCGTTGCACCTAAGTACCTCCTGGACATGTGACAGCTCACTGTTCAAATGTCACATGTGACAGCTCACTGGTCACAGAGGTCATACGCTCTGTTTACTAGTGAAGTTACTACGGATTCCAAGTGTCGCGGGTGATGATGCGAGTAAGCGTTGAGGTACCTATCTGTGTGTGTCGATTTTCTATAAACGGTGTGTCCCAAGGTACCGTTTTCCCTCACTGTCACTTTTACGTCGAGAAAGGGTAACGACCCGTCTGCCTCCATTTCAAATGTAAACCTAATATTAGGGTGTATGGATTATCCCCACAAACTTTTGATATTATTAGTAGAAGAAAAAGCCTTTATAAACAGTAGTTGGACAATCTACTTGTCTCTCTCTACTCAGAGTTGAGTTTGGGCCGAAAGGTTTTCGGCTGAAGCACTAAAACCCACCGCAATGTTCTCAACTTTCTTTAGTGGCCGGGTTCACACGAATCTGGTGTGGTCTTAATATGGCATGCGAAATCGCGACATAAGAAAATATTTTGTTTTTAGTATTACAATTATTTTAATTGCTATGCAGAGGGTCTCGGGTTCGAATCCACGGCACGCACCAATGACTTTTCCGAGTTAAATGCGTATTAAATTGTTAATTATCGCTTGCTAATCGGTGAAGGAAAACATCGTGAGGAAACCTGCATGTCTGAGAGTTCTCCAAAATGTTCTCGAAAAAAATGGGAAGTCTGCTAGCCCGCACTTGGCCAGCGTGGTGGACTATGGCCTTGCCCTTCTCATAGTGAGAAGAGGCCCGTGCCCAGTAGTAGTATAAAGGGCTGATGATGACAATTATTTTGAAGGTTTCCTGCAACTTTGATACCATGTATGTAACCTTCAAAGTTTAAATTAAAAGCATTATTTCTACGTACTTATTTTAGTTAGGTACTTTAATAGTGTTTAAGACTTGATATCTTAGACAGACTGTGAGTTTGGGCTCTCATACATTGGGCAAAGCAAGAGAAGCATAGGCATTTAACTTGAGGAATATATACATAGCTGACATTAAACACAAAGGCTCGACGAAGTCTGCTATGTGTGAACATGTACAACAAGGAACCAACCATTACCTGCGATTTGATGAACCACAGATAACGAAGACGACGCAAAAGAACACCGCTTTATTCCAAGATTGATACGTGAAGCTATTGAAATTAAAAAAACACCCTAATTTCAAAAGGGAAGATGGTTAGAATGTTGCTCCAGCTTGGGACCCTGTTATCAGGCTAACTAGGAAACCCAAGAAGGACAAAGTCACCAGAAGACATCAAGATACAGTAAGCACATTCTGCGTGGATAGTAACACCAACAGTTCAAAAATGTTCGGGTCCTTTAAGATAACTTTTAAATTCAAGACAAAGACAAATATCACCTCAGTCTGCCGTGACCACAGTTCCTGTAAAGAAACTGAAACGTCGCCGAATAATAATTAAAAAAATGTAAGTTCTGGATCATTCGGTTTAAATGTAAATGAACTAAAACTAATATATTGCGATAGAATCCGTAAACTGTAGTTTGATTTCAATTTGTAACATTTGTGTAAACCCAAGAAGATACTACAAAATATCAAGTTTGCATCATGTCAAGTGATTATATAATATATAAATACCAGAACCTTGTACAACGAAACCCTCTAAATTGGTTTCCGGTAATGACTAAAAATGCCTCTTTTTGCATTAACCTGACTAATAGAATTCAATCCCCATGCTGCATTTTGAAACACAATTTCAAATTATTTTCTATTCAGAAGGTAAAGAAAATATTAGTTTTCTAATATTGTATATTACGAGCGTCTGTCAGCGTGAGTATGTTGAATGCACAATGTGTTTATTCAGAGTGAGTTCAGACTAGACAGCGGTGCACCATGACTTTACGATCTATATTGGAAGAGCTCATTCCGAGTGGAAACTGGATAACGTTTTCAGCAGCTTTGCATCGATAATATTTAATCTTTGGGAGATTTAGATTCTATTATGTGAATTATCATAAGCTCTAAAGGTAAGTAGTATAAGCTGCATAGTGGCATAGTGATTTATGTGGTTGAGTACCCGTTTAGAAGTAGTAGTTGTAATAGTCTTTATTGTACCAAATAAATTTACAATAGACTACCTCCGTGGTCCAGTGAATAGCGTATGTGTCTGCTGATCGGAGGTCCCGGGCCCCGGGTTCGATTTCCGGGTCGGGCAAAAGTGTTGTAGTTGTGTAGTGTATGCCTGGTAACGGCAATAGGCTCGCCCCCTATTACATGGGACCTAGAAGTTCTTGGTGAATTGTGGGTGTAATATTGTAATATTACACCTAATACACATAATATAGGCAGAGGTGTACCTCTGCCTACCCCTTCGGGGACACAGGCATGAGTTTATATAAAAAAAATACAATAATGAACCTGAAAAAAAATAACACATAGTACAATTGGCGGCCTTCTACGGAATTCAATATCTTCTTAAAATATATAATCCTTGCGTTACTGACTGACTGACAGACACGCTACAGCCGAAACTATTGGGCGCAGGAAGCTGAAATTTGGCATGTATGTTCCTTGGGGTCCGTAGGGGTGCACTAAGAAGGGATTTCGCGAAATTCCCACGGGATCGGCCTAAAACGGGTAAATTTAAAAAAAAATACAGGCGTAGCTGCTGAAATAAAGATGGATCTGTAGATTTTAGATTCGTTTTTGACAGTTTTTGACATAAGCTCCCTACAAAATATGTCAAACACGAATCTAAAATCTACAGATCTATCTATAGTTCGAATATTGAAAATAGCCGCTTATCACTATGAAGTAATCTCTTACAGGCACCCTTTCGTAAGGTGCCAATAAAAATTGTTTTTTTTTTTATTTTAAAGATAGCACATGCACTACTAATAAATAATTTGTTACAGGGGACTAAAATTTTAATCAACGGTCACAAAGTAGGTACACTCGAAACAACTATTTGTCTCGAGTGGGGATCAAACGCAGTTCCAAACGCAGAAGTAAATGCTTAAACTACGAAGTTATGCCTACATTTATCGTTTTATATTGTATTCGTAATGGCTACATGCATAGGGTGACAGCAAGCGGGATGAAAAGCTTTCGAGAAATTAATAATAATAAAATTAATATGGAAGTGTTTTCTTTTTGTAAGTGGTTGAGCATAACCATAATTGAGCCTATAAAACTTTTTAAGACAATTAGCAAAATCCTGCGTGGTCTTAAACCAAGTGTAGCAGATGTTTACTTAAAAATGTCAAAATACTAATGATGATATCGCCACCAACTACTATAATGTTATCATGACTAAACCTTAAAGTTGATAATGTTAGTATTTTAGTTTAAAGTGCTATAGATCTTAAAACTTCTTAATAGCCTTTACTAAGGCAGATCTCCACTCAAGGCTTATTGATAATACGGTTTGTCCGTATTGCACCGCATTTCGACAGCCATTTTAGTGAAACTACGTTTAGTTGCGTTGTCAATCGCTCTCTATGCATCCCCTAAACGAACCTAATCGGTTAAACCAAATGCGTTCGGTGCATTCAGCTATCGAGAGGTGCTAGATTGGAAATGGCGACATTGGGCTTAACCCGGTAACAAAAATGTAAGGGGAATAAATATCAAATACATGAGTAATTTACAAATTAAAATGTGAGTTTTTGGAGATATTAATTTGTATTTTCGCTAGTAATAAGGTGACAAAAAACTAAGTAATTCCACTTTGTCATTATTTGCGAATATTTAATAATGTAGATAATTATGTTTTCTAGACTCTTTAGATACTTACTATAAAATTATATATAGATAAGCAGCGGAAGGCTAGTGGAGAGACCGACAGACTGCTAGGCAGAGGATCGGGGTTTGAATCCACGGCACGAACCAATGACTTTTCGCAGTTATGTGCGTATTAAATTGTTAATTATCGCTTGCTTAACGGTGAAGGAAAATATCGTTTGCAAACCTGCATGTCTGAGAGTTCTCCATAATGTTCTCGAAAGACATGAGAAATCTGCCAATCCGCACTAGGCCAGCATGGTGGACTATGCCTTACCCTTCTCATAGTGTGAAAAGGCCCGTGCCCAGCAGTGGGACAGTTTATATATAGGGCTGATGATGATGATAAAATTATAATTAAACCAACAATACACTTGTCCTCATTTTATATGTATTTCACTTTTCGCCTCAGAACAAACGTTCTAGTTCATTGTAATCTAGGTAAAAACCAAACCAACTTGGTTTCAATTTGTTGTGTGATGAGCTTGATTGTTCTGTGTCTGTATATAGTTTGGTTATAAAACATTTATGAATATAAAAGTATGTTAAGCAGTTAACTATATATGTGATTACCGTAATAAAAAGTCTACCACTGCCTTATTTAGTATCACATTACTACGCATAAGGTGAGAGTCCCAAAGAATAACAAATATCATACCGCAGTGATGTTAATGTCTGTTATTAATTAGAGGCCGTCTGACGATCGCTGATAAAAGAAGGCAGGCATAATAATGTTAGAAGAGTGCCCATTTTATTACGTAATGATCGTTAGGAGAAATTGTTCGCGATTGTAATAAAATTGGTGTTTCTTCATGCTGAACATTTTAGTGAAAGAAAAGTCCTAAAAGGTTCATTTATTAGTACGGTTATAAAGTATGAGGTTACAGCAAAACTTGTGCCTTGTAGTTACCTGAATAACGGCAATAAGCGAGTGTGGGTCAGCTTTAGTACACGCGAAAATGTTGAATAAACTGGTGGTATTATGTGTTTAACATTCGACACCGAGTTTACGACGGTTAACAAGTTTCCTAATATTATAACAGGTAACGATGACTTTATTGTATTAAAACTTTTGTGGGGAGTTTGACTTCAGTACATATGGCTACCTTCCAGGTATGTAGTATTAACAAGCAAATATGCACTACTCACTGTCCTGTCAATCGGTATTTTTTAAGTGGTTAGTAATATTGACTGCCAAGCTGGAGGTCTGGAGTCTGGAGCTCCTAGGTTCAAATTGTCAGAATATTGTTTCAGATGAAAATCGACCCTTTTGTTACACAGCTGGATACGAAGAGTGTAAATAATTCGTGTATAGATATTTTTGTGTTCGTGAAGTTTTGATAAGTCATTTCAATAAAATATGATGAAGAATCGTTATAATTTTTTAATGAGTATAATTTCGTATAAATATGCCTGAGCCACAATGCTCATAAATCAATAATCTAACAGTAATTTTGATTTTCTTTTTTCATAACTTCAGCACCATTATGTTGGCATTTATATTTTAATTTTAAACGTACAGATTTCTTATCTCTGTTGCCAGCATTCCATACTTTTTTCTGAGGTAATATTATAAATTCATCGGTGCCTCTCCATATAATTATTGCGTAGGTCGACTACTCGTGAATAATGTGGGACGTTATTGAGATTTTACCCTAGATTACTAACATGTTAATATTAGAGACTAGGTTCACGTTAATTAAAATTATATCACAATGGTACATCTTTAGCGTTTTCATGTCTGTACATATTTAATACTTGAAAAGATTAAATAGACTAAAGAGAGATGAAGCAGACTTAGTTATGTGATATTTTATATTATTTAATTTGTTAAGGTATATACAAAATATAATCTTGTTCATCATCAGCCTTTAACAGTCCACTGCTGGACTAGGCCTCTCCTTTGAAAAGAGGAATTGGCCTACTATACCACGCTGGCCAAACGGGTTGGTATAGGGGTTATATCAAGTTTTCCTTCTCTTACAGTGCTGTTCTCTGCATAATAATATGCTCCCTCTGTCGGCTCTTACGACACCCATGGGATGATATGGGGTGGTGACATTCCGTATTCTTAATCCGTCACCACACGGACAATCAAATCTTGTTCAGTATGTTGCAATTATATTTTTTGAAGACAGGTATATTCTCTTCTTGTGTAGTCTGTCTTCTAGTGCATTTTGCGACGTGTTTTGTCCCTAGCTCTCGTTGAGTATTCTCGGATGAAAATAGTATCGTAATTAGAATCAAAATACTGGTCTAGGAACTTAAAGTAAAAGCGAGGAGACCAACTGAAATAAAAACATTTTTGAGACCACCACTGAACCTAAGTAATATAAAGGTATCTATATATTATTTTTGTTTAATACAGATCATTAACATACTATGTGCCTTCAAATCTTTGAGTAATAAACATTCACACTTTTAAACTGCATACAACTTTTGGCAGTTATAATATCAGTACGGTGCGTGAACATAATTATGTATATAAAAAAAATTGTACATGTGTATATTGTCATTAATCATGAGATAATCTAATTGTAAAAGTCATAAATAATGGTCAGTCACGATTACTTCCAACCTTGAACCCGAGCGTAATAAATACTGACTTCAACTAGCTCAGACCAATAAAATTATATCGTCCCTGAACAATTTAGCGTATTCACTGAAGGAACGCTAAGAATACAGATTAAGTACTTATTTTTTGGAAATCCTTCTACTATTGTAAACGTGAAAGGTTGTGAGATGGATTCATGTTAGTCTTTTATAAATAATCTACTGAACGGATTTTGATGAAACTTTATGGTACTATAGTTTACTAGAAGAAGCACGCAGCTATGGCCGCACATTTTTTTTTATTTGACTGTTTCCAACCGATCCTCTTTTCAATTTCAGGAAATCTCTTCTCAGTGCACCCCTACAGTCCCCAAGGTACATACATGCCTAATTTCACCTTCCTGAGGCTAATAGTTTTGGTTGTAGCTTGTCAGTCACTCAGTAACCCAAGCATTATAAAGATAATATCAAAGGCACATGCTGAGCTTTATCGCGATAACTGGTACTCAAGCGGGTCGCAGGCAGTAGCTAGTTATTTATTTTTAAGGAAGTAGTAAGAACTTAGTAATTTGAATGTTTTCAGATTCGTTCAATATCTACTCGGAGTGAACAGTTATGTCCAAGAAAGTTGCTAGACTTTATCCATTATTTGCACTCATTACACTTTGAAATTTGCTGCGATAAGCTGGTAGGAAGTGCACTAAAAACTTGGCATTCCATTGTAACCAACTTATTCTCATTATTTTTAAACAAAGGTGTAATTAACCAAGCTTTTGAACAACTTACTAATTTTCTGGTACTTGTAAATCTCAAAAATGTTGTGCTGAAAAGTGTAACGCAATTAATATCACTTTTTAGGACAATTTCCTTGCTGGAGAATACTCCAGTGTCACGGTGAACATTCAAACAATAGACACAAAATATATGCGTACTGAACAGCAATTTCTAGATCACAATATAGTGTACGGACTGCCGAGACGATGGTATCGGGTTCGATCCCTAGGTACCCCGGGCACACACCTCTGACTTTTCGAAGTTATGTGTGTGGTAGATGGCAATAGGCTCGCCCCCTATTACATTGGGACTGAAACATAACTGGCGAACTGTGGATGTGATATACACCACTGCCTACCCCTTCGGGGATAAAAGGCGTGAAGTAATGTTATGTTATGTTAATATAGTGTGTTGTCCCGTGTGCACATAGCGCGCGGCGAACCGACCAAGCTAATGAATTACAGCAGTAATATTTTATTTTCAGTAGTATTAAATTTTGGTGTGGTTTTACACAGTAGTTGCGGCAATCAAATTCAAGCTTTAGGTGTCTGAGGTTACTTTAATGGTTAAAGTGCTGAGACACAGCTCTGCAGGTTCAAAAATATTATTTCTAGATAATACATTTTCTAAACCGGACAAAATTAAATAGGTGAATTTTTGATTGATTATTGCGTTTTATCTATGGGTTGGAAGGGCAAATATTTTCACCAAACCCGACAAGAGTGCAGACGAAGCAGGTCTCATAAGCTAGTCTTATCATAATTGACTCTTGAGAACTTTTTTTGCTTATTATTAAAATCTTCACACTTTGTTTTTCTCCGCAACATCACATAGCATAGACAGCGCTGCACTGTCTCAAAAGTTGAGTCTTATTGAATTACTTGTCTTGCAGTTTACTTGTTTTTACCAAGTGGTGAATCTTTATAGTACGTAAGAGTTGATAATAACAGGGAGTGCATAAGTCGTTCGGTTATTAGTCTTCACATAACAGTTCAATCTTTCAGAGAATATAATGTAGCAATTTTTCAACAAAACTAATTCTGAATAAGAGTAATCGATCAACACCTCGACGCCAGGAGTTATAAGTTTGTTTGTTTGAAGGTTTGATGCTAGAAGTTTTAAGAGATTCTGGTTGGTATTAAAGCAAAAGTTACAAAGTGTTCAGATCGGTGGCGTGAAGACTCTATACCTATCTATACCCTTTTGTGGGTAACAGTAAACTCGTGAGGGGAATATATATAGTCTTCAAATGGCCTGGACTGCCATCGCGACTTGAGGGTTCGATCGTCAACCGCATCAGCTTTGAATAACTTTAAGATTAACATTTTAAGTTAGGATGATTGATTGATTGGACTGAAAATAGATCTACCAATAAGATGTGATATTTATATATTTTTAGATATTGTGGCTACTCCTTTTACTGATTTTCTCATCGATTGTTATGAGTATTATCCATAGATAGTTTTGATGAGTGTGAGTGTCACTTTTATTTCACACTATATTCTGGCCGCGTCTCCGCTTGTGTGGGTGTCATCTATACCGACAAAAGGTAACCTACGTGTTATTTTGATGTAAAAACTATATTTATCATCATACTAATACATAATATTATTTAATTTTTACTTCGTCTGGATAATAAGGCTTCTATTTAAATGTGGTGCGACAATCTTGTGTTCTTCGTGTCTACGAAAATTTTCATCTTTCTAGCTTCGCGTAAACTATCGTCTTAAAATATTTGTGCGTCTAAATCTCCCACTCGGAATATTACTAGGTCTTATCTACAAAGATAACTTACGATATTGGAAGGGATATACATGTACTATTTTTTAATAAAATGCCGAAGCATTTTTCGTCTTCATTTATCTAGACAGCCTACTTAATATTAAGCTGTGTTACTTATTTATGAAGATATTTTTAGATTTAGCTCAAAGCAAATACGCAATATTTAAAAAATACTTCCACTTTATAACATTAATAGAGTGAATTTTTTTACTAAACATGTATTGGGATAAAAGTAAGTAGTAGCAAATTAGTTTATATTTTGATACAGTTATACTAACACGCTCTTGAATATAGACATGCAAAACGTATACTTTTTATGAGATATTTCACCAAAAGTTCGATGACAGTTTTAAGTATGTAACTCGGAAATTCAATAATTTACATACAAAACACCTTATCAATACCTTGCCATTTGCAATGAGATTGACACAGAAGAAAATTTTAATCATATTAGCAGCAAGTTCTATCACAAAATATTTATTTGGGCTTAAGGTGTTTCCAGTTTTTCCGGCGAATTGTGACCAAATCAACGAACTCGTTTTTACAGTTTTTATATGACTCACTTGTATTTGTGAATACATTTGTAGAAGGTACAAATGTATTCACAAATACAAGGTAACAGTAACGTAGCACTAATACACTATTGTAATCGTTTTATAGGGCCATTTCCATCAGTGAATCATTCTTCTAACAACAGCTTTAGAGGCACGTCATTGACCTACTTTGAGGAACAGCTCTTTGTAATGATGCAATATGATAAACGTTACATTAAAATTACTAAATTAATAAAAAAAATTCATAAATCTATTAGGAAATATAATGTGCATAGAGTTAATTTAAATCTTAGAAAGGAGCGCATAAACTTAGTTAATCAACTTTCTGAGTACTCTAGAAATTTGGAACATAGCAGATCAGTGTATGATATGGACACTCATCGCTTAAGGGAAGAGATATTACTTAGGGAAAGAACCTTAAATGAGATCTTCAACAAATACCAAGCTTCTCAACAAGAACTGAGCAAGCGTATAGTGGAGGCAGGTGAGCTCGTAGACTTGGTGAGGTGTAATGCAGAAATGTATGAGTCTCTGACCAATAAGCTCTCGTGTTCTTGTACTCATACTCTTGTACCAGCAGAACCATTGAGTACCGAACTACCTGAGAATTTTTCTAACAATCCACAAAACTCACACTCATTACAATCATATTTAAATACATCTAGGCTTCCAACATCTATTAATAAAACTTTTATTTTTTTTGATAGGCTAGGTCATAATTTTGGTAGTCTTCTCAGTGAGTACACAAATCAGTGTGTTATAAATTATTGTAGGCCAGGGGATAGTTACTGTAGTTTAGTTAATCAGATTAAGTTACACCCCTTAGATGAGAGTAGTACTGCAATATTATTGTTTGGTAACAGTTTAACTGTAAAGAGACAGGATATCATAGAATGTGTTGAATTGTTGATAGAACTTAATTCTAAATTCAGTTGTAAATTTATTTTAGGTGCTTTACCTTACTCATGCAACTTAACACACAAACAAAATATGCACATACACTCATTAAACATGTTATAGTATAACATAACTTGTCGTCATTGTGACGCAATATTGTTTTTTGACGCTAATAAATTTATTAGTAAATTTATTTTAACTAAAGATACAATGTATCTGCCATTTTATATTAAGCGACAAATTGCTAAGTTATTAGCATACAATTTACAGCAAGGCAGTGAGCCTTGTGTTGACAATTTACGTGATAGGGTTAGTACATGTACTAACAACGTTTTTATTGACACATCTTGTGATTTAAACTCCAAGATAGGACAACAGTTAGGCTGCAGTATTTGAATATAGTACATCAAAACATGCAGGGCCTATCTAGCAAAGAGTTAGAGTTAAGTTTATTTCTAGAAAAATATGACGTTAAGGTTTTGTGCTTAACTGAACATTGGTTAAGCACCCATGAGGTTATTGTTATAAATGAATATTACACAGTGCAGAGTACATACATAAGAAAGCAGGCTATTAGAGGCGGTTCTCTCATAATGACTTCAAATTTATTAAAATGCAAAGAACGTAAGGATATTGTAAATTTATCTATTGAGCGCACTATTGAGTTGTCCTGTGTGGAACTAGACTTATATATAATTTGTGTATATCGACCCCCTTCTGGTGATTATAATCTATTTGAGACTGTCATGGAAGATGCTCTTAATAAAGTTATAGGTAGTCATAAGAATATTATAGTACGTGGTGATTTTAATATTAATATTTTAGAGAATTCTTCACAGTGTACTAGATTTTTTAATCTTTTTAAGTCATTTAATTTAAGTAATTTATTCTGTGAACCTACTAGAGTCACTGAAACATCTTCTACTTGTTTGGATAACATATTTAGTTCTTATGTTGCTAAAAACCCAGTAGTTATTAGTTCGCCTCCTTCTGATCACCGTGGACAGATAGCTAGTTTTTCATATACAACATATGATAAATCACATACAGTAGAATGTAGGCCTCAAACTACCAATCGTCTTATACGTTTTAAAAACAATATTATCGCTTAACTCAATCCCTCAATTTTGAACTCAGAAAATCCATATACAATTTATAATTCACTTTTTGGAATAGTAAATAATGAGTTTCAAGATACTTTCAAGAGCAAAACTGTCACATTAAAGGGTACTACCGGATCTTATAACCAGTGGGCCACTATAGGTATATACAGAAGTAGAGCCAAATTTTTTGAATTATATGGTATGAAACAACATAGATTTGACACACCTTTTCTAAATGATGTAAAAAACTACTCAAAAATTTTTAAACAAGTTTGTGTTATGGCAAAGTCTAAATTTATTAGTAGCAAAATTAAGCATTCAACAAATGTAATTAAAGAAACTTGGAGAATTATAAATAATGAAACAGGACGAGCACGACCACGAGAAAACCAATTTCAACTAAAAGAAAACAATTTATTAGTCACCAATCAAACTCAAGTAGCGCATATGTTCAATAGTTTCTTTGCGAGCATACCTTTAACAACTACTAGCTCTTTACAATCATCATCTTTAGACGCTGGAAATTTTTTGCTTAGCAGTGTACCTGAATGAATGCAAGAGCGTGTTTAGATTCGAGCACGTTACCCCGCGAGATATATTGATCGCATATAATTCAATTAATATTAAAAATACTGGCGACTTTTAGGGCATTTCAATTAAAATTTTAGGTACTATAGTTGAGACTGTTGCGCCTTACCTCTCTATAATTTTTAACCAATGTTTTGACTTAGGCGTATTTCCGGATTTGATGAAATTAAGTAAAATCATACCTTTATTCAAATCTGGCAGTAAAAATGACGTAAATAACTTCAGGCCCATCTCTATCTTGCCGGCATTTAGTAAAATATTTGAAAAGATTTTATAAAAGCAGCTACTAAGACATTTTAATTTAAATAGTCTGCTTCATAAAGATCAATACGGATTTACTAAAGGTAGATCCACTACTGATGCAGGTGTTGCTCTCATAAAACACGTTTATAATGCTTGGGAGTCATCTAAAAATGCTATCGGAGTATTCTGTGACCTCTCAAAAGCATTTGATTGCGTTCATCACGACACACTATTGCGTAAGCTCCGCCACTACGGCGTAGAGGAAACCGCACTTTGTGTTGTCGAGTCGTACCTGCGGCAAAGATTTCAGTGCGTCGATGTAAATGGGACTACATCCTCTAAATTACCTATACAGTTAGGCGTTCTACAAGGCTCTATTTTAGGTCCTTTTCTATTCCTTGTATATATTAATGACTTACCTTTTTATTTAAAAAATATCTGTGATGTCGTACTTTTTGCAGATGATACGTCACTTATTTTTAAAGTAGATAGGAATAGGAATCAATTTGATGATGTAAATAATGCACTTATACAGGTTACACAATGGTTTACAGCAAACAACCTAGTGCTTAATTCTTAAAAGACTAAATGCGTTAAATTTGCTTTACCTAATGTTAGACAACTGGGACCTAATATAAGGCTAGATAAGGAGGAACTTGACACAGTTGACTCGACAGTGTTTCTAGGCATTACACTAGATAATAAGTTACAATGGGGTGCACATATAGCATGTCTTGCAGGTAAGCTGAGCTCTGCTGCGTATGCTGTCAAAAAAGTTAGACAACTTACTGATGTTGACACAGCTCGTCTAGTTTATTTTAGCTATTTTCATAGTGTCATGTCTTACGGTATTTTGTTATGGGGCAAAGCTGCGGATATTCTGAATATCTTCGTTCTACAGAAACGAGCGGTACGAGCAATATACATGGTAGGTGCAAAATATACTCTTAGGGAACGCTTTAAGTCTATAGGAATTCTTACAGTAGCCTCGCAATTTTTATTTGCTAATATATTGTATATTAGGCAAAATATAGGTTTATTTACTACAAAAAGTGATATACATAACATAAATACTCGAAACAGGCATAAGTTATATGCCCCTTATCATCGTTTACATAAAGTTAATAATTCTTTTGTAGGGCTAGTTATTCGTATATACAATAAAATACCAATTAGTCTTTTAGAATTGCCATTTAGTACGTTCAAAAGTAAAATAAAAGACTGCCTTATTAGGAAAGGTTATTATACCATTAATGATTATTTCAGTGATAAGGATAGATGGTCACTTACACTAGCCAACTCTTGATTTTTTTAATTTATATAGATACCTTTCTTTTCAGTTTTTTTTATATAATATCTAGTTCTATTAATTTAATATTCATGCATTATTAGGTCATTTTTTTTTTTTTAATAATAATAATATTCTTTATTGACGTAAAATAGGATCAATTACAATAATGAATTCCCTGATACCTGCGCTAGTAAAAACTGTGTTGCAGGCATCAGTGTCTTCCCCGTTATGTTGCACAATAATACATCAATAATTTAGACTTGACCTAAATAATGACCGAAACAATAGGTACGCGTAAATAGAGAAAAAAAAAAGAAAGACTGTAGATATGTGTGTATGTGTGTGTGTGAGTATGTGTGTGAGTGTGTGTGCGTGCATGTGCGTGTTTGCGTGCGTGTGTGAGCTCGTATGTGTGTGTGTGTTTTAGTGTGTGTGTATGTGACTTTACGTGTCTATGGTTTTCAGAAGATTTTCTACAGCATCATAGTCCATTGACTGTAGCCAAGTTGATATTACTATTTTACATTTCCTATTATTATATTGGTGCAAATTGTTAATTTTATTACATTTATTATACAAATAGGGAGCCAGAAAGTCGTAGGATCTCTGAGCAAATGTTGATTTCATATGAGGCACGGGCCAGCGTCTTATGCGTTTTTGTGGCAACATTAGGTTAGGGACCACTTTCCTGTGATATCTTTGTAAAATTTCGCACACAAATATCTTTCTTACTGTTAGCACACCTGCTTGTTCATAGAGGGCAGAATTCAACTTACTACATTTACATTTTCATTGTTGTTCCACAAATTTTATTAAAATTTGCTACAGTGTTAGATGAAGGTAACTGCTTATCATTGGCTGGATACTAACGTTTTTGTAATTTTCGTGTATTCATATACCGTCACTTTCTGTAACATACTTTTCCACCATAGTTCTGAACATGATCGCGAGTTGCCTACATTATAAAGTGTAAGTGGATGCTCCTGTTACACAAGATTCACATTTGAAGACTACTACAGCACTTAATTTAGTAACTACAAATTTTGTATATATGTATGTTCTTATTTACTATTTACAAGTAATTAATTACAATGTGATACAGTTGCAGCTCCTTACAAAAACAAAATATGTACCATAACACTGGCGATAAAAAAGAGTGGCCACGAGTTTTATTGCCCGTTCTTTCTCGTGGTTCTACCTATTGCTTTGCGAATGGGCAGTAAATGTAAATGTAGAAGCATTATTAATTTACTTTAAAAATTTGACGTTCATAAGCGTCACGTTGTGACCTAGATGAATAAATGATTTTTGACTTTGACTTTGACTTTGACTTATGCCTATGAACCAAGTTTATAGGCAACCCGTCCGACAAGCTTCCGACGACGTCAATAACTTTGAAATACATAAATATTGAAGCAGTTCTAATTAATGCATTCGAACTTTGTTCTAGAACATACGATAGTGGCCAACGAAACTTTCCTAAGATTGTTCCGTCCTATAAAATAATATTCTTTTTAGTTTCTTAAGAGATTTTACGGTTATATGGAACAATAGATTTGAATTGTAAATATTATTTAAATTAGAATGAGGCCTCCAGGCATCCTTGAGACAATTTGACCTTTGACAAATCACTGCACATTTTATGACTTGTCACTACTTTTGTGTTGGATGATGTTTCTAATTAAAATATTACGATGTGCCTTTGCATGAAACATGCTTGAAAACTATTTATATTAAAACAATATTTTAGAATATTAGTAAATAAATTATGTCGAAAATATGAAACTCTATAAAATTACTTAATTTGGGTTTGTATTTTATTTGAAAATTATTCGAAACATTTGGTGTTGACGTAATGAAATCGGATTACAATAACTTTAGATCGCATCGTTTTAAAAATATATAAAATATATAAGTAAGAATCATAAAACCTAACCTTTGGAATCTACCCTGAAAATACGATTTACCTACGCTAAGACAGAGGCGAGTTATACCTACCTATGAACATATTATACAACACTTTTGCCTCGGAACCTGGTTCATCGAAATCGGCCACCGTGCTTTCGATTTCCGCAAGGGACAGTGCTGTTTGTGATCCATAAATTCTCTGCCTCCGCGGTCCTGCGGATAGCGTATGCGACTGCTGACCGGAGGTCCCGGGTTCGATTCCCAGGTCGAGCAAAAGTGTTACTTACTGGGTTTTTCCGAAATCTTTTCCTGGTGATGTGCCCGGTAACAGAGTACGTGGGACCTAAAAATTCATGGTGAAATGTGGGTGTAATGCCTACCACTTCGGGGATATAGGTGTTAGTCTATAAAATAAATTCTTATTTCGAGTCTACGTATTCTTTGTGATCGTTGGTTGTATGATTGAAAGGTTTCTCGCGACGCAGGAACGACGACTAGCGCAGGCGATGTCTTTAAAAAATGAGTTGTTGTGTAACCATGACGAAGTTACGAGTGTATTTCTAGTTCACTCCGGACCTCAAAAACAGCATAAAAATAGTTGCATATAATAAAGTTTATAATAGATAAGGAAAGTAACCACTCGCGGCAGGTGGGACGGAGGGTCGCGAGTTAATTAGTCTCCTGGGGGCCGTAACTTGGCGAGTGAGAGCCATTTGCCTCGGAATCATACACTAACAGCCGACGGAGTAGTCTTAATAAGACGGGTTAGACACTAATGGAATAAAATCTACTAGGATTTTAGGAGACGAATGTTAGTGTTGTAGACATGTTTTATTGCTTTAGGGATTTGTATAAGGCACGTCATGGCAACGGTTAATCATTCCGTGAAACGTTCAAGAGAAGTATAAGGTGTATGAATTCCATGATGTAACTTCGGGGCTATAGATCAATTTCTACATTTCTTGTGAAATAAGTACGTCGATAAATACTTGATTACAAATTTGAATATATTTTACAACTGGATTAAATATTGGTAGATTTATTTTATCGTTTCTATTGTATTCAATTACTGCAGTGAGGATTTTTGACCACTTTACAAAAGGTTATGTAGAGGCGTACAGTGCATCTCGCTAAAATACGCTGTTGGTACTTTTGCCATATATTATGGCTGCAAAGTATTTAGTTATAATAGCAAATCAAATTTCTTAGAAACTCTCTGACCCATACGAATTTATAATATTCGAAACGTCTGTTTCCAGAGATGTAATTCAACATAAGTCAAACCGTGGGGCAAGCTAATATAAAATTCTCTTACCTATTCTCAAAACTGAAGAATAACAAGCGAAAAATAATGTTGTAAGCTGCTATTAAAGAAATGAAACGAAATGAAATGAAAATGAAATGAAAAATTGTTTATTGCTTTCACAACCAAACAAACATAGTTATAGGCATATAGAAACACAAAAATACAAAAAAAAGAACAGAACATCGATGTCATATTCACGATAAACATATCAGGGTTAGGTCGTGATGGCAATAGGATCCCGTTCAGCATGATACCAGACATGCTGGCACTGATTTTCTACGGGACCCTAATAGTGAACTCACGAAGGCGCAAAGCAGTGGCCAAATACGATGAAGATGATACATAATTATAGATACATTATCAAAAACTTAACATGCCTAAGTCTTAAAATAATAACATCACGCATTAACGGTGCGGGCGCGGGGGCCATGAGGCAGGGTCGACGTCGCTTCAACTGGGGGAAGAAAGAGACAACCGACCCTTGCGACCGACAGACCGCTCACCGCACGCGTCGCGCATACGCGCGCTGCGCTGCAAATTTACAAGATCGTAGTACAATAACGAAAACATTAAATTATAAAATTAAATAGCTTTATCAGCCGTACTATTAATAGTGTAGCACATTTACTTTTTAAAATAAAAATCATCAAAGTCGTTACATCTCGTTGTTTAACACTAATAACACTTTGGATCGTCGAGGAACTAATTGTTTACCAACAGTTGACAGCGGAGCCCGATGGCCACACTCCATAGGTAAGTGTACATAAATAATTAACAATAGCTAAGTACCAAACTATAACATAAGAACAGTGAGAAATAAAGTGTCGTGTCAGTTACAAAGCCCTCATAAGAAAAAATACAATTGAATAAATTCATTTTAAAATAAGAATAGGTATTTAATAATTTCAGGTCACCCGCCCGCTTTGCAGTCGGGAAGTCAACCAGCCTTCTAAGTGAAAAGCCACAGCCAGAAACGCCACTCCCGCCCAAGAAACAGCCACCTACATCAGCTAAATTTGTAATAGTTATTTTGTTTTTCTATTCATATATACTACATAACAGTGATATAGACATATTTGACATTCCCACATTCGCCACATACACACACACACACACACACACACACACACACACACACACGCACACACACGTACCTGCATCCACGCGCAGCTCCACTTCTAGCATAGCATTCCTCAGTATCATATAAATGACGTGTTCAAATTAACCATATTTAGCTTCCGTTGCGCGTCAGTAACATACCTACGCAAATGAATTTTAAAAGTACCAATTGTTCTTAGAGATCTTATAGGCGGGGGTAGGTTATTCCAAATTTTGGAGGCCGCATAACGGAAGCTACCTCTAAATGCAGCTGTTTTGTGAGGCAATATAGACAGTTGTTGCGAACACTGTCTGCTAGCACAGTCGCGTCTGTTAGTTACCCAACTGAGTTTGCTATATAAGTATACAGGCTGCTGACAATGAATGACGCCAAACATGAGGGATGCCAAGTGAAGCTTACGCCATGATTTCATTTTAAGGATTAATCTATCATTAAAAAAAGGTGTAACATGGCTTCTACGTCCTATAGTGAAACAAAAACGGGCAGTGGCGTTCTGGACTCTCTGGATCAACCGATCCGTGCGTGCTAGCAGGCGTGGTCCATATACAGTGTCCGCGTAGTTTAACTTGGACAGAACTAGCGATTCAACCAAACGTACTCGCAAATCTTCTGATAAATACGGTCTCATTTTGTATAGAATTCGTAACCTGTAAAAGCAGTTACGCATTACTTCCGCGACATGTTTCTCGTATCTTGGATTCGAGTCAATATTCAGACCTAGGTTACGAGCTTCACTCACCCTCTCAACTACCTCCCCCATGAGCGTAATATTAAGGACAGGTAGTGATTGAAGTTGGTTCTGTGTACCGAACACCATATATTTTGTTTTTTTGGGATTCAGTACCAAAGAGTTATTTTCAGCCCATTCTACAATTTTATCGAGGTCCTGATTTAAACCCTCTATAGCCATCGCATACTCGTTAGGCTTAAATGACACATAAACTTGGATGTCATCAGCGTAGATGTGAAACTGCGAATTATTTATACACTTGGTTATGTCAGCACAGTAAAGAATAAAGAGCAGAGGTCCCAGGATTGATCCCTGTGGGACTCCTCTAACGAGTGGACTGAATTCTGAGAGCATATTTTCACCATCGGACAGACGCACCTCCACCGCTTGCTTACGATGTGACGGATAACTGTGGAACCAGTTGATTGTTCTGTTGTCACAGCCATAGTAGTTTAATTTTGAAAGTAGCAGAGAAATATTTATACTTTCAAAAGCACGTGAAAAGTCCAGAAGTACAAGTTAGGTGCACATACCCCGGTCCTGGGCATAAAGAATATTATCTGTCACGTCAAGCAACGCGGTAGCGGTGCCCCGACCCTTCCTAAAGCCTGATTGGAGCGTCGGTAATATATTATTATCCTCCAGGTATTTAGAAAATTGTCCGCTCACCACTTTCTCAATTACCTTAGACAAGCAGGGGAGTATACTTATAGGCCTAAGGTCTTTAACATCGTTAGGGTTTTGATTTTTAGGTAGTGGCCTGACAGTAGCCAATTTCCAAGTATCCGGGAAAGTGGCCGTCTGTATAGATGTATTAATAATATGCGTTATGGCTAATAGCGAATAAGGCTGAGATAGCATCAACATCTCTAAGCTAATACCGTCGCAACCCTCCGCATTTGATTTGAGTAGCAACATATATTTAGAAATATCTTCCGAGTTAACGGGTAATATAGTAAAGACGGCATCACCATGTTTATGAAATTCAAAAAATGTCATATCCGAAATTTTAACTACAGGGTTACGTGCCTAACGTTTAAAATGCCTATTTATTATATTCGGGTCTGAAAGGTGAGCCGGAAGGTCAATAACCTTTTTATTTGGCAATAAGGTGGTTTTAATATTTTTCCATAAGGTTTTCGGGTCCTTAATTTTATTATTAATATTAAATTTAAAATAAGCTACTTTTTCATTGTAAAGGGATGATGAAACAAGTGATTTCAGCTGCTTATAAGATGCCTTTTTGCTGTCTGTTTTACAACTACGATATGCCTTTAAGGCATCATCCCTCAATTTCATCATCAGTTTGATTGTATCTGTAACCCACGGATACGATCGTTCTCTGATAAGAGTCGTCTTAACTGGCGCGTAGGCATCAAACACTCCAATGAGGTAGGCATTAAAAGCGTCAACCATCTCGTTTACCGTTTCCAGATGTGAAATATTGCCCCAAGTAATGCGGGATAGACTGTCCCGTAAGCATTGTACATTAACATGTTTTAGCGGTCTATATCGCACTTTATATGGTTTGAGCCGCTCCCTTCGTATAATAAATTCACACAAAACCAAAGAGTGTCCACATAATTAACGAAAGATTCAGTTGTAATTTTTTTGGTTCGAAGATTTGTGCAAACTAAGTCTATTAAGGATTCACTTGAGTTTGTAAAATGTGTTGGAGAGGTAACAATTTGTGTTAGACTAAGGCTGCTCAAAAACTCTTCTCTAGAGTTAAGGCGATTGCCTTAACTCTAGAGTCCGTTCTATTGAGCAAATTAACGTTGAAATCTCCTAATAACACACAATAGTCGGAGTCAGTAAGTGACGCTATTGTGTCAGTCATAGCATCTAAGAAAAGACTTAAATCGAGCCAAGGCGGCCGGTACGCAGTCCCAATAGAAACCCTTTGCCCGTTGATCGTGATAGTAAGCCACATCTGTTCTATTGACTCGAACCTAGGATCGAGCGTTGTAGTTAGTAAGCGCACGTTAAGACCACGCCTGATATAGAAGCCGACCCCACCACCTCGGCCCGAGCGAACGCTAGCTGGCCGTGGTATATGCCGCAGATAATAACCGGGCACCGCAGGAGCTCGCCCGTCCTCGCCCGGACGCAACCACGTTTCATTGATGGCTATAATGTCCAATTGGTTACGTTGCATCATAGCGATAAAGTCGTCATGGTTAGTACCCAATGAACCTATATTTATGAAACCGATTTTAAAATATTTCTCATTACTTAACAATGTACATTTAAACAATTTCACATACGAATAAGTGTAACAGACCAAGTTGTATCTGTACAATATACAAACAAAGATATGACATTGTTCTAGTGGGACTAATGACGCTAAAGCAAAGTAAATATAAGGTACAATACGAAAATAACTAAAATTGCACTTTGACACTACAGTGAGATAATTTACAAACATAAAAATATTAAAACAATTACAAGTGGCCCTTGACAACGGAAACAGGTTATTATGTATTAATCGTGTCATGATGTTAGTTATATCATTACAGATTCGGACCAAAATCACACTCAAAGTCACTGTCTTCCCTAATACAATACGCCTTGTCTCCCTGACTCTTGCGCACATAAGTACGTCCCCGTCGGCACCAGACATACTTCCACCCGAGGTTGCGGGTGACATCCCGTGCCCTACGAAACAAATCCCGGTTCTTTTTCGTAAGACGCTCGTTGATGTAGAAGCGCCGTGCCGGGCCGGGTATGCCTAAATCGGCGGACGTCGCTCCTCGGCGCACTCGCGCGCTCGACAACAACTCGTCACGCAGATTGCGACAAGCCAGGCGCACAGTGAGGGGGCGGGGTCTTCGTTCCGGGCCTGATGCGTCCGTCGAAGCAATGTGGCGAGGACCAACGCGCTCGGCGCAGGAAATATCCCGTTGTTCCAACCTAACGCCTAGTTTTGCGGCTATCTGCAAAGCTGTGTGAACCGCATTCTCACCGTTGACCTCGGGTAGGTTTGAGATCTCGACATCGTACGCCAATAATTCCTGGTCCCGGTCATTGATATCGCGTTTCAGTTGGGCAACAACGCTAAGCATATCAGATTGGTCTGCCAATGGTAACTGCTTTTCTAGGTTGACAACACGCTCATCTAATTTTATAACGTCTCTCTGACAAGCTGTCACGGATGCTCTTATCTCTGCCATCTCCTCACGAAACAGTAGCATTTCTTTATTAATACTACGCAGATTATCGCGAAAAATACGCATCTCTGACATAATGTCTTCATTCAGAGTCTGTGCAGTCTCTAAAGTCCCGGTCGTGAAAGCGCCGGCCGACAGACGTAGGTCACCGCCATCAGTTGCGGTAGACAACTCCGAAACATCGCCTTCTCGGTCTGGAGGGCTACGACTTGCCGCCTGGTATGCACTGCTGCCCCTTACCGGAGTTTCAGCTTTGTTGTCAGTTGGCCTGGTTTTTTTGCACTCAGGGCATTGCCATGGCTGAGCTATCACGCCGGTGGATGGTAAAGCTACGCAGCGACGATGATACATGCCGCTGCACTTGTGACATCTCGCGGCGTCCGCCGGAGATATAAATCGACCGCAACCGCCACACTTAGACATATTAGGTAATTACTGTAGCGGAGTTGAGCTGACTGCAAGCGCAGGTGATACAACGGCAACGCGCTAGATGGCGCTGTTACGGTTGATTTGATAATAGTGTGTTTTCAGTCGTAATTAATGACACTTAGCGCCGTGGATGAAAGCACTAGGCGGTCTAAAGGTGCACGCACACTAGGAATATGTCACTGACAGTTCGAAGTTTAATTTCTGTAAATTCACTTTATATTTACTAAAGTAAGGGTAGAAATCACTGCTTCAAAAGGTCAATGTATTTATCTTTATTGATTTTTGTCTTTACACTTCACTTAAACACTATCGCACAATTTATGTTGGAACTGTTTAGTTTATACGACTTTGTACAATAAAAAATCACAAATTTAAACTGTTTTTAATTTTATCTATGTAAACAATAACAAAGTTCAATCAACTGAAAAAAAGAAAAGTACACACCATAATATCCTCTCAGACCTGGTTACAATATTGCAGTGTGCTGTTTTATGAAGTTTATTTTAGTTGTTCAAACTATGTATCTTGGGAAGTCTAGGGATTGTTGCCAGTATTTATGCTGTTGACTCTGCTTTGAAATAGTTTTAATTTGTCTTGTTATTCATTTAAGAGTTTTGTTGGAAAGCTGTGGAAAATAAGTTATTGTTTTACTTAGCAGACGCGTTTTTGTGTTTTGTTGGTCGTCAAAGTGTATATTAAATTTTTCCATGAGCTATGATCTATTGAAACTTATGTGTCTTGAGATTTCTTTTTTTTTGTGTTTGTGTGATTGGCTCTGGTGTCGAAGTTTTCAGACCGTCCGCGTCGGAAGCTCTCACAATGCTTTCCCTGAAACAACGCTCTGGATCAGAAAGCAGAGCATGAAAAGCTTCGTAATGTTGAACGAAGTGCCATCGGGGCCACAATATCCTGCTGTTAGAGCATATAAAGCACTGACACGAAAATAAAAACTTCTGTCTGATCTGTAGATCAAGTCATGAACCTTGCGTACCTTGAAACATTCAGTCAAAGGTCACAAGGTGTGTACCTTGTACCCAAACTTGAAACTTGGGGGAATCGAACACATGACGCTCAGCTTAGTACCGAACGGAGTGGCGTCCGCTGAAACCATCGTGTCATAGGTGCAGACACGGTATGGGTACAAAAAAGATCCTTTAACTACGTTCTTTGTTTTCATATCCACGTCAGCTAGAACTTATAACACTAACTTCCTATTTTGTGCAAATATTTTGTGCAAAGTATTTTATGTCAGAGCGTCTTATCTCCCAAGCCTTACATTTTTTCCTGAATAAAGAAAACATTTCTTTTACAAGTCTTCGCATGATCTTCAAATATTTTCATACTAGTCGCCATTTTAATATGGCTGTTGGTGTTACAAAGCGAACGTTTGGCGTGCAGGCTGGTGTTCATAGGTAGATCGATTGATAATTATAATTGTATTTTACTATTTAAATTCAGTTCTGAGAAGCAGCTTGGATCAACAATAGAACTGTTTTTTTTGGTCCCGCAAAATTGATGTAAAATTATTTTCCCGCTTTGTTTTCGACTTAGGTCACACGGAAACCGCAAGCTTACTGGATTAGATGCTTAAACAAACTTAGAACTAAGTTTCCAAAACATAACTACCACACCGTTAGAAGATAAGGAAGACCACATAGAATTCTAAGAACATGCTATCTTATTGACTGATTGACTGCAGTACAGAAACCGGATTGCCGAATTGTCACCTTACTCTGACGCACCAGAATTCTCTGCGTAAGAATAATTTCTGTGATTATTTTCATAAAATATTGCATGAACATCTTATTAATAATCGGATTCCCTTTCATATGACAGAAGAGAAAAATATAACAGAAATAGCTAAAGATATCAAAGAAATCTTTCTAGAAATAGATAAACACATACAATAAACCTAATGCGTAACTCGTAAGCAGACTGTAGAAAATTAGATCAACATTATTGAGAACGAAAATATGGTTTTTAATATCCACATAAGTGGAGCAGGCATTGTAATAATATTCTATTAGGCGGTAAAACTTCATATATTTCACCTACCGCGAAGAATAAAACACATGTTCAAAACGAGTACAAGTAACTCCAGTATTCATATACTGGAGAAAGAAAATAATGTTCTCGAGAAATCACAAATTAGCGCGGGGATAAAAGCGTTTTCAACATTTACAAGACATTTGACTGGAGTATGGTCGACTTTCAGCCTCTTTTGTTGTTAATGCCCGTGTTCATAAAGTGTTAAGTTAACCAATTCTTCTCAGGGCCTTAACGAGCACGGTAGACAGCACCGGATATCTGAAGACTTTGTAACGTAAGCTGCAATATCAACCTTTAGTTCTGAACGTTCGAGGCACGGATTAGAGTTGCTTTAATCTGCGATTAATTGTAAAGTAAATATTTGTCTCTTAAGGATCTGTTTTAATCTATGAAGTAAGGTCAACTTCATTTTGTTTAATTGAATGTGATATAAGATTGGATGTGAACTAAATGAGATAACTGTCTTGAACCCAATATGTAGGTACTATGTTGTAATAAATAAACCAATGGTAACATACAGAATTATCATTGGTGACCGACTAATGTTTTATTGGTTGTTACCAAACATAACTGTAGAATATTGAATATCCAGTATTGTCCTATGTAAAAGATAATGCAACTTTTCCTTTGACTGCTGGTCCAAAAATATGAAATGTTTTCTTTCTGTTGTGCATAATTGAAACCTATTCCAAACGAAAGTACTGACCATTTATAGCAACTTTTACTATGGGGCTAAATAAATCTATCCCAGTAAAAAAAAGATACAAGGTAACAAAAGTATTAAGAAGTGTGGATATATTTTATCACTTAATTAGATATAGGTTTTGTTTGTTTTAAACAGATTTAAAATGATGCCAATTGCAAACTTAATCAGCAAAAAGAGATTTGTCTACAGTCGACTTCTTTTAGAAAAATAGAAGTTCCCTTGAAGAAGATACCAACTTTAATTAAATATAGGTTATAGACTACAGGCCCATGTCCAAAATGGATGGGTCATATGAACCACCAGGTGACGTATATAGGTCGATATAAGAGCATAAAATAATAAGATTCAGCACAACGCCGTCACTTGTAAGCTATCCAACTGAGTGCTGGTGAGAATTCAAAAGTGCAGGTAGAGTGAGTACGAATTTCGGTCATATACTTTTGTACGACATCTTTACCATCGATAGATCCATGAAAAATAATAAGAAAGCGCGCAGTGCTGTAAAAAAATGGTGCGCCACAAAGTCAGTAATTTTTTTGATTTTCTGAAAATTTCCAAAATATTACCGACTGGACATGGGCCTGTAGTCTATTAATTCTAATGCTATAATTTTATAATGATTGTGTATAAATGCATGTCGAATGAGTGATAAGTATTATCTTTTTTAATATTTTACATGGACGTGATGATATTTTCTAATTACCGTTGCATCAAATATTCAACTTATCTAATTACCATACACATAAAATTTTTAAGTCTCATTATCTAGAAAACTACCACTACTAGTTAAATGCCTCATTAACTATTGTATTCGTATTTTTGATGTGTTTCATATTCTAATGTGTTTAATGTCAAATCAGTGAAAATTAAAAAGGGTACGGTAATTAGGCGAAGAACGCACAATTGGAGAATGACCGATAAATACTCGAAATAACAATGGGTACCTACGTAGATCACACAAAGTTTTAGCCTATTCAGGGATCATCCACACAGCTGTACTACAACCAACGAGGCAGTTTTTACCAGTGGGCTATCCATGCAGTCTTATTTCTTCATTGTATTAAGATTTTATTAAAAATTATTAGACAAATAAAAATTCCCGCGTTGTTTTTTATAATTTTCAAACACCCAGACAACAAAAACCTTAATGTTAATTGTTCACCTAACTCAATTATAAAAGAAAGTAATACCTTCTTACAAAAAATAAAAACTTTTCATCAAAAGATTTTCGGTATCTCGACCTGAAATCGAGACTTGGTAGGTGACAGCTTAGCGTAGCTTTTTGTGAGAACAAAAAGTTTTTGACTTTTTTCCATAATTACCTTATTGTTAGAAATGTCTTATTTTTTCTAGGTCAGTGGTTATAAATTATTGCTATAAGTCGTTTGTATACGACGGCAATATTTTTAGGCCACGGAAATTAATACCTATTTTCTAAGCTAAAATATTGGAAGATCATTCATTGGATCGACATGAGAAGCGATTAGGTGAGCACGATTTATTTTGTGTATCGATTTTGTGAGGCACTACGGAATTAATACCTATACTGCTGTATACAAAATGGCAACAGAAAGACCAAAGAAAAGATGTATGGATTGTGTGAAGGATGACATGAATGAAAAGGGAGTGAATAATCAGATGACGTCTGATAGGAGAGAATGGAAGAGAAAGACATTCTGCCGCGAACTCAAGTAATTTGGGAACATGGCAGGCAGAAGAAGAACTGCTGTATACAAAATCCTGTGTAGTATACTCATAGTGAGACTTGACTGGCCTTTGGTAATCAGCAAAGTTAAGCAACATCTTCTCAGTAACCACCTAGATAGGTGACCGGTTATTAGGTAACTGTCACAGCAGAGCGCTACGGTTATTTTAAGGCCATGTAAAGTCCTTCGATCCAATTCTTGTAGCGGGACTATAATCGTGCCATGTCTAAGGCCTTTGGGCGGTCTATAAATAAATAATCTATGCCGTTTGGTTCGGCGATACACCGAAACCGTAGGTTCAAGGCGACTTGGGAAGGATTAATGGAATGGACTGTATTCAAAGGATAGCGGGTTTTAGTCGCCTAGGATTGGAATGGGAGAGATGATTGTGAGTGGGTACAGGATATTCCAAGGATGGAGGGCACTTACCTTGCTCGGCAGTCCTTTTCTTTGCAAATGGCAGCCTCCTGATGTCTTCGAGAATCCTGAAGCTGCTTGAATCACTTCACTACACAATCACTTCCACTTGCGAGCGATTTATATATGCGGTAATAACTATAGCGGGAGCGGCGCGGTGATACGGTATTGCGGACGCGTATTTAGCGAAACGAATGTTCTTGAAAGTTCTGGACTATCTCTCGCGTCGACGTTTCGCGGCGACCAATCCGAGAAAGGCGTGCCCCTTCTTGGGGATGGGATAGAGAGGGATAGAAACAAAAGGCATCGCTCGCATTGGCCAAGCAGCGACCAACCATTGACGTTGATGCGATAAGTTACAGATAGGAAGGTAGATGGCGCTACCATATCCCCCCGGCCCTAAAGGGTTGCCTTTAAAAGAAAATAGAATTGAACTTAGCTATGTTGGGTGTACTACCGCATAACCCATCAATAGGCTAAGACAGCGATATGACAATAAAATTAATCTAAATTTAACTTTAGCGAAAACTACAAACGCAATAATAGCGAAAACTACTAACTAAATACTTAAACTAAGAGGTAGGTCCAACTTCAGGCTAGATCTTACTGAGTTGGAAGCGGACAGAGACGTACAACAAGGCTCAAGTAACTCCCTTTAGCGGTTTTCACGGTAACAATGCGGGTTGTACAGTCCTTGGAAGTATGCAATTTCTCTACGATGGCTAACGGCCATGAGAGCCGGAAGTGACGATAATGGCACTGTGTTCAGAAAATGTGCAGGGCTTAACGCGGATGGTTCTGCAGGGTCACTACTCAATGCCGTGAGCGGACGCGAGTTGATCAGTGCCTCAACTTGTGCAAGGACAGTTAAAAGCTCTTCGTAAGATAGGATCTGTTGACCTATAACTTTGAAGAGACGCGCCTTAATTACTTCGTCCTTGCTTTCCCAACATCCACCGAAATGTGGAGATGCATGCGGAATAAACTTCCAGTCAATATGATCTATGGAAAGTTCTTCCTCAAGACGAGTACGATAACTCGCGACGTGATTGAAACAAGTATCGGGAACAAGTTCAATCAATTTACTAACGCGGTTGGCGACAAAGTCTGCCAGCGGTGAGGAGAAGAATAAATCCAAGCGAGCACTACCTTGGAGTCGGAAATTGCGTATATTTATTAATAGAGTAGTGGGGCAAAACTGTGTCTTGAACCTGGCGGAGCAACTGAGACAGCAGAATGGCCGCGCATAACTCCAGTCTCGCAACCGAAATGGTTTTAACAGGCGAGACCTTAGACTTGGCGCAAACTAACTGCACCGAGTAGTTAGAACCAATGTGGACTTGCAGATATACAACTCCGCCGTGAGCACGCTCGCTGGCGTCAGCGAAACCTATTAAGTTGATGGTACATCCATCTACCAACCCAAGATCACGCGGAATAGTAATTTGATTGAGCGCGGTAAGCTCAATACAAAACTGGCCCCAAGCGGCGACAATATGGTCAGGGGGTGTTTCATCCCACTCACACTTTGATAGCCAAAGTTCCTTTGTCAAGAGCTTGGCGTACAAAATTGTGGGAGCCACAAAACCCATTATGTCCCATAGTCGAGCCACTGTGGACAGCATAGTGCGTTTGGTGCACTTATCATCTGGCGGTGAGACGTCAAACCGAAAACTATCACAGGATTTGTCCCAGCGTAAACCGAGAACTTTATGCGGTACAGACTTCTCAAACTCAATGTCTGGAGAAGCTTTATGAGAATCTGGTATGTGTGCGAGAACCTCCTTAGAGTTACTTGTCCATTTGACAAGATCAATTTGGCCTCGCTTGAAAAGATGAATAAGCTCTTCACTAAGCGAAATTGCTAGCGGAGCGGGTATGACACTACAGGCAGTGTCATCCATTTACAAAGCGGATGTGTAGTATAGTATAGTGTAGCGTAGCGTAGCTTAGCATAGCATAGCGTAGCATAGCGTAGCGTAGCATAGCATAGCGTAGCATAGCGTAGCACAGCGTAGCACAGCGTAGCACAGAGTAGCACAGCGTAGCACAGCGTAGCACAGCGTAGCACAGCGTAGCACAGCGTAGCACAGCGTAGCACAGCGTAGCACAGCGTAGCACAGCGTAGCACAGCGTAGCACATCGTAGCACAGCGTAGCACAGCGTAGCATAGCGTAGCATAGCGTAGCATAGCGTAGCATAGCGAAGCATAGCGTAGCATAGCGTAGCATAGCGTAGCATAGCGAAGCATAGCGTAGCATAGCGTAGCATAGCGTAGCATAGCGTAGCATAGCGTAGCATAGCGTAGCATAGCGTAGCATAGCGTAGCATAGCGTAGCATAGCGTAGCATAGCGTAGCATAGCGTAGCATAGCGTAGCATAGCGTAGCATAGCGTAGCATAGCGTAGCATAGCGTAGCATAGCATAGCATAGCGTAGCATAGCGTAGCATAGCATAGCATAGCATAGCATAGCATAGCGTAGCGTAGCATAGCGTAGCATAGCATAGCACAGCATAGCACAGCATTGCATAGCGTAGCATAGCGTAGCATAGCGTAGCATAGCGTAGCATAGCGTAGCATAGCGTAGCATAGCGTAGCATAGCGTAGCATAGCGTAGCATAGCGTAGCATAGCGTAGCATAGCGTAGCATAGCGTAGCATAGCGTAGCATAGCGTAGCATAGCGTAGCATAGCGTAGCATAGCGTAGCATAGCATAGCATAGCATAGCTAATTAGTGCTTTATCTTAAACATAGTTTTAGCACCCACCTTGATCTCTTGAAGAGCAGAACAACAACAAGACGTAATACAATGAGAAGTATGTAACGTAGGTACGGTACCCATAATCACATACCCAAATACCGTCTCAATAGCGGGCGGTAAATCATATCGCTCACTACTTACTATGTTAGTTAGTAGCAAGTGCGGAAATATTGAAGCTCCGATCAAAAGATCAATGCCTGCCGGATTCGCAAGCTCCGCGTCTGCTAGCGGCAATGACTCGAGGTGAGTGATTGATGCTACGTCTACATTAGCGTTCGGCAATGCGTCCGTGATACACTCCACGATAAGCGAAGAAATGTTAAAATGAATATCCCTATCAAAACGCGAATGTATATTAATATCTACGGAACCCTTGCAATGTTTTTCTGATCCGCCTATCCCTTTGACGGTTGAGTTAGTATTTTTAAAGTTATTCCATAATCCGAGGCGTTTGAATAACTCAAACGTTATTAAATTGGTCTGAGATGCGCTATCTAGCAGACAACGTACCATGTGCGGCGACCCATTAACATCATATACGATAACTTGCGCTGTCGCTAACTGCACAGTCTTAGACGTCATACACTGCGTTTTGGCCCTGCGCGGATCATTATAGATGCGCGAGTGCCGTCTTCGCGTGCACGTCGCCCGCGCAATGGACGTCGTACACAACGATACCTCGCCCTGAGGCGTGCAGGGGGAAGGCACCGTGGCCTGCATCTGCGACGTAACTGTGTCAAGGTTAGCGGCTTGGCTTGACAACGGGTTATCTTTATCGAAATGTAGCAATGAATGATGTTTTTTATTGCATAAGCGACACTTTGTCTTACTAGAACAATTACTTGTTTTATGTTTTATGCTTAAGCAATTAATGCAAGCTTTGTTATCTTTTACGCATTTAAAACGAGCGGTTGCATTCAAATTATCAAAGGCGGGACACTTGTATAGATGGTCGTACACTATATTACTGCATAGACACTTCTGTGAATTATTACTATTAGATTCCGAACATGTTACGTAAGATTGTGGATTAGGGACCGAGTTATTATTACTATTTCGCGATTTATTCAACCTTTGTTTGTTGCTGTTAGTGTTAGACGGGCCAGGTGAACCAGACTGCGTATTATGAAATATTCGACACTGATCTTTGATGAACGAAATAAAACTATCTAGTGTAGGTATTTTATTATTGCGTTCCGTCATCTCGAATGCGCGAATTGTTTCAGTGTCAAACTTTTTTAAAGCGAGTTGAAGCAACATAAAGTCGGAAATATCTTCTAATTTTAAGTTTCTAAGAGAATTAACCGCGGTTACGAAGTAATTAATAAACAGCTGGAAATTTGCGACAGACCCGTTGCCGGACAGTTTGAGATTTAAAGCTTGGTCAAAGTAAGTAGCCGCTAGGACGCGCGTGTCCTGATATCTATCAAGTAGTGACTGAAATATGACCTGATAATTCTCAGCACTGGGTGTGACACCTGCAAATACGGACTGGGCCATCGGTGACAGTTTACCTATTAAATAGTACAACTTGTCAGCATCTGTAAGAGAACCATTATCGTGCACTGTAGCCTTTAAACTCGCATAGAATAACGGCCAATTTGGTATATCTCCGTCAAATGACATAATCTCGATTGGCGGTAATCTCGGTTTGCGGGCAACGGGCTCTGCTGAACATTTACCCTCCAAATGCGATTGTATACGCTTAATAATACAATAAAGATCTTCGAATGAGGTGTACGCCTGATAGTTCGGTTTTTCATCAGGATTGATAGAAAATAATCTTGCGTTATAATCGTCTAACAACTTATGAAAATCTGTTCGAATACTATCTACTGTCATACAATAACTGAGAAATGCTTCGCTATTACTGTCAGACATAGATGCGGTTTTTGAACGCTCGTATATGTTTTGAATGCGCTCAAATAAAATATTGCGTTTTGCTTCTAAGATTGTCATCTCTTTGTCTTCCGAAACGCGTGACTTCTTTTGTTGTGACATGCTTACGTAAGTATAAGCTAATGAGACCGAAACAAAATAAGAATATCTAAAGTACCTATTATTTTACCTAAGTACCTAGGCAACACTTTAAAGTGGAGGAATTAAAAGTTGCTTGAAATATGAGATTTACAAGACAACTATGATAGTTCCAGAAATGATAATTGAGTAAGTAGGTAGCTACATAAAAGTTTACCTACTGATGCGGGCGGAAACAACCATGTGACGGTTATGTGAATATATTAGGAGTATAGCTAGGTGCTATAACTGCCTAGGTATAGCGGTATAACGTATAAAAACGTAAATGAATCCTACTCGTATGGATCAAAAAAATGGTTCGGCGATACACCGAAACCGTAGGTTCTAGGCGATTTGGAAAAAATGGACTGTATCTAAAGGAAGAGGATGTAGGAAAGGATTGTGAGTGGGTATAGGATATTCTAATGATGAGGGGCACTTACCTTGTTCGGCAATCTTCTTTGTCTCAGAAGGGCAGTCTCCTGGTGGTTTCGGGATGAAGCTGCTGGATTCACTTCACTACACAAATCACCTTCACTTGCGATCGGTTTATATAAGCGATAATAACTATAGCGGGAGCGGCGCGGTGATACGGTATGGCGGACGCGTATTTAGCGAAACGAATGTTCTCGAAAGTTCTGGACTGTCTCTCGCGTCGACGTTTCGCGGCGACCAATCCGAGAAAGGCGTGCCCCTTCTTGGGGATAGGATAGAGAGGGATAGAAACAAAAGGCATCGCTCGCATTGGCCAAGCAGCGACCAACCATTGACGTTGATGCGATTAGTTACAGATAGGAAGGTAGATGGCGCTACAACCGTTGATGAATGGTTATACATTTATAAAACCTTTTTTGGTGCTTTTTTATGCTATCAATAGATAAAAGTGTTCATCATGATACAAAATAACTGGAATTTTGATAATAGTTGTAGGTATTTTACTTGTAACTCTGTGCAAATGTAACTCGTAACCAGAGTACTGTTAACAAAAAATATAACGAGCCCAACATAATGAGGACACCATTGTACAGAAACACGGCTGCAGGAAAATGAGTCTTATTATATTTGAAACAGAATTGAAATGATGTTGAAATAATACACGTTGACCCTAATAAATACCATTAGGTGTGTTTAAAACTTCAAGTTATATATTATAGAAATAATCTACACGTTGTTTTGCTGACCAGCGCTTTTTTTGTAGCCACGTTTTGTCCGTGAGCTCTGCGTTGAATTAATTAACTTAGCTGGCTTCTAAATAAAATGCTTAATTTATTAAATTTGCGGGTTGAAGAATTAGAAAATCTGAGATAGAAACCTATATTTTCCCAAGAACAAACTATTGAAATAAAAATAATGCTAGCTCTACAGCTCCACATAAAACCTGAAAGTAATATGAATTTTATGTATTTTTATGACGTTACGTGTTCATTCGCCTATTATAGATGTACACATATTTAACATTGTAACACAATTTATAGCATATACTTATTCTCTTCCTTATTCGTACACGTTTTTGAAAAGCCGTAATATACATTATCTACATCACGATAAGAGGCTTTTCAAATGTAATATGTAGGCTTGATGTTGACAAATCATTCAGCCTACTTCAGGTCTTTTATTTTGATATGTAAATGCCTAAGCTGTTTTCGTGTTCATAATTGTTTCATCACATTTTACTCAATACCAACTGAATCTAACCCATTTTAAATTCGTTTAAATAACCACGGAACATCCCTGTTTTTGTTGGTCTTTTTTGTGAATATACAACGAAGTATGTAAATAAATAAAAGGCTTATTACACAAAAAAGGTTTACGTCGCTCAGCGGCCTAACCACGACCCTTGAATGGATTAACTGGCTTTATACTCTTGCAATTTTAAATCTCGAATTCCATAGTTTGGCCGTCGTTTTGGACACATTGGCTTAAAGGTGAAATAATTTACCCGCCTCCATTGAAGTTTTTTTTTAATTGAATTCGGTATCGAACTCAGTCTTAAAACTCAGTTTTATTTTTATTTTAATTGACATATGCGGCCTTGTTTGCTGGAAGATAAAAGAGTCTATTATTGTTCACAGTCTTTCATTATCAAACAAAATAGAGCTTCAGTACTTATATAAAGTACCTAGCTGCTCACAAGCATGAAAGGCCTTTACAAACATTAAAATGGCGAATAATTGGTTTCAACTGTTGTTTATTCTGAGCCAAAAATGAACAGAGCTTATGTGTATATATCTACATATTTATACGTATGTATAATAAGATTCACAGAGACTTTACAATGGTAGTTTCGTGAATTATTATTTGTTCTTTATGTTGACGGCCAGTGTAAAAGGACCTTGTCAGCTTTGCTTTGGTCTACGATAGAATAAGCAGCTTTATAAGTGACAGAAATTATTTTTTACCGCCCGAATGCAACTTTTCTTTGCTTATAAACATAGGGTGAGGTAGACAGAAGGTTAATTATAAAGCGCGCTGACTCTTTGAACAAACTGTTGGAGAGTTATTAATTTGTAAAGCTGAAAGCTACGTTAGGAGCTCGTTTATTTTGCTTGTTTTGTAAGCTATGCCACAACAGTGGCTAACTTTACTTACCAGCAAGTCACCTTTTATTTACGACGTAAAATATAAGCACTTAATTATTATTTACGCCAACATTTTTAAATGAAAAAGAGTACTTTTCAACTTTCGTGACTTGTACACATAGTAATATTTATGTAACGAGTCTATGTCGCGTAAATATTTCATCATCAGCCCTTTATACTGTCCCACTGCTCAGCACGAGCCTCTTCTCACTATGAGAAGGGTAAGGCCATAGTCCACCACGCTGGCCAAGTGCGGGTTGGCAGAATTCACATGTCTTTCGAGAACATTATGGAGAGCTTTGAGATATGCAGGTTTCATCACGATTTTTTCCTTCACCGATAAGCAAGTGACATTTACCAATTTAATACGCACTTAACTTCAAAAAGTCACTGGTGCTTGCCGTGGATTCGAATTCGAGACCCTCTGCGTTGTAGTCCGTGGGTCTCTCCACTCGGCATTCGCTGCTTGTTATATGAAAATGTAAAATACCCTATATTTCCCTCGAGGTTTCAGCATGGGTTACATCTTTGTGGTCACAAGATGGCAGATGGCAGTTATCTTGTATATTTTCAAATAATTATGCAACAGACCTGTTACATAAATATTACTATGAAACAGAGTGTACGGACCCCTTACTGTGGTAGATTTTCGATCACTGTAGAACTATTATGTTAAGAAAACCTAAGGATGTTGAGAGTTATTCATAATGTTCTCGAAAGACATCTTATGCGAAGTCTGCCAACGCGCACTTGGTCATGATAGATTATAGCCTATCATCATCAGCCTTTAACAGTCCACTGCTGGACTAGGTCTCTTCTTTGAAAGGAGGAATTGACCTACTATACCACGTTGGCCAAACGGGTTGGTATAGGGTTTGTATCAAGTTTTCCTTCTATTACAGTGGTGTTCTCTGCATAATATGCTCCCTCTGTCGGCTCTTACGACACCCATGGGGTGGTGACAATCCGTATTCGTAATCCGTCACCACACGGACGTATTTTGATTATAGCCTAATCATTATTATTTACCTCTAAGCTGATGATCTAAATGAGAAAAGTGTCCAAAAGTGGGATAATTTATAAACACAGCTGATGATGTTGAATACTATTTTCATGACTGAATGGATATCTCAAGCGCTAATTTAGCAATTGGTACATAAATCACAGTTATTATCTAATACAGTATAGCAGGAGGGAGTCAATTTTGTTATTATGTGTTGTCCTTCGGTCAGTGCGGTGTTGGCCTGGTGGCTTATTGCTAATTACCGAAAACTTACAACTTTGCAATAAAGATCTCGTAGATAATAATAATATGATGATTGCGTTATGTTTAGATTGCATTTGAGCAATGTATAGTAGTTTCAGTTTATTTAATCAGATAGCCAATTATAAATTGTGTTAGAATTAATATTTAAAATAATTCCGTATAATTTATTTCTTTTTAATAACATAACGTTCGCACCACTAATAAATTAATATGTCGCGTGGCTTTACAGATATATTTAACTAACAAAAGATACGTAGTTCACCCAGACACGAAACAGTCATTTTTAGGGTCTTAAAAAGTGTTGCCTTTGAGGGATCAGACTCATAATACTCGGCGTAATTCTGAACAAGGCTACCACTTAAACCACTACGACATAAGCGTAGTCATATACAATCTAGAATACGCAAACGAATCCCTCAAACAGCATATTTTATTCAACAACAAGTAGGAAACATCAAAAACGAAAATTCAAATCAGAAAATATATAATATATTTTTACTAACCAATTTGTCGCACCTTCACTTCAATAACTGTCACACCCTTACATTGACATATCCGTACCCAATTATATTGTCTGATGTCTCATCGCGTTCATCAATCACTCAGTTGTGATCAGAGGATACCTAAATACACCCATGAGATGTCCTTTCAGTTATTTCCAATAGGATTACCCGTTATTCCATCCATCTCTGCTGAACGACAGTAATATAATTTTGCAGTTTTATTTTTCTTGATTTGCGCAGTGATTCATATTACTGAATGATGAATATGAATAAGTATACTAAAATAAATAATAGTATTTAACAGGGTAAGACTAAAATTACATGAAGCAATATTGGAATTGCGGCTCAAATCGCAATAGAAAATTGCTATGATTTATACTAACATCGAAATTTTCTTGAATTAGTATCTGAGGCAAGCTATATGAAAAGCAAAATTCGGTAAACCAAAGGTCAGATGACTGTAGGTATATGAATTGTCCTGTAATACATTTGACATACTTTTCTGACGAATATTTCGAAGTTAGGTAAACTTAAGTTTAAGTAAGTATTGATTGATGTATTCGTTTTACATACTATTTCACATTTAATTATGATCCCGAGTCTGATGGTGATAGTGATATTTTACTACTCAACAATAAAAAAGAAAAATAGGTATTATACCTTAAATAAGCTAAGTTTACGCGATTAAGACCCGCTAAATTATTTTGTATAATAAAAAGTAAGCAAAAATTCTAAGAATTATATAAAGAATAGTAATAATATTATATAATTCACCGAAATATAAAATTTCATTCGCAGAACTGATTCTTATGTATTTTTGAGAAGCCTTTTACATATTATTATTTTGAAATATTTGTGAAAATAAATCGACGGTTCCAGGATTTTTCACTGCGACATTCCTAGAATTGGAACTTTATGTACCTATATAATCAATATTATTATATTAAGCGAGCGTTTTTATCCAAAATAAATTAATATATGAATTCTTGGCGGTACAGATACAAAATACAATGAAATAATTCCTGAGTCCGATAACTGGAAACCGCTTCATTTTTGAACTCGGTTAAATCATTATTATTGACTTTGAAGTGGAAAATCCCTGGTAAGGCCCCTCCAAACAACACGTCAATCCACGGTAGAATTAATTGGCGAATAAACCTGCATTGCTACATAATTTTTCATAGTACTTTTTGCTTCAGCTTGGCGCTTGTGAATTTCATAAGCTTTTCACGTTTCCATTATTTGTTCACGAGCCATTTCGGGCCCATCTACACTCTAGCGCAGCAGGCCTTTAGGCCCAATTCACTTCGTGTTCCAAATGATATTAAACACTTTGATGATGTATAATATAAGGTTCCAAATTCCTAAGCAGTAAAACTACTCGCCGTTACTCTGCCGGTTGCTGTTCTTCTTGTGTGGATTGACCGTATAAGTAACTAGGACAGGAACTCCGGATATTGAAGTTCATATTTCATAAGTTCAAAATTACGTAATGACAGACTGATAAATATTTCGTTGATAATATTTAATTTCTACAATAGAAAAGGAATTATAGGAGTAATAAAACTTATTCTCAGTAAGACATTCAAACTGCTATATGACTGTACCATAGTACGTTATTCTACGACCTAGAGATGTTTAAGAATAAGAAATTTTTCTCATATAATTATGGATATAATTTATGCTTTTATCGAAAGAAGTTAGTAAGTCATTTTCTTCCAGAGTAGACCTTTGAAAAAGCTTAAGTAAATTACAAAAGTATGTATAGTATAGAATATATATTTCATATTTTTAGAATAAAAAAATATGTGACTGGAAATATTGCCAACAAAATGCTAGTTGAACGCCCTTTAATATGATTTCAACATTTATTTTCATATTAAAATACGTATTTGTTTGTAAATCCTATTTGCAAGTAATAAATAAAATAGTGCAACATTTTCATGTGAGTAATATTATTTATAATTGACTTTTCCAGGTAGTAGAGCCTTGCTGATTTCAACATGAATGGGCCGGTTCGACCGCAGAAGTACTACCCTCTCACAGAAAATCGACGTAAAGTAACAGTACCTAAACTGTTGCGTTTCGTTCGGTGAGTGAGAGTGCCGGAGGCCCTATCCCCTATTCCTTCTCCCTCATCCCACTCCTCATCCTATCCCTTTTCCCAACCCAAAGATACGCGGCAACGCACTTGTGACTCCTGTGGTGTTGCTTGTGTCCATGGGCGGCGGTAATTGCTTACCATAAGGCAATCCGTCTGCTCGTTTGCCGCCTATTACCATAAAAAAAAACTGTGACAAAAATGTTATAACTCTTTTTTTCCAGACAGACATGGCAGGTGTTTTTTGCGCGTGTAATTTGTTAAAACCAAAAATTATATCGCCTATGTAAGGGAACAACGAAGCTTTATACACAATGATATCCAGTTTAGCCCGCGGATGTTAAATGGAAATTTAAGCTTTTTAAAATTATGTTTAGATATAATATGTATAAATAATTTTATGTAGATAGCATTCGTAGCGTGACTTGCCACTCGTAATTATATTGTCAAAGTCTAGCCACTTTTACACAGGTCACCACTTGAATGGGTGTACGCTTTTTGTAGCATTTACAGCGCCATTGTACTACAGAAGGCACGTAAAGCCGTCGGTCCAGTTTGTTTTCTCTGGCATTTACCTGTAGGCTTACGTAGGAGGCCTTTGGGCGGCCTATAAATTCCGACACTAGAATCGCTAACGCAGGATTACTGAATTTTACATAATTATGACACCTACTGTAATATTTCGGTACGAAGTTGGCCGGGTCAACTAGTATTTATATAACGTAGTTTGTTATATTGAATTGCCATTTCTGTAACGCAAAATATAAATAAAGCTGACAACAAACGTAACACTGCTGCCATAACGGATTACTACCTGGAGGATCGAGCTTTGTTTGGTATTTTTTTGGTCATCGTGTATATCACCCCGAAACCCCCTGCATACCAAATTTCATGAAAATCGTTGGAGCCGTTTCCGAGATTAAAAATAAGGTATACATTTACAGGCTGTTGATTTGCATTTGCAAAATATTTTGAGGGGTGAATATACTACTATAAATGAATACAAATACATGAAAAGTAAGTCACTACAAGTTAAAAAAGAAATCCGTCATCAAGCTCTTTGAAAATTAACTCAGTGTATTGACCGCCGCCGTCACTCAGCTGATCGCCATTGCAGGTGCCTAACACACACAAGCACACGTACCTACAGTGACTGCGCGGTATAGTCTTATTTTGCACGATTCAACAGTTTATTCTGATTTACTATCTAAGTAACATTGAATAAAAATAGGGTCTTATATCATCGCACACTGTTAAAAATAAGTGTCAGTAGTAGAAGAATAAGTTTTTTTTTATTTAGTTGAGCGATATTTTAAATCATTCTATTATAAAAATGTTTGTTTACTGCATTTAATAAGAATTTAATCAAAAAACTCCTTGACATAAGATATTAGGTGCGCTCCTAAGCTTTATTAGAGCTTAAGATTAATGACATTTTTCGTAAACCCATTTTTGGCTGCTTATTCCTGCTGCATTTCCCCAGAGCGACTGACATCTAGCCTCCCCAACGTAAAACAATAGGTTATATTCACATCTTAGACCAGAGTCAGCTTCTTCAAGGGCACTAACTCCCCATTACCACTGTCAAGGAGCTTCATGACACTCGCAACCAAAGGCTTATCGTGATGTCCTAGAGTGATAAAGGGCAAGCGATATTTTTACCAATTTAATTAATCTGAAATGTCAGTGGTGCGGGGCGTGGCTTTGAATCCGATGCCCTCTACGACGTTGTCTGTTGATATCTCTACGTTGGCCTAAAATCAGAAACAAGGTTAGTTAGTTAGATATAAACTTAAAAAATGACACCGTTTTATTATTTTCCAAATTAACTCGTTTATCCATAATTAACGGGATCAAAGAGATTTGTAATAATCGCTAAGAAAGACTGCACTCGTCTGATAACATGTTTTACGGTCCTCAGCTTATTAAAGGGACACGAGCCGCTACACTCTTATCTTAAGGCTGAGTATCTACTAAAGATGAACTCGGCAGATGAACCGTGACTATAAAATGTTCACCGTGAGCTGAGTGAGCCTTTGGGAAGAAACTGTTACTGACACCCTCACGCCCATTATTTTGATCTCAAACTTCAGTAGCTTACAAGTAAGCAGATAAGTGATTGACATACAAGCTTATGTATTTTTTAATATATTATATTATGTATAAGCCATATTTTCGCCGTTTCTAGTTTAATTTTCGAAAAAATATTTTTTGAGATTTTCTTTTCCAATGTCTAATCTACATGCTTGTATGCGTTAGTATTCGTTAAATAGGTTCAGTTCTTTTGTGTAAGAATGGAAAACGCATGTATACATAGCAGGAAGAGTAGACGCAACTATGACATTATACTGAGCAACATCTCGAAAATCGTATGTTACTAATGCTACAGATTTTGCTCTTCTATCGCTCAGCTCCGCCCATCTCCGTGGACACAGCCTTATCAAGCCACACCTACACGCACCATTTAACTTGAAGCCTTGTTTTATTATAAACTTTTTACTTTATGTTACACGTGATAAATATTAATCATCAGGTAAAAGAAGAGGTAGTTTGGGAGTTTACCTAATGGTATTCATGTCTATCTATGTTTAGGAGTAACTTATTCAGATATGTGTATTAAACTATAAACTGCTTCTAATTTAAATCGTAATAATCTCAATGACAAACTTAGGAGTATTGCCAACGTGTAGTTACGACACCGGTTTGATTATCACGCAGCATTTGGCAATCACACAGTTTTGTACCGTAACTACTTTCGAAATTTTGGAATTTGTAGATACACATACAAATATTGATTTAACGGGTTTCAATCGCAAAGTCATTTAAAATATAATGAAGAAATATATTCTACTTGCTTCGACGTTTTGTCGTGAATTATACAAACCGTAACCTTTAAAATAATTACGCGACAGAGACCCGGTTAATTGTCCCATATCATATAAAATAATTATGCTGTTTCAATATAAGACACAGAATGTTCACAAGATAAAGAAACGCCTAAAAACTTAAAAAAGACAGTCACATTACCTTAAAATGAAACATACATAACACACAAAATGTGAGTACTCGGTGAACTCAACGACTTTATATTAATAACGTCATAAGAAGGTATCCACAAGAATATATTTTTAGGTAACAAGCCCACATTTATTATGCGGCTGAATAGAGTGTACCGAGCCAAATAATAAGCAAAAGTGCGTGTTTAGGATGATATTAGCCTCTTTGGGCGACTCTATTGTTACTTGGGATTACCTGATTAAGGCGCTTTTATGTTCATAGAAAGATATTGATGACAGGTAAAACATTTGTAGGTAAATAATATACTGTAAGCTTTATAAGATAGTGGAACATCTTTTTACTATTTATTTTATGTTTAATATCTGCTGACGGTTTTGTTTCATGCTGTAATAAGATTAAAGACTAATGTTGTTAAGCATTATAATTATCTGATAAGATAATCATAATTGTTTGTCTTCTTGTTAATGGATTTAAATTGTTAATTATTGGTTTTCATAATGGAAACTTGAAGGTACGTTAGATAGACCCCAATTTTTCCTCGTAGAAATATTCGTTACGTTTTTATTTTATTATCCTATTCAGATACTTATTATGTTTAAGCTGTAATTAAATTTTACATGTGTAATTTAGCGATTTATAATGAATTAAAATGTAATAAGTAGGTACTATTATTGATAATGCATGGATTATGGCTTGGCTAAGACACAGGCCAATACTACAGATTACTAAATAGTTACTTCGTCCAATACGTGCTTCGTCTTCCATACTTCTGGTTCATTGTTTTGGCTTCCGTGCATGTTATTACAAACAAAACATGGAAGTAAAAATATTTTCCTCTTATTATAAAATTTTCGTTAATTAAAGTTTATACAAAAAGTAAATTTCATTTCCAAAATTGAACATCGAAATATATTCTGATATAAATGGCTTACAGTTCATTTTACCCCTTCAAAATAACTTTATATTTCCATTACTGTTTGTGTTTCACTATTCTGGTTATAATTATTTTTTTATAATTAATATTTTCATGTGGTTATTGGTCATTTCAGATGTTGGTATTCGCGGTATATACCTCTGGTAGTTCGAGTTAAACGGGCAATGGCGGATTCGGAACTTTTTTCATTAGTTGAGCTACGGGGATTAATGGTACTTGGCAGTTGCTACCATTGGATGTTCGAGAGAGTTTAGATTTTGAATTGTTTGTAATGTTTTATCGTTTTACATGATCATTGTCTTCATTAAAATAACGACTACATTATTTATGTAGTAAAGTCTCTAGATTACACATGCTATACAATTATTTGAGCTTAAGCATACGATAAACCGTTTAGCGAGTTCATTCTCTAGTCATGAAATAATACTTTCAGATCTCGGATCTGAGAAAACAGATTGCATCGTATGTTTTTACACAAACAGATAAAATATTATTCAAAACAGTATTAAATCTAGGTGTATTTATTATGTATTCATATTTACTTCAATTCAAATAAATTATTAATAACTGAGCTTTAAGTGAGTTCATTTAAAATAAATTTAATATAATACCTACCGTGTAAAATATTTCACAATTTTATAATCTTCTTTATATTTCATGTGCAAAAATATAATAAATATGTAATTCAATAGTTTCAATAATTTAAATAAAATAAATGTAATGATATAAAGAGGATAATCCTTTTTCCTCGTCATGATTTATAATATTATAGATTTACAGTCTTTATTTTATTTCATATATTAGGTCATCACGAGCAGGTATATTTAAAATCCAATAATTTGAAATAAATTGTTCGTACTTTGTTATTTAATGATATCTCATTTATATACAGTTAGGTATTCAGTGCTAAATAAATGATATTCTCACGTGAACTACCGAACAGATAATAATATGCTATATTAATTCGGCGAGTAAGTTGCGATCACTTACGGTTATTTTAACCTTATACACAGAGGTATTATATTATAACTAGCAATCCGTCCTGGCGTCGCACGGCTATTTTCGTAGATAAATAAATATTAATAGCGATGACTCTTTCTTTGAATAGCGTATTTGTGGCCTTTTGTTGATTGCCTGTATAAATAAATAAATTATTTTTTGATGTAACACGTGACAGGGCGACATATAACTGTTCGTGTGAAAAACATTGCGTTGTAAGGTCAATTCCAGCAATTTTTAGGGTTTGACCTTGAGCTTTGTTTATAGTTATACCGAACGCTAATTTTATGGGGAATTGGAGCCGCTTGTATTGAAAACGCAATTCTGTAGGATTCATCGGGATTCTTGGTATTAAAACAGTTTCACCGGTTGATGTAGATACCAGTTAATATGGTGCACTCAATTAAATATGTTTTTAAATAGGTGTCTGGTAATGTGCCCGGTACGGCAATAAGCTCGCCCCCTATTACGTGGGATCTAAAAATTCCTGGCGAAATGTGTGTGTAATATTACACCTCTGCCTACCCCTTCGGGGATACAAGCGTGTGTCTATAATAATAATAATTAAATTAAGTACTTATAGTCTAGTACCATAGCACAATTTTGGTTGATTTAAATTTCTTAGAAGTACAATAGGAGAACCTACTTTTAATACTAATTTGAGAGGTGAAATTCCGGGAGGTGTCAAGGAATTTAAAAAGGCTGTTGGGTAATGCACTGCCTCCTCTTTATCCACCCCTGTGTCGACAGACTAGTAAGTATGGGAAGGCGCTTCAAATTTTGATAAAATTATATTATTTTTTATAAACTTGTTCATTGGTGGGTGCCAGTATAGCCCTTGCTTGGAACCTTTTATGAAGATGTGCGGGAGGTGTAATAGCAAGTGAGTGACATCTTCGCTACGCTTCATCGATATTAATTTCTCGCCCGCAAATTTTTATTTTGCGATAACTCATTAGACATAAAGGTTAAATGGCAATTTACATTAAATGCATAACGTCTCTAACGTATTTAATTTAATAAGGATTAATACAGTATTGCTAAAAATAGGTTCGAATATAACCCATAATTTTATTGTAATATGTTAAAGCAAAATATGGTTATTGTGGGTTATCTTTGGAAGATAGACATATACCATTGCGGATTTTTTTGTAGATCTATTAAAGAGGTACAATCCCACCATACATTGTTTTGTTATAACTCAAAAGGTTTTAGCAGCGTTTACGAGGCAAGCTCCCGATGGGCTTAATTATTTCCGGCGCGTTGAACTAATATCGTAATAATCGTCACTTTGCACAAAACCTAAACTTATTATACACTAAAACCTTCCTCAGGGATCACTCTCGATGTTGTTGAAAACTGTATAAAAATTTGTCCAGTACTTTTCGAGTTTTGGGTGAACATACAGGGAGACAGACGCGGCGGGGATTTTGTTTTATAATAAGTGGAGATTATCTGAAAGTGTCGATTACACAGATTGGCAACTCCGAATATAAGTTGTTAGCGTTTTATTTTGAATAACAATTTATTAAAACCGTAAGATAGATGGTATTTCACCTCCGTTTTCAATAATTACGTAATTTACACCTGGTATAGAAATCTTAGCATGCGTAGAAATAGCTTATCTATTTGAAAGTATGCAAACGTAAATATTTTTCTGTCTTTATCAAATTTTCCCATAAAGGCAGTGATAGCCTAGTGGAGATACCAACAGACTGCTATGCAAGGGGTATCGGGTTCGAATCCACGGCGCGCACCACTGACTTTTCGGAGTTATGTGCGTATTGAATTGTTAATTATCGTTTGTCTCGTGCCTCGGAGTGCACGTCAAGCCGTCGGTCCCGGCTGTCATGAAGATCTTTTACAGTCGTTATAGGGCGTCAATACCTCTTAAATAAACTGACACTAGTCTAAACAATGGAATATCGCTATCCCTTCGGGTTGCGGAGGTCAGACAGGCAGTCGCTCCGTGGGAAAGCTAATATTCCGACAAATCCGGTTAGACTAGAAAGCGGACCCCAGGTTGAGACTGGGATAACGCTAGGAGGATGAGGAAGATGATCAAATTTTCCCATAGTAAGGGATGATAGTCGATTGATTCAGCATTTTGCAACCGCGAACAAAAAATGAACTGAATGACACGCGGAGAGAGCGCATATCGAGTGATTTCCAATTTCATATACTTCGGATTGCACAGGTGTGTAGAACAAAAGAGTCTGATCTATCCCAGATCAGGATTGGCTGTAAAATAGAGTATTAATGTTGTTAATAGTTTTTTAGCCTTTTCAGAAGTAGCCAAATAGCATAAAACGGCTGTCTATCTGTCTATCCGTATATCACAACCATTTTAGTCCAAAACTATTGAGACTACAGACAGATTAGGAAATTGGTAGGCAGATGTATCCTGTGAATGGACTCAGAGAAAGTCGGAGCTCTGGTCAAATGAACAAAAGATGTGTTATTTAATAAGCGTTTTCATTTTAGTACTTAGCGCAAAGCCAGTACTACCAGTTTGATTTTCTATGCGGCAGAGAGACAAACATCATAATTCTCAACAACTATGCATAGATAAAATGATTTCATACCTGGAAAAGCTGACTACATTGCTAATCTAAACGAGATCCTAACTTCATGGAATAAGATAATGGAATTCATAAGTCAAACATCAGTGTTACATGGCAGTGGTCATAAATCTAAGCAACTGACTTCAGACATCCTCGCTCAAAACCTGAAACTGTTCCTACTTAGTTTCATTAAAACTGAAGTTAACTGTTTGTAATACAGTTTTGTTACAATTCTTTGTAAGAAAATGTTAACTGTATCTATTAAAGCACTAGTATGCATGCGATTTCACTCGCATTTTATAAGAAGACCGGTTTGGCAGTAGTGTAGTAAGGAATTATTAAAAATAAACATTTTCATTAAAAAGAGTTTCATGTTTTTACATAACAATGGATACGTGGATAGTTGCGTGCAGGCTATTTTATTTGCTCCAAAATATCCTAAGGTTCGAGAAAATAATGAGAAAACCGTTCTATTAGATTTAACTAAAGATTAAACACAACACACATAGTACCTATACCGTTTTGTACCCGTACAATGAAATGCGTCTTTTTCTCAGATAAAAATATATTAAATTTTAGAACAGCTTTGAGGAACGTCCTACAAATATTTCTTAAACGCCAAAGAATTTCTGACGAGAGAGAAAACATTTACGGGTAGACATATGCTGGAATTTTCCAATTATTTTCCTTTTGAATGTTCCCTTAAAATGTGCCAGGGAAAAAATGTTACACTTAAATTAAATAAGTCTGAAATACGACCTATTTAACCAGAGATAAGAGTAATTGCCTCGCGAGAGGAATCCGAGGCCTTGAAAAGCTGTCACAGCAGAAAGTTAAAAATCTAATTTATCTGCCTGTTAATCCATAATATACCAACATGTTTCGTATTAAAACAAATCTTCGACCTCTTTGAGATCAAAATATTCAATCAAATGCAAAGACACCTAAAAAAATTCTTACAGTAGTTAATTTTCTATAAAAAATACCAAGAATAACAATAAACGTATTCAGAATCTCAATTCCAACACCTTCACAGCGAAAATAATGTCAATGGCGCTTTACAAAGTCATTACATTTCAGCTCCTTGGATACAGGCAGATTGAAGACGAAGATAATAAATATCGGAATGAAGATTTGTTGATAAAGTGTATAAACAAACACACTTGAGTGAACTTAAACTGCGTACGTGAGTGGAAACGGGAGCAGAGCGAGTTTACTTAGCTAATGAATGCTCCGAGTGAAATGCCTGTAGCTCTTTTTAAAACTTAATTGGTGGGTAGTTGAGTAAAGACCTATTTTTGAACAGCTGATATAATTATTTGAAATAAAATAGTTATACTATAATATAAGTAAATTTAATGCATAATAAATACAGCTGAAGTTAAATACATGCCAGACAAGCGTTATCTCCACAAAAATCACAATAGTTAATACCACAAACACATACAACAGTTTTGCAGCATCAGCATGGAATCATCTATCCACAATATCCAGCAATACTTCGAAGAGCGGATGGCTAAGTTCGAAGCGGATCTTCTCAAAAAGAATTCCACTGGTACGGGCGGCTTAGCAGAAGAATTTGGGAATTTCAAAGACTTCATAATGCAAACGATGAAGTCTTTTTCTCAACAATTGGCATCCATCGCTCGTCAAGTGGACGGTATGGAGACACGCAGCCGTCGCAAAATGATTCTCCTGCATGGTGTTGAGGAGGAAAAGAATGAGGATACAGCTCAGGTTGTTGTCCAAGTAGTGAAGCAGCGGCTGAAGCTGGATACTTTCTCTACGGCGGAAATCAAGCGATGTCATAGAATGGGCCGTCTTCAGTCAAGTAAGGCTAGGCCCATCCTCATCAAGTTGCAGAGCACTTCGGTGCGAGACAGCATATGGTTCGCCAAAACGAAGTTGAAGGGATCCGGTCTAACGCTGTCCGAGTTTTTGACCCGAACGCGACACATGGCGTTCATGGCAGCGCGGGAGAAGTTTGGCGTGACCAACTGTTGGACCAGGGAAGGCTCTGTATTCGTCCTCGGTGCTGATGGTCAACGGCATCGGGTGTTGTGCCTAGGCGACCTCAACCAAATCAAGGGCGCAGATCCAGAGAAGCCTGCAGGGAAGGTTACTGCTGCGAAGACCAAGCGGACTGCAGCATCGAAGAAATAGGTTTATTTTTGTTTTGTTTACTTGACCGGGTGAATTTACATTTGACAGTTTTACTACCTTCTTCTTATTTATTTTATTTACCCGCAAAATAATTTTCATTTTTCACTTTGACATTTCTCATGTCAGTAATGTCATTGTCACCTGTACTTCTGTTTCAACTCCCTCTCTGAATCTCAGGTTTTTTATCTTTCAGCTTCTGTCAAATATCTATTAGAAATTCACCTGGTCTAAATTAAATTTTCTCTTGTTTTTCGGTTCTGTAAAGCTATGTGGTGTTATATATACGATAGTCTTTTTGTAACACGCAACTGGCGGGTGGACATATGTTTTTACATAGCTTTAATATAATTATATTTTTATTTAAACATAACTTACATATTATTAGTATATTATATTAATATTTTTATTTAAATATAGATAATATATATTTATATTAAAAATATTATGCAAGATACAAGTAGTGACGATGACAGCTTTTTAACTGCTAGTAGTAGTCTCAATGACAGTTTCACTAGTCTGCCCTCACTTGCAGAGATTGTTCAGTCTCAGTTCTCTGACGTCGCGACTTTAATGTAGTCCATATAAATGCCCAAAGTATTCCAGCTCATTTCCCTGATATGCTGACAACCTTTGACAGTAAGAACATACATGCTATTCTCGTTTCAGAGTCATGGCTCAAACCATGTCTGCCATCAACTTCATATTCTCTTCCAGGGTTCCGCCTAATTAGAAATGATCGCGCGGCCGGTGGCGGCGGCGGAGTCGCTATATACCTACGAGCTCAAATTCCTTTCCGTATAGTAAGCATCTCACCGCAACCACCACCCTCGAATGCCGGCGAGCATCTCTTCTTAGAAGTGGAACTGAATCATTCTAAAGTTCTTCTAGGGGTCTATTATTCTCCTTCGTTACGTATAAATTTTTTCCCTTCTTTCGAACATCTCCTAGAAACTTTAGTACCTTCTTACAGTCACGCAATTATAATGGGTGATTTTAACACCTGCCTTATAAAACAGGATAATCGTGCCACGACTTTCGAGCGTATTTTACATTCGAACAATCTATATATTCTTCCTCTCAATGCTACACACCATTTTCCAAACTCTGTACCTTCTCTCCTTGACCTAATTTTTGTTTCTTCCCCTACTTTTGTATCCAAACATGGTCAGTGTTCTGCAGATGCTTTCTCCTACCATGATTTAATCTTTCGTATAAAATACGCCCACCAAAGGTAAAACCTAAAATTATCATGCAACGCAACTTCGGTGGGATGGATCGTTTGAAGCTTTGCGAGGATGCCCGTAGCATTGATTGGTCTCCTCTGTACTCATCAGACTGTGTAGATGACAAAGTTAAAATTTTGACAGATAAGTTAACTCACCTGTACGACGAGCATGCACCAATCCGTGCCATTAAATTAAAACACCTACCCGCACCTTGGCTTACGGACGAAATTAAAATTCTTATGAAAAAGAATGCGGCTGCCAAGGCGAAGTATAAATGTCGTCCAACCCCTGGAAATTTGGAAAAATACACAAGTGCCAGAAATCTCTGCCTTATTGCAGACGTGCTGACCTTCGACGTGTGTAGGAAAGCACAGCGCCATCACATTCACAACTCTGTTGAAAACGGAGACCCAGTTAAAATCTGGAAATTTCTTAGAACACTGGGTGTTGGTAAGTCTCGCAATGACACAATCTCCAAAGATATAAATATAGATTCGCTTAACGCACATTTCACTGCTTCACCCAACTTTGATGGGACAACAAAATCAAACACGTTACAAGATATTTCACGTATCCCAACTCCCAGATACTCACCTTTTGTTTTCGAGCAATTTTTCTGTTGTGGTGTTAAAAAGAGCATCATTTCAATCTCATCCAATGCTGTTGGTAATGACTGCATCAGTCGAAATATGATCCTGCCCATCCTAGATGAAATCCTCCCTGTCCTTTGTCATATCCTAAATTACTCAGTTACCAGCGGCGTCTTTCCATCAGCGTGGAAAGATGCACAAATAGTTCCAATACCTAAAAAATCCAAACCCTGTTCCATTAATTACTTCCGTCCTATATCCATACTTCCATTCCTTTCTAAAGTCCTTGAGCGTCTTGTGCATACGCAACTCTGTACTTTCCTTTCCAAGAATGCTCTTCTGAATCCTTTCCAATCCGGTTTTCGTCCTGGTCATAGTACTACCACAGCATTGGTTCATATCACTGATGAGATAAGGCTGGGCTTGGATGGTGGAAAACTCACGCTGTTGTCCTTGCTTGATTTTAGCAACGCATTTAACACTGTGGATTTCCACATCCTGCTTGCCATACTCCGCTCTATTAACATATCTCCAACGGTAATTGACTGGTTTCATAGTTATCTGTCTGGACGCCGACAGCGTATACGTGTCGATGAGTCGTACTCCTCGTGGTGTAATACAACTGTCGGGGTACTGCAGGGTGGCGTGCTATCTCCGTTACTTTTCGCAATTTTCATAAATTCTATCTCCAAACAGTTACTTTCATCTTACCACCTTTATGCAGATGATTTGCAGATATATTCACAAGCACCACTAGAGTCAATTTCAACGGCGTTTTCTAATATTCACATAGATTTGGCGCGTATCTGTACGTGGAGTAAAAATTATGGCCTCAAGGTGAATCCGACAAAAACACAGGTCATTCTAATTGGCAGTTCCAGGATGATTTCCAAGATAAATTGGCCACAGCTGCCGCAGATTGAGTTCGATGGTAACATCTTACCAATCTCAGATAACGTGAAAAACCTCGGTATTTATCTGGACAAAACTTTTTCATGGGGAAGTCAATTACAGGAGACCAGCCGTAAATTGTTTGTTTCAGCTGGGTCATTGCGTAGGCTGAGGAACTTTCTTCCCACCAACACCAAGATTGCGCTTGCACAATCCTTGCTTCTCCCAATACTCGATTATGCCGATGTCAGCTATCTTGATCTTAATGAGGACCAACTTGATAAACTTGAGCGTCTCCAAAACTTCTGTATTAGATTCATTTTTGGTTTACGCAAATATGATCATGTATCTGAATTTCGATCCAGGCTCAAGTGGCTCCCAATTCGACTTCGCCGGAATACTCATATTCTTATGTTACTGTACAACGTGTTGTTTAATCCTAATACCCCCACGTATCTCAAAGAACGTTTTAAGTTCCTTCATGACACACATTTAAAGACCTTGAGGTCGTCGGTGGATCTGAGACTGCAGATCCCAACACATTCCACAAACTTCTACGATAAATCCTTCGCTGTTCAAGGTCCGTTTGTGGAATGCGCTGCCGGTCGAAATTAGGCAAGCTAAATCATTGAACATTTTCAAAAATGCACTAAAGAAGTACTATTTGTCATTGTAAACTAATTTGGTCACTGTATTTTGTGTTCATATTGTTATATGTATGTATATGCATTATATTTATGTATATGTATTATATTTATGTATAATATTATATATATGTTTATATATCGATACCTTTGGGTAGAAAGGTCGTATAAACCATTTTGGCCAAATTGAGTTATATATACCATTTTTCTCAGAATTTTTTCTCTATCGATCTGTATATACGAAATGTAGAAATTCACACAAAAATGGTTAATACGACCCAGAAGTTTTTGGTCATAGCCTCTTGAAAAAGGTAAATTATCAGTGTAAAAGCCGTATATTATTTTTTTGTAGTTTTGTTATGATGTAATGACCATAATTTTAATTAACTCAGGGCGTAAAAATAGTCGTTAATTGTAAATGGTTTATACGCCCCAACGTGTTGAATGCATTACCTAAGCATAGTTTAAATTCGACGTCGTAAATCCTTATTGCATATCGACCTTTGGGTAGAAAGGTCGTATAAACCAAAACCCGAAAGTGATTAAAAAAGATCTATGAGAAAGTTTCTTACAATTTGCGAATGAATAAAGTTGAATCATCAAAACCTATCTATCTTCTTTAGTTTTAAAGTTAGCTTGGATTTACGTCTAAGAAAAATCAATTCTTGGTTAATACACTCCATGAAAATGTACTTTAAAAAAACTGTAAAGGTCGTATATCCATTTTTAATAAGCTTATGGTCACATTTACTGTCGTAAAAACCCAATTATCGATACCTTTGGGTAGAAAGGTCGTATAAACCAAAACCCGACTTTTCAGGATAGCAGAACAGCTACTTTTTTTACATAAAAATCCATAGGTAACTTTTTGTTTTTGATGTTATAAAAAAATGATCTATGAGAAAGTTTCTTACAATATGCGAATGAAAAAGGTTATATCATCAAAACCTGTCTATGTTCTTTAGATTTAAAGTTAGCTTGGATTTACGTCTAAGAAAAAATCTATTCTTGGTTAATACACCCTATGTAAATGTACTTTAAAAAAACTGTATAGGTCGTATATCCATTTTTTGTAAGCTTATGGTCACATTTACTGTCGTAAAAACCCATATATGTAGTTCTTTTTGTATTAAAAACCATTTATAATCATAGATCAATTGAATTCTGACTAATAATTCAGAGAACGGGTACTGAAAAACAAGTTAATCGAAATATGAACTCTTTTTTATTGGGATAGAATTGAAATTGCTTTTGTATTAATAAAGAGTAATGTTTTTAGTGCATAATATTATTCCCCTCGGACTGTACTTGGTGGATTGATATTTTTTAAGCGGGTCTTTCGCTTGATAGATTTATATTCAATCTATATTTTTGTTGAAACGGTTTTATTGTATTAAATAAAGTGTATCTTTTAGGTGTGTAATAATATTGTGTGTAAATAAATAATAAACCGAAAACCGATACTAGTGATTCACTGCATGATACTGATGCACTTGGCGGTCGAATTTTCACAGTTTAGGGTAGATATTTATGATTTTTTAATAGGCTACCGTCACTGATCAGTCGTATGAGGCTGCCACGATTAATACCTACAAATCGCAATAGCTACGTGCTACAATTTATTAAGGCTAGAACACTCTTGTCGCACCTACTCGCATACACTCATGCAAGTAGGTGCTGAGTTCGGTAAGTTGTAATTCAGAATAATTCTTTTTATACTCGTATATCCATTTATTTAAATTACAACACATTTGTTTTATGTGCTAGCGATGGAATAAAATTTAATTTTCACGTAACTTCAAGTTGATTCTGAAATGTTATTACAAAATATAGAAATTTTAATTTTTGTGGTAGGTATCGCGAAATTTAAATTGTGCTTGGGGCTCTATACCACGTACCTTCTACTCCTCCTACCTTTGTTTTGAGAAAACGATATATTTGCAATGTTGCAAGCAATAATTCATAATTCGTTTTAAAATAATTTATAACAATAATTAAAACAGTTTATAGTAACAATTCATAAATAATTTTAAACTAGTTCTGAACACAAATTTATATCATAAAGCAAGTTACTTTTTTCACGACTGCCCAAAAAAAGGAGTGTTATGTTTTTAGTACATAAGTTAGTTACGTTTAGTGCTCGATCGTTTTTTTTATTTAGTTGCAATTCAATAAATTACTTAGTAAGTAAGCCTTACTACAAAGGCCTAATTCAATAATTTATTGAATTAAGTACCTACATTTAAATATGTACAAAAATTAAAAAAAATAGCAAACATTTTATAAATGATTAAAATGCCTGATTACTTAAATTCAGAAGAAGTTTGAATAATTTTTGTTTTTATGACTAAGTCGATTTTTTATTTCACATTTCTGTTTAAGGTGTTTATAATAATTTTTCAATTTAAAATGTTAAACCTGTTAGGTATGTTGTACCATTATTGAAATGATAGTAAATGTTGATTAGAAGGTATTATAATACTTAATTAATGTTGACTTCGTATTTCAGGTAGTTTTATTTTATTTGAATCGACCATTATTGGTTATAAGAATAATAATGATTGAATTCCTACTAAATCTGAGAGTAACAGGATTGTTTATTAGTCAGAATTCAATTGATCTATGTTTATAAATGGTTTTTAATACAAAAAAACTACATGTGTGGGTTTTTACGACACTTAATGTGACCATAAGCTTACCAAAAATGGATATACGACCTTTACAGTTTTTTTAAAGTACATTTTCATGGGGTGTATTAACCAAGAATTGATTTTTCTTAGACGTAAATCCAAGCTAACTTTAAAACTAAAAAAGATAGATAGGTTTTGACGATTTAACTTTTTTCATTCGCAAATTCTAAGAAACTTTCTCATAGATAATTTTTTTATAACTACAAAAACAAAAAAGTTATGAATTTTTATGTAAAAAAAAAATAGTTTTTCTGCTCTCCTGAAAAGTCGGGTTTTGGTTTATACGACTTTTCTACCCAAAGGTATCGATATGTATGTATCATATTATGGATTTATTTATTTATAATATATTTAGCACCTATCATATCTATTGTATATATGCCTGTGTATGTATGTACAAAAAATAAAAACAATTTATAGTACCTAATCAGATACTTATTGTGACTACACATCAAAGCTTTTTGTCTTTTCAGTCTGTCCATCCTAAGGTTGCCTGGAAGAGATCGCACTTTGCGATAAGGCCGCCCTTGTGCATTTGATATGTATGTAGTACACTTGTCATTTACACCGAATTTGTATTAACATTTGCACAATAAAGAATTATCTATCTATCTATCTATCTATCTCTTTTGCTGCTAAATATGCGTGATATTTGTTTTGAAACCAACTTTGCTTCAGACAACAAACAATCTATTGAAAAACAAACATAACAAACAGTGTATTGATCATGGAAAAAACTTAATCTCAACTACGCAATCATCCTATTCCAAAGAAGATATATTTCATATTCTTAAAATACAATCCGCTAAGACATAATAATTCAGAATAATATAATATTCCACAAAATATTTTATATGCAGTGAATAGGACAACTGCGATCGTTTTTCCTTAAGCAGCAAAAGTATAGCACAGTTGAACGCCATTAAGTTATGGAACCGACCGAACCAAAGCTTCGCCTTTTACGAATCATGCAACGTTGCCAAACGATAATATGATGCGGTATAATGATTAATTAAAATGCTGATCCGACTACGGTTTATAAATTACGTATTATGATGAAAATATAAAGGATCGGGTGTGAATTTAAAAGCTATTGTTTAGAAGAAAATTTCAATTTCAACACGTGTGGGAGGTGTTTATCGATCCGTATGTATTCGAACGCGATACGGTTAAGTACCACAGAGCCTTAAATGGGCTCAAGGCAGCTTATAAAAGAGGGATTGAGAGGGGATAGTTCTGAATGTCGACGCTAAATACCTGTTTGTTATTCCGCGTTTTATTTTGGTGAACTTCTAACTTCTTATTCTGGCTCTGTTGTTTTAATTTTCGTAAAAGTTCCAAGTGTTTTTTCGTTGTCTGTTACTTTCGCTGATACTTAACAGTAATTGCTTTTAATAATAAAGTAGCGGCTAAACAGCGCCATTAAGATAACTGCCGGGGTATTTTTTATTATTTTAGCTTGGGTCGTAAGTATAATTAAATAATAATTCGTGACTGCTTCAGATATTTAGAATTATAACAAATTATTACCATATTTATAAACCTTTCAAGACTGAAGACTGCACATATGGAGTAATGAGTTAAGCAGTCGCTCGGCGGCTTATAGAACAACTTCGAAAGTTGTGGGTTCGATCCTCACACGAGACAACACTTGAATTATTTTAAGTCGCCCGCGATATAAAACTAGTATTTAGTGCAGGACTCGTCCTTTTAAAAAGGTAGTATGACAGTAATATTACCGAAATTCGATCATTAAATCCGATGTATGGCACTATTCATCTAGAAAGTAGGTATTGATTTCAGTATTACTCATATAATGAATATACAATAAGCAGAGTATGTTTAGTTAAAAAACATTCAGTTTACCTAACAGACAAAGAGTATTTCGTTTATCCTCTAATAACTAATACATCATTTAAGGTTGCGTGGTCGTTATAACATTTCCGATATGTTCCAGACTCTTTTCGTCATTTTTCCTAAAATACTATTCATAGATACATTTAGAAATAATTCAATACATAAACTAGATCGACAAAATACGTTTGTGAACGATTCTAACATTGTTACAATGTAATGATGTAGAACTGACATTATGTAGAAATTTATGGTAAAATAAAAATACTACATATAATAGCATGCCTCAGAGTGTAACAAATTATAGTTTAAGTAATAGAATAATTATTCTAATAATAATTGTCACTGGTTTTATCATAATTTAAATCTTAGGATTTACTGGTAAATCTTAAGATTTACCGTACTTTCGGGCTTTTACAGTAACATATACATTATATTGGGCTGTTGGATTACTGGTTAGTGACCTTAACTACTAAGCTAGAGGTCGTAACTTCAATTCACGCCTTGGCCTCACTTTGGACTCTCGCTGGGCGTTCGAAGACCACTTCGAGCGCTTGGTCCCCCGAGTTCGTGGTGCGACAGGCCCGCTTAGACGCCTGCCTTGGTGGGCCACGCGAGGAAGTCCGCCGCCTCTACTGTGGCGTCGTGCGTTCCATGGTTCTCTATGGGGCACCCGTGTGGCATCATCATCTCACGCGCGCCTCCCGCTGCAGGGCTATCCTAGCCAGTCTGCAGCGGTTGGTGGCCATTCGGGTGGCACGAAGCTACAGAACGATATCCCATGAGGCGGCGACGCTCATTGCGCGCCTCCCGCCGTGGGATCTCCTGGCGTGCGTCCGTCTTTATGACGAGGTTCGCCTTCGTCGGGTAGGCGGAGAGACGTGGAGTGAAACGCTCGAAGAGTGCCGGCGAAATGCCCACCGAAGCGTGCGTGAGGAGTGGCGCGTGCGGCTGCATCTACCGCGTTGCACGCGCCAACGCATCGTCGGTGCGATTTTGCCAATATTTGACGCCTGGCTCGAGACGAAAGAGTGCACTACTTTCCGGCTGACTCCGATACTTACCGGGCATGGTTGCTTCGGTGAGTATCTGAGTCGGATTGGATGTGAGGAGACGACACCGTGCCACCACTGCGATGACGATCTGGACTCCGCTCAACACACACTAGTGGTGTGCCCCGTGTGGGCGGACGAGCGGAGTACTCTGGTCGCTACAATCGGGAGGGATTTGTCCCTCCCAGCCGTAGTATCGACAATGGTAGAGGACACCCAAAATTGGCGTGCAATGGTCTCCTTCTGTGAAACTGTAATGCTCCAGAAGGAGGCCGCCGAGCGGGAGCGTGAACGACGCAACCCCGCGAAGGCGGCGGCAGCGGCCGTTGAACTCGACTCTTCCTTAGGTCTGCGGGCGTTAGAGGGGGAGCTTCTAATGACCCACCACAAGCGGACCCGAGAAGGCAGCGGACTGTGTGGCGCAGTCTGCTGTGAAAGGCATTGCACACCCCGCCTTTCCCCGGGCACGCGTCCCAAACAAGGGGACGGATGCGACAGGTACAGCGGAGCAATACAACCACAGTTCCCGTTATACCTGCAAGGCGTCGAGCTACGGAGCCTCCGTGTGGTTTTTAGTCGGTAACCCAGCCCACGGGTGGGAGTCCGACATACCCCCTTTGACCGCTCCCCGGTCGGATGGGCATGAGGTAACTCATTTTCCACAGGATAAAAAAAAGGCTATCATTGCATGGTCTATTTTACAACAGCATAAACAAATCATGGATGCAGCCAATATATACGTGATATATTACGCAACATCATATTTTGCAAGACTCCGAAAATTCCCTTCCGGGAAAACCCGAATTGTTTTGTCACGAATGGTTTGATACAGAACGTGCTATCGTATCACTTCGGCTCCGATTTCTTTATTGAAATAAAATTCATGTAGTCATACCGTAGAAAATCACCGACTGAATATTTTCACAAAGCTGAAGTTTGCTTCGGATATAAAGCTCTCTACAGCCTAAACTATAAATTGTTAAGTATGCAACCGAGGTACTTTTGGATTTTTTTTTATTTACGTACTTGAAGCAAAATAATGTAAAAGTAGCCTGGTCTCGCAGGCAAAACTTTTTGTCTGAAAATATTATGCTTGCGAAGTACAGCCAGTGCATTTGTATCCTGCACACATTATGGCACTTAAAATGGTTTCTGCACACAAGTTTTTGTATATTTTTTATTCAATTTGCATAAAGTCTGCTAGGAACACTGAGAACGAAATTATAACAAAGAATCACTATTTATTTTACATTAAACTGAAACACTGTGTGTATCTGAGTATCTGTACGTAAGTAAGAGAGGTTTGCAGATGAAGTGTTATTGAAATATATTTTGATATAATGTAGTAATAAAACATAACTAATTTAAGTACCTAACGTAATTCATTTGGGTTGAATTGAAAATATAACTTAAGTTACAGCCAACTGGTTCGCGACCAACTATGCTATCTGCCATTTGTGTGATGACACCACTAAAGAACATCGACGGACACCAAGATAGAAGAGCGAGGCACCGAACGCTTACGGCAAGCCTAACGTTCGAGTCTCATTTACCTGCCCAAAGAGGCGATAGATGAGCCCGTAAATAGGTTATTCACTGTGACGACAGAAAAGTGTTATATTAAGTATTACTTAATACTTACTTTTTGTTACAAGAAAACGCTTTGAATAGACGATTGTGCAGACTCTGAGTCTTTGTCTCCATTTAATTAAGTAAAACTGCTTCTATTGTGATTGTGTTTGACGAGGCGCCTTCTCCGCGCTTTATAGGGCAACTTAGTCAACTTTTGGCCCTCAGTCTAGCTCGAACGTAGTTTTAATTACTATTCTTGTTAGGGTATGGCCACTAATTGTATGTAAATGTTTAAATTTTGGCATAAACTTTTTATTTGGCACTGTTGTGTCAATGTGAAGTTTAACGGATTTTGTAAAAGCTTATCTCTTAAAACGTAACGATATCTACACGTGCTTGTTATTGTATAGATAACAAAGTAATATAAAACAAATAGTATCAAATAAATATCTCAATCTATATCACCGTCGTTTCTTACAAAATATATCCAATAATACGATTGTGAGTACTTCAGTGCGTTATTCGATTCGAGTAGAATAAATAATGGTGCGTTTCAATATATCGCATAAATGGTTCAATAAAACTCGGTTCTCGTGTATCGGCGGTATAGATCAAGACATTGTTACACGAGACGAGTATTCAGTTCTATTTCCAGTGTAACTCGATGGGCGATCGTTTCACCTGCGGGATTCGGACGCCACTGACGATGGTGATCAAATTACATATTTTATGAATCTACGCAGAATTTTATTGGAACGCCTAACAAGACACTCGTCTATCCTTTGTAAAGAATCGAACGACTCATCCATAAACACGCCGAGTTTTTCACAGTTATTTCAATTATTTATGGCTCGTGCCGTATTTATTTAGCAAATTGCGAACTATTTCGATGCGGAAAGGCCGATAGGTATCGGGTACTTTTAAGTAATAAAGTATTATGTTCAAATAATATTATCAAATAATAATAAGCAATCGATATAATAAACATGCAAATTTTGTTGGTCAATTAATATGCATTAGAATTAAGAATATACTAAAGTAGAGAATTTTGTTAAAAAGGCAACTACAAAATTCATAAGATGTAGTGAGAATTGGGGGTGCTTATCTTGCATTTGTAACTGTTTCGAGTACTAACAAAGATTATCTAAGGAGTAGATAATAAAAAAACTATATGAGCCTACACCTACACACACCTGTACACCTGCGTTATTTAAGGCTACTGTTCCGCTCCCGTGGCTCATAGGGTGATGTTATATAGGTTTTAGTCTTCCTCGATAAATGGGCTATCTAACACTGAAATAATTTTTCAAATCAGACCAGTTATGTTTCGGTCCCAAAGTAATAGGGGGCGAGCCTATTGCCGTCTATCGGGCACATTATTAAGTAAGCGATAATTAACATTTTAATACATACATAACTTCGAAAAGTCAGACGTGTGTGTCCTGGTTATTTGGGGATTGAACCCGATACGCCGCTAGGCTATCTCCGCTTTTATTAGGAAAACTAAAGTGGGCAATTGCCTTAAAAAGGCAAATACAAAATTGTATACAATGAGTAAATAAACTATAATGACTATAATGTAGTCATTGTATGCAATTTTATAGTCGCCTTGTTAAGGCTCTTCCCCAATGCACACTAGTGTATTTGGAGTGTTTATCTGTATGTATGTATAGACTCACGCCTGTATCCCCGAAGGGGTAGGCAGAGGTGTAATATTATACCCACATTTCGCCATGAATTTTTAGATCCCACGTAATAGGGGGCGAGCCTATTGCCGTTACCGGGCACATCACCAGACTCCGTGCTACTGAGAATTCGGAAAAACCCAGCAACACTATTGCCCGACCCGAATCGAACCCGGGACCTCCGATCAGCAGTCGCATACGCTATCCACTGGACCACGGAGACAGTGTGTATCTCGCATTCGTAATTGTTTCTACAGGAGTCGTTTATGTAAAATAATGATAAAGTCAAGGTCAAGTCAAAATCTTTTATTCATTTAGATCACACGTGACACTTATGAACGTCCAATTTAAAACATTATAACTTAAAGCTTCTACATTTATATTTACTGCCACGTTCATTTTAGCGACCATTCTAAATTCAAATAGTCCGTAGAATATAGAAAAATATAGAAATTGCACTACAACAGCAGTCTTACCCAATATTTTTACTTCAGTTTTACTTATGAAATATTTCTAGAGTAAGAGTAAAATACATAAACAAATGATGTTTCTAAATAATAAAATGCAGATTTTAATTTGAACAGGTTTAATAAATCACACAAGTGTCTGTTCCTACGTTCAAATTTATTTATCGATATCGAGAGTTTATCAACATTCTATTGAAATTAATTCTAAGTAAACCAAATCTAAGAATCTATTATAAACATTATCGATATTTTATCGATATTTATTCTGAATAAGCGCATCACTAGTCAAGTTAAAATTAGTGACAAACTACGAAGATTCTTCCCTAGATTAAAATCATAAGGCAAAGGGAAGTAAATATATTGGGTTTAACCGCCATTGAAGCGCAAATTCTATGTATTAACTTTATTCTAAGGCTCGCCCGAATGTTCGTGAGAATGCTCGCTAAAACACACTCATTTGTTTTGTAACATTCGCGAGAATGCTCATTACAGGTGAATGCTCAAGTGTATCAGCGCCATATATTAACGCTTAATGATAATCGTGTGCTGAAAAATATTTAAAAATTGGTGAATCAATATTGGACACAGATCAAAAATTACATTACCATATATGAATAGTATATGTATAGATGTAAAATAATGTCAAGGCATAGGTTTCACACGATACAGAAAAGTAAAGAGAGCGACCTATAGAACCTTCATAAAACCAAGGTTGCCAACCATGGACGGATCTACCCTTCACTTAATGATTATTGTTATAGCTTCATCGGATGCCCAATATCTAATAGTGCACGTTTACAAAAGGTTTATATTCGACACTAAAGTACCGTATTCATTGATTGACAGTAATTATTATGGACAATTTCGAAACCTGTTATCCAACCCCATAACATTCCGGTATAGACGTCGTAACGCCCATGGGAAATTATGTAATGGTCTATTTGTAACCGCCATAGAATGTCTTAGTCTATTACATAAGTACTTTATTATGGCTTATGAGTAATGCGTGTGTCCCTGTCTCCACCTAAGTGCATTTATTTTACCCTATTTGCTGAACCCCTTGGGAAATATGCATCTGCTGAAAAACAAACTGGCCTAGATGTCCATCGTGCGTGCGTGTGTGCGTGTGAGTGTATGCTTGCGCGTTCTTCTGCGTGTTTGACTTATCATCATCGTCCTAGCTTTATCCCGGCAGCCGTCCGCAGCCCATAGAAATAGCGATATCCCAGGCTTAAACCAGTGCAAATATATTCAAGGTTTATAGTCATAAACCTTAACGATTAAGAACGATATTCAAAGATCTTCATGACAGCCGTGATGTCTTGTAGACTTAATATCACTATCTCTAAAACATCAGAACCATTCAGTCTTACAAAGCTTAAGTATAAGATCAAAAAAGTTGTTTCTATCTACGATCAAGATATATAAATTTATTTTATTTATAGACTCACGCCTGTATCCCCGAAGGGGTAGGCAGATGGTCATATACACCCACATTTCGCCATGCTTTTTAAGGTCCCACGTAATAGCGCGAGCCTATTGCTGATACCGGGCACATTGCCAGACTCCGAACTGCTACTGAGAATTCGGAAACATTAGTAACACTGCTCGACCAGGGAATCGAACCTGTGACCTCCGATCAGCAGACGCTTACTCTATCCACTAGAACACGGAGGCAGGTATATTAATCTGCAAACTATTTCCCGAAATCTGGTCAGTTTAACGAAGTCCGGATTTCAATACGAACGGTGCTATATTAATTAGAGTAAGTATAGTAATTTAGTTTGGGCCGACTTTTATCAATAATTTAGATACCGAATACCGCCGCAAAATGGTTTTCTAAATAACTTCTGAAACTCTGAGTTAATACTGAGCTGAGTTGTTGTAACAAATATCCCTAATATAATGAAACAAAATCTAGGATATATCCCTTGACGTTGCGAAAAGTATAAATAGGGTATTTGACTAAAAAAATCGAATTAGTCCGTCCTTTAGATTATCGAAAAATATTGGACACGTATTTTTTGTTTTATCAAATCAATAAAAAATTACGAAGATAAAACGCATCAAAGATGGAGAAACGTCTAGGAGTGGGGGCTTGTAACGTCACTTGCCAGTAAAAAGTGTACTGGCAAGTGACGTTACACGAGTTTTCAGCGAAGTTTGTAGTCTTCAATTTTTGTTTACGTTACTTAAGAAAAAATATGTGTCCAATATTTTTCGATAATCTTACTGACGGACTAATTAGATTATTTTAGTCAAATACCCTATTGTAAGACTTACGCTATCGTATTTATATTATACTGAGTAATATGATATTAAGCCGAGATGCCCGTCAGATCAAAGTTGTTTTAAAATGCGTTGACGTAGAATAAACTTTTCTAGTATTTTCTATTATACGGTATAAATTTGCTGCTCGGAGTTTTCTGTAATTATTTTTCCAATGCGCTATGTATTGGAAGTTCGATCATCGCATAGATAAATATAATTGGGTTCTTATAATTTTGTAATATATCGTAAAGGCTTATAGTGATACCATCTTCTTCCTAGCGTTATCCCGGTTGCATCTAAGACTCTCGCCTTAAAGTCTAGGTTCTGCTTAATGGTCTAACCAGATTTTTCAGAATATTTGCTTTTACACAGAGCAACTACCATCTGACCACCGGCACCCAAAGGGAAAGCGATATTTCATAACTTAGACCAGTGACAGTTATATACTTAAAGGTCTATATACCAAATGTCAAAGATATTCATGACAGCCGGTGCGCACGACCAAATATGCTGTCCGAGGCACGGGGCAAGCGATGACTAACTGTTTAAGTATGTTGATGCTAGTACGAGTACTACCTACTAGATAAGGAGGTATGCATTTTTGCTTTCAGATTTCATAATTGAAAATCTATACAAACTTAGCTTTACTATACGACTTTCATAATTGGAAATCTATATCTTAATTACATACATACATACATAGACTCACGCCTGTTTCCCCGAAGGGGTAGGCAGAGGCATATTAAACGCCCACTTTTCGCCAGTGTTTTGATCCCACGTAATAGGTGGCGAGCCTATTGCCGCTTATCGGGATATTTTGTTTGCCAGAGCCTCGTCCGTTGATCGGCAGGTGCACCACTTGCAGGTGAGGTTGGCTTGGGACCCTAAGTTCTTGGTGGGAACCCTATGCACTATATCTTAATTGTGCGATTTTAATTTTAAGTAATTGTGTTCACTTCTATAGTTAACTTTTTTACCGTACCTAAGGTATACGTGTAAGTCAAATGTGTAAATTCAATGAAGTATCTGCTTTACATTTTCGTGATTAACATATAAAGGCTTGGCGAAGACTTTTCAATCAACGTTTTATCGAATGCTACACACAGTTTGTTTTATACTGAAAATTGTACATACTAGTTTCAAGAGTTCTCATTCCAGATCAAATCTTGGTCGTAGTATACGATTTTAGTCAATTGTGTACCTAAATAACAAGTGCTTCGAGCAACGACTAGAGGGGTAAATCGAGTTCTCCAAATTCCTCTGTAAGGACTTATGTCCACACTTCCAAAATATCAAGGTGAATTTGCCATGAAAATGTACGCTTTACGTAAGTTTATTCGTACTATTAATTACTCATTTACACGGTTAACTCACGGTGTGACAATGGCGTTATGTCTTTGGTTGTAATCGTGTCAAAGCTTGTTATATTATAGTCTTTGAAAATTGGCTTTCAAACCTATACCTAGTAGTAATTTATCTTTATTTCAACGGACGGACAGCCAGATTGGTGCCGAGCAGCCGGACCATAAATGGATGGACACAAGGAATTTAAAGGGTTATTTAGTTATTACAACACCACAAAAATTTGTCTGTTCTTGCTTCCGTAGGCTACACCAGCGTTTAAATTGATTCACGAAGAATCTTGTCTATTAATTCGTCAGTAACCGATACACTTAAAGTTTTGATTAATTTGTGTAAGCATTCTGAGTTCAAAGCTCTCAATATCCGCTACGGTAGACCGCCTCGCTTAATAACAAGTTTAGCGAGAAAATTGCGTCAGACCGAAGTAACCGAACTTCATAGCCGATACAGAAAGATCATTGCGAACTTTGGTGGCGTGTATGAAAATTATTAGCTTTGATCTGCTGCGGACATTTCGCCTTGTTTAAGGCTTTGATGCTTTAAGGAATGGTTCTATTTTAGTCAAAACCGCACGTAAAGGAATGGGCGGCTGTTACTTATGTAAGTGTAAAGGTTACTCCGACTAGAGGTTACGGCGTTTACATCAAATTGCGTATTTCCTGGAAGTTGGATAACAATAAACGTGAATATAATGAGGTTTTTTGGCTGTTGAGTGGTTTAATATTATTTTTAGGTTTCTGTATCACAAAAGGTAAAACTGCCCTTTTACAATAAGATAAATATTTGAAAGACATTTTTAACCCATTTCTATATCGAATTCTGTAGGGTACTTTTCGATAACATAGTATAGAAGAAACGTCCTAAATATAAAACGCAATAAAAACGAAGAAATGCCTAAATGGAGGGGGAGTATAACAAGCATTCCACCAACGGACACAAAGAATACTTACCTAGACCCAAAACATCAATTCGTAGAGCACACAAAGTGTCAATAGGTATCGAACCCACAACAGTCGGCATGGTGTTAAGTGACAAGACGGCCGCTTAAATCACTACGCCCTCCAAATAGTCAAATAAATCGTCTATCAGTTTAGTCTGCTAGATGCGAGTTCCATTCATGTGAAAGTAGAACATGTCTCATGAGTTTAATTAAGTCATAATAATATGGTAATACATGGAGCTGTGCAAAACCGACGCTACCTCCCAAACTTGATTTCAAGAGAAAACTAATTAAATCTTTTCCTTTCCATTACACAAAGCCTTAGGGCGACATCAAACGGATGTCTGCTAAATAATACATTTTTGGCAAATCACTTTTCTAAAAGTTTTCCGATTTACCAAGTATCAAATTGTAAACAAATTCATATTAAGTGTCAGCAAATAGGGTACAATTGGTAGAATTTACCTGTTAATACACATTGGTAGGTAATCAGCCGAAAAATGTCGAATAAAGTATCAAAGTTTCGAGCCAAACAACCTGCCGGGTTATATAATTGGTTGGAAAAGGTTAGTTGAATATGTAAATGTTCCTGAAATTTTTGCAACCTTATTGTCCAGCGAAACGCAACTTTCTAGGGTTTCGTTACCTACAATGCAAACGTATAATTTGGTATGATAGAATATTTCAACTAAATCTACAAAGTTGTAGGATAACATTGAAAATAAGTTTTGTATAGGCATGTGCGGCCACGCAAACGATACGTATAATATTATTTGCCGTGTGTGTCGGGTGCGTATCAAATATTAAATATACAATTAAAACCAATTACGAGCTTTCAACTCTTTTTCGTTTCAGTTATTTCTTGCGAAATGTTAATTAAAATGGACGAGTAACATAGTTATATTACATTTTGTGATCATTTACCCCAATTACATTTTTCTCGGAATATTTACCAAGTTCGTGCATCCATGATAATGGCACTTTGAACAGTGCCGACAGAAATATTGTAATCGCAACATCTACGCTACTATCACGTGGCATATAAGCCAAAATATTAAACTTACATGCTTTTTATTTTAATAATTATCAGATAAATACTTCCTAATAAGTATTTAAATTGTAATAAACCAATAACTCAAACAAATTTTTGTGGGCGATTCAGTTAATTTTATCATTAATTAATCGCAAGTGTTATTCTTATTATAGAACCCAACACAATCTGAAGTTCGGCTCACATCAGACAATATTTCTTCAAATGAAACTGAGAGCACAATCTCCATACTCATCCAACCGAAACTTGTTTTTTTCTGAACATTATGTTGGGATCTACAGCACAATATATACCTAATCATTAGTTACTGTTTACAGCCAAACAGGCCGTTCCTTTATTTGCCAACGAAATAGGAGAAAATAAGTAGCCTTATTTTGCACTGACTTTTTTGGCATTCGTTGTCAAACTTTCAAACAAATATATTCTAACTACTGTAATGGACTCATTAAAAGGCTCTCACTGAATTTGTCTAAATAGTAATTAAAAAAATAATCAACTAAAATTTGCAGCATCTGTTCTATCAAGTATTTTTTTTTGATTAACTTGAACTGCCTTCGTCCATGTCAACTTTTTAAAAATACACCTTCTAATATCTTAAAATGTTTAAAATAAAACTGCTCAGTAAGTAACAAAAAATATTACTCTCTCACTGGGACGAAATAATTTGTTAGCAACCACTGAGTTGTTAAATATCAACCCATGCGGTTTTCCCCAAAGATTATTCTCTGTATAAATATTACCTATCTTTAGAGCTAAATCTTTAATCCCCGTTGTTGGTCGTATCCGGATAATAACATAAAAATGTATGGACATTGGACTGTTTGTTTACAAATATACTTCATGAGTTTCAATGGGCAATAAGGAATTGGATATCCGTAGGTATATTCTCGACAATGGTCGTATGTATGTGTGGTTTTATTGATTGATGCTTGCGGTTTGTGCTGTTTTGTTGCGATGTTATTGTATATTTGTATCTTACTGTACTGATTGGTCGAGTGTTATAGATTTGATCTATGCACATGTAGCTCTGAGTCTGAGGGTCATTGTGCCTATAAATACCTATACCACGGTCAACTGTTACATTTCAATAACAATCTATTGCCTAGTGTGACTAATATCAAACATATTTTAAATCGATAATGTTTAAAAAAGACTTCTGTTAATATTTTACAAAATTCAATCATTATCAAGTTACCGTCCGTTACCGCCAATTTCCGAGGGCACACCTTATAAGTTTAGCACAAAACCGTCGGTCGGGGGCCGCGACATTCTCGCATTTTTCGCATCACTATCACCACAATATATCTATAGCGCACATCTACGATACGTTGGCGTAAATATAAGGGCTATTACCCAATGCGGCAACCCTGAAAACCGAAATTACGTAACCGTACATTGAATTTTCCTATAATCGGTACACGTCTCCCTACGAATAGATGTGTTAATGCACATGGTACACACATGAAAGTTATACCGACGCTAACTTTATTCCAGAGGTATCTGGGTAGAAAAAGTAGAAATTATTTGAAATACTGCCTACCGGTTTCGGTTTTACCCTTTCTATTAAAGGGTTACCTATATAAATTGTAAGGGCATTCAATTTTATGAAAGCTAAATAAGATATCATTTGTTATTCTGGATGAAATGACAGGCAGATAAACTTGATTTTATAGTTATTTCTTAGTATTTTATAACAACTTCCTTTTACTTACCTTGTTATTAAAAACCTATTTTATTAAATACAATAGCCTAATTGATATCGCAATACATGACGCTTTCATAATTTATTAGTCGTAAGTTATTATAAATTGCTAAAAATAATGGCACTGAAACTATAATCCTTATGTCCAAAAATATAGATGGAATTGAATAAGTAAGCTTTTAAAAATTAGTTTTTATCGTTTTATTTACATTTCGATATTTGATTCTAAAAATATATTTCAACAAAGAGTGCAAAATAAAATGAATCAAATATTTGCTTCGTAAAATGAATTGTTTTTTAGCAGATTCATCATGTAGGTAAATCTATTTCGAGATATTATATTTCTGTTTGAGGTAGATTTGGTTTGGTTTTAGGAATTAAAATCATCAAATGTAAATTAATATTGCTATAATAAACTGTAACCTGTTTACCGAAGCTGTATTACATTCCGATGAACTGTAACAACCTAATATAGTTATTGCACTGAGTGTTGTGGGATTAATATCACATCGCATTTATACTATGTGTATTTTACGAAGTGCTGTTTCGGATTTGGTTGATCTTTGTGTCCGTTATTTGAATGTTTCTAAAGTCATCCACGATATATAATCTATTCTTTAAGAGTTTTCTTTAAGAGAGAGAGAGAGTAAGAATTATATTGTTTCTTTAAATACTCCTACATACTTATTTTGCTACGATGGCTTTGCAAAGAGAATCAGACATCCTCTAAACAAAGCATGTGTGCTTTTATCATCAAAAATTTATGCTTTATTTGTGACAAGATAGCAAACAAACGAACACAATATACAGGGTGGAATTTTGTAATGCCACCTGAAGGGGAAGTACTCTTAATACTTTAGATAGAAAACTTTACTCAAAGAAAACATTCCTTTATTTTTGAAAAGAAAGAAAACGGCATTCAAAGATTTTTAAAAATTCGCTTGCTGCACACGGTAATCGAACTGACTAAAATCTGTAAAAGTTGCACCCTGTACTTTTATTGCATCGGTTGTTAGGGTCAATAAGGATGAAATCTTTTTAACATCATCATCATCATCATCAGTCTTTAAAAGTCCACTGCTGGACTAGGCCTCTCCTTTGAAAGGAGGAATTGGCCTACTATACCACGCTGGCCAAACGGGTTGGTATAGGGTTTGGATCAAGTTTTTCTTCTCTTACAGTGCTGTTCTCTGCATAATATGCTCCCTCTGTCGGCTCCTACGACACCCATGGGATGGTAAGGGGTGGTGACATTCCGTATTCTTAATCCGTCACCACACGGACAATCTTTTTAACAAACTTCATAAATTGAATGAAATGAAAACAATGAAATCTTAAATTAATTTAATTATTTACAAAAATGGTAAACTAAGTAATTAATTGCTCGAAATGGGCTCCATTTTCTTGGATACACAAATTTATTCTTCTAACGAATTAATTTCTAGTAACCTTTAATAACGTGTTGTGGTGAATGTTATAAATCGTATTCTGAACTTCAACTCTCAACTCGTTTACATTCTCATAAGATAATTCTTATTATATATATGTAAAAAATCAAATTTACATTAAAATGTAAATTAGATTTTTTACATATCCCCACAAAAAAAATCTAAAGGGGTGAGATCTGGTGATCTCGCAGGCCATCTGATTGTGCCTGGTAGCGCCATCTACCTTCCTATCCATAACTAATCGCATCAACATCAATCGTTCCACGTTCTAGTGCGAGCGATATCATATTTCCGTCCCTGTCTCCCATTCCCGAAGAAGGGGCACTGCCTTCGCCTGATTCGTCGCCGCGATCGTGGACGCGAGTGAACAGTCCAGAACATTCCGCTCGCTGAGAACACCGTCTCGTTCGTATCGCGCCGCACCGTTGTATGTGATTTATTACCGCTTCCACCAAGGAAAACCCGCTCGCGAATGGTGTAGTGTAGTGAAAACAAGCAACTGCATCACGAAACCACCAGCACGAAACCACCAGGAGACTGCCCTACGGAAACGAAGCAGGTTGTATAAGGTAAGTGCCCTCCATCCTTGAAATATCCTATACCCACTCAATCACCCTTTCCCGTAACCATCTCCTAGGCGGCGAAGAACCGCTATCCTCTCTATACAGTCCATTTCCTTCTCCAAGTCGCCTAGAACCCTACGGTTTCGGTGTAACGCCGAACCATTTTTTTGATCCATACGAGTCGGATTCATTTACGTTTTTATACGTTATATCGCTATACCTAGGCAGTTATAGCACCTAGCTATACTCCTAATATATTCACATAACCGTCACATGGTTATTTCTACCTACTTGTTAAATTATTAATTCTGGAACTATCATAGTTGTCTTATAAATCTCATATTTCAAGCAACTTTTAGTTCCTCAGCTCTAAAGTGTTGCCTACTTAGCCTACTTAGGTAAAATAATAGATACATTAGATATTCTTATTTTGTTTCGGTCTCATTAGCTTATACTTACGTAAGCATGTCACAACAAAAGAAGTCACGCGTGACGGAAGACAAAGAGATGACAATCTTAGAAGCAAAACGCAATATTTTATTTGAGCGCATTCAAAACATCTACGAGTATGAATGCTCAAAAACCGCATCTATGTCTGACAGTAATAGCGAAGCATTTCTCAGTTATTGTATGACAGTAGATAGTATTCGAACAGATTTTCATAAGTTGTTAGACGATTATAACGCAAGATTACTTTCTATCAATCCTGATGAAAACCCGAACTATCAGGCGTATACCTCATTCGAAGATCTTTATTGTATTATTAAGCGTATACAATCGCAATTGGAGGGTAAATGTTTAGCAGAGCCCGTTGCCCGCAAACCGAGATTACCGCCAATCGAGATTATGTCGTTTGACGGAGATATACGAAATTGGCCGTTATTCTATGCGAGTTTTAAGTCTACAGTGCACGATAATGGTTCTCTGACAGATGCTGACAGGTTGTACTATTTAATAGGTAAACTGTCACCGAAGGCCCAGTCCGTATTTGCAGGTGTCACACCCAGTGCTGAGAATTATCAGGTCATATTTCAGTCACTACTTGACAGATATCAGGACACGCGCGTCCTAGCGTCTACATACTTTGACCAAGCTTTAAATCTCAAACTGTCCGGCAACGCGTCTGTCTCGAATTTCCAGCTGTTTATTGATAACTTCGTAACCGCGGTTAATTCTCTTAGGAATTTAAAATTAGAAGATCTTTCCGACTTTATGTTGCTTCAACTCGCTTTAAAAAGTTTGACACTGATACAATTCGCGCATTCGAGATGATGGAACGCAATAATAAAATACCTACACTAGATAGTTTTATTTCGTTCATCAAAGATCAGTGTCGAATATTTCATAATACGCAGTCTGGTTCACCTGGCCCGTCTAACACTAACAGCAACATACAAAGGTTGAATAAATCGCGAAATAGTAATAATAACTCGGTCCCTAATCCACAATCTTACGTAACATGTTCGGAATCTAATAGTAATAATTCACAGAAGTGTCTGTGCAGTAATATAGTGCACGACCACTTATACAAGTGTCCCGCCTTCGATCATTTACATGCAACCGCTCATTTTAAATGCGTAAAAGATAACAAAGCTTGCATTAACTGCTTAAGCATAAAACATAAAACAAGTAATTGTTCTAGTAAGACAAAGTGTCGATCATGTAATGAAAAACATCATACACTGTTACATTTCGATAAAAATAACCGGTTGTCAAGTCAAGCCGCTAACCTTGACACACTCACGCCGCAAGTGCAGAACACGGTAGCTGCGCCTACCACGCCTCACAATGAGATATCGTTGTGTACGACATCCATTGCCCGGGTGGCACGCACGCGTGGACGGCCTTCGCGCGCTTGTAGTGATCAAAGCAGTGCTAGGCCGCCATGTATGGCGTCTAAGACTGTTCTGTTAGCGACAGCGCAAGTTATCATATATGATGTCAATGGGTCGCCGCACATGGTACGTTGTCTGCTAGATAGCGCATCTCAGACCAATTTAATAACGTTAGAATTGTTCAAACGCCTCGGATTATGGAATAACTTTAAAAATACTAACTCAACCGTCAAAGGGATAGGCGGATCAGAAAAGCATTGCAGGGGTTCCGTAGATATTAAAATACATTCGCGTTTTGATAGGAATATTAATTTTAACATTTCCTCGCTTATCGTGGAGCGTATCACGGACGCATTGCCGAACGCTAATGTAGACGTAGCATCACTCACTCATCTCGAGTCATTGCCGCTAGCCGACGCGGAGTTTGCGAATCCGGCAGGCATTGATCTTTTGATCGGAGCTTCAATATTTCCGCACTTGCTACTAACTAAAATAGTACGTAGTGAGCGATATGATTTACCGCCCGCTATTGAGACGGTACTTGGGTATGTGATTATGGGTACCGTACCTACGTTACATACTTCTCATTGTATTACGTCTTGTTGTTGTTCTGCTCTTCAAGAGATCAAGGTGGGTGCTAAAACTGTGTGTAAGATAAAGCACTAATTAGCTATGCTACGCTATGCTACGCTATGCTACGCTATGCTACGCTATGCTACGCTATGCTACGCTATGCTACGCTATGCTACGCTATGCTACGCTATGCTACGCTATGCTACGCTATGCTACGCTATGCTACGCTATGCTACGCTATGCTACGCTATGCTACGCTATGCTACGCTATGCTACGCTATGCTACGCTATGCTACGCTATGCTACGCTATGCTACGCTATGCTACGCTATGCTACGATATGCTACGCTATGCTACGCTATGCTACGCTATGCTACGCTATGCTACGCTATGCTACGCTATGCTACGCTATGCTACGCTATGCTACGCTATGCTACGCTATGCTACGCTATGCTACGCTATGCTACGCTATGCTACGCTATGCTACGCTATGCTACGCTATGCTACGCTATGCTACGCTATGCTACGCTATGCTACGCTATGCTACGCTATGCTACGCTATGCTACGCTATGCTACGCTATGCTACGCTATGCTACGCTATGCTACGCTATGCTACGCTATGCTACGCTATGCTACGCTATGCTACGCTATGCTACGCTATGCTACGCTATGCTACGCTATGCTACGCTATGCTACGCTATGCTACGCTATGCTACGCTATGCTACGCTATGCTATGCTATGCTACGCTATGCTACGCTATGCTATGCTAAGCTACGCTACGCTACACTATACTATACTACCATCCGCTTTGTATATAGATGACATTGCCTGTAATGTCATACCCGCTCCGCTAGCAATTTCGCTTTGTGAAGAGCTTATTCAGCTTTTCAAGCGAGGCCAGTTTGATCTTGTCAAATGGACAAGCAACTCTAAGGAGGTTCTCGCACACATACCAGATTCTCATAAAGCTTCTCCAGACATTGAGTTTGAGAAGTCTGTACCGCATAAAGTTCTCGGTTTACGCTAGGACAAATCCTGTGACAGTTTTCGGTTTGACGTCTCACCACCAGATGATAAGTGCACCAAACGCACTATGCTGTCCACAGTGGCTCGACTATGGGACATAATGGGTTTTGTGGCTCCCACAATTTTGTACGCCAAGCTCTTGATCAAAGAGCTTTGGCTATCAAAGTGTGAGTGGGATGAAACACCCCCTGACCATATTGTCGCCGCTTGGGGCCAGTTTTGTATTGAGCTTACCGCGCTCAATCAAGTTACTATTCCGCGTCATCTTGGGTTGGTAGATGGATGTACCATCAACTTGATAGGTTTCGCTGACGCCAGCGAGCGTGCTTACGGCGGAGTCGTATATCTGCAAGTCCGCATTGGTTCTAACTACTCGGTGCAGTTAGTTTGTGCCAAGTCTAAGGTCTCGCCTGTTAAAACCGTTTCAGTTGCGAGACTGGAGTTGTGCGCGGCCCTTCTGCTGTCTCAGTTGCTCCGCAAGGTTCAAGACACAGTTTAGCCCCACTACCCCATTAATAAATTATACGCATTTTCCGACTCCAAAGTAGTGCTCGCTTGGATTCATTCTTCTCCTCATCGCTGGCAGACTTTTGTCGCCAACCGCGTTAGCAAATTGATTGAACTGGTTCCTGCTACTTGTTTCAATCACGTCGCGGGTATTGAGAACCCCGCAGATTGCTTGTCTCGTGGTGTCACTCCACTTAATCTTCTGCATCATCCATTGTGGCGTCGTGGACCTTCTTGGATCTCCCATGATCCGTCAGAATGGCCCATGCAACCCTTTGACCACAGTGCAGAAGACGAAGATGTACCCGAACGGAAGTCTGTTTCTTATCCCGTGATTGCTGAGGTTGCGGAGTCTCCCATCTATGCACTCGCACTACGCATGTCATCGTGGTCTAAGTTACTCCGCGCCATCGTTTATGTCTATAGGTTTCTTAGGCACCTACCTAATGAGACTTTTGTATCAAGTACTGATATCAAATTCGCAGAATTTAAGTTACTACGAGCTCTACAAGCTGTTCATTTTAGTGACGACATTCAAAATTTAAAAGACAATGTATCTTGTTCTCCCACTATCCTTAGACTCAAGCCGTTTCTCGATGAACACGGCGTCATACGCGTTGGGGGTCGTCTGTCAAATTCGGATGAACCTTATAACTACAAACATCCTTGTATTCTGCCGCGACATGATCATGTTGTCGACCTTCTTGTTGATTTTTATCACAGGAAATGCCGGTCCGGAGTTGCTTATGTCCTTACTTAGGCATAAGTATTGGATTTTAGCCGCTCGACGAATAATTCGTCACAGAATACATAAATGTAACGTCTGTTTCAAATTTCGTCCGCGACCGACTTTCCCTCCCATGGCCGATCTCCCTAGCTAGCGCGTCAACCAGGTTGCTAAAGCGTTTACACATACCGGTTGTGATTACGCAGGACCACTGCAGTATACGCCAGTGCGTGGTCGAGGTGTTAAAAACCGTAAAGCCTGGCTATGTATTTTTACATGCTTAACGACGAGCGCTATGCATATTGAAGTTGCGACAGATTTAAGCACGGTGTCATTCCTGGCAGCTCTTAAACGATTTCTCTCACGGCGCGGCCCTATACAGTGTTTGTACACGGATAACGGCACTTGTTTTGTGGGCGCAAGCTCTTATTTACGCGACCTTTATAAGTTTCTCAAGGAAGAATATCGTACTCGTCTTCAGGAAGAACTTTCCATAAATCATATTGACTGGAAGTTTATTCCACCAGCATCACCGCATTTCGGTGGATGTTGGGAAAGTATGGTCAAAGTAATTAAAACGCATCTCTTCAAGGTTATAGGTCAACAGATCCTCTCTTACGAAGAGCTTTTAACTGTCCTTGCACAAGTCGAGGCACTGATCAACTCGCGTCCGCTTACGGCATTGAGTAGTGACCCTGCAGAACCATCCGCGTTAAGCCCTGCACATTTTCTGAACACAGTGCCATTATCGTCATTTCCGACTCCTGAAGCAGACTCTTCAAGCTTGCTCCAGAGACAAACTCTGCTGGATAAACTCGTGCAGTCGTTCTGGCGGCGCTGGCGTGCGGAATATCTACACCAGCTTCAGGCTAGATCCAAGTGGAATAGTCCTGCATCCCCTATACAGGAGGGTACGTTGGTCGTCATAATACATGATAATGCTCCGCCGCTTTCATGGCCGTTAGCCATCGTAGAGAAATTGCATACTTCCAAGGACGGTACAACTCGCGTTGTTACCGTGAAAACCGCCAAAGGGAGTTACGTGCGCCCTGTTGTACGTCTCTGTCCGCTTCCAACTCAGTGAGATCTAGCCTGAAGTTGGACTTACCTCTTAGTTTAAATATTTAGTTAGTAGTTTTCGCTATTATTGCGTTTGTAGCTTTCGCTAAAGTTAATTTAGATTAATTTTATTGTTATATCGCTGCCTTAGCCTATTAATGGGTTATGCGGTAGTACACCCAACATAGCTAAGTTCAATTCTATTTTTTTTAAAGGCAACCCTTTAGGGCCGGGGGGATATGGTAGCGCCATCTACCTTCCTATCCATAACTAATCGCATCAACATCAATCGTTCCACGTTCTAGTGCGAGCGATATCATATTTCCGTCCCTGTCTCCCATTCCCGAAGAAGGGGCACTGCCTTCGCCTGATTCGTCGCCGCGATCGTGGACGCGAGTGAACAGTCCAGAACATTCCGCTCGCTGAGAACACCGTCTCGTTCGTATCGCGCCGCACCGTTGTATGTGATTTATTACCGCTTCCACCAAGGAAAACCCGCTCGCGAATGGTGTAGTGTAGTGAAAACAAGCAGCTGCATCACGAAACCACCAGCACCAAACCACCAGGAGACTGCCCTACGGAAACGAAGAAGGTTGTATAAGGTAAGTGCACTCCATCCTTGAAATATCCTATACCCACTCAATCACACTTTCCCGTAACCATCTCCTAGGCGGCGAAGAACCGCTATCCTCTCTATACAGTCCATTTCCTTCTCCAAGTCGCCTAGAACCCTACGGTTTCGGTGTTACGCCGAACCAGTGCCGTTTGTACCAATCGAGGTATAAAAATAGTTATTAATGTAGGCAGTAGTGATTCTGCTGTTATGGGCTGGAGCACCATCTTGCTGTAGAATTATTTGGTTTCGCTCTTCCTCGGGGAAACCATTTAACTCATTTCTCAATAAATCCAGTATTTCTAAATACTTGACAGTGTTTAAGTGACCTTCGTACACATGGACTAACACAATCATATTTCTCATAATTCCGCACCAAACGTTGAAAGAAAATCTTACATGACTGTTAGTTTCATGAACACGAAGAGGATTCACTCGAGACCGATAGTGATTATTGCGGCGATTGTACATGCCGTTATTGCTGAAGTTGGTTTCGTCAGACCATACAATGTTACTCAAAAAATTATGGTTGCGGTCAATTTCTCTCAGCATGTTTTGACAAAATACTATCGGCGATAGCCTAGTGGAGATACCAACAGACTGCCATGCAGAGGGTATCGGGTTCGAATCCACGGCGCGCACCAATGACTTCTCGGAGTTATGTGCGTATTGAATTATAAATTATCGCTTGTCCCGTGCCTTGGAGAGCACGTTAAGCCGTCGGTCCCGGTTATCATGAAGATCTTTGACAGTCGTTATAGGGTGTCAGTACCTTCAAAATAAACTGACACTAGTCTAAACCATGGAATATGGCTATCCTTTCGGGTTGCGGAGGTTAGACAGGCAGTCACTCTGTGGAAAAGCTAATATTCAGCCAAATCCGGTTAGGCTAGTAAGCGGACCCCAGGTTGAGGATACCCCACTGGGATAACGCTAGGAGAATGAAATGATGTTTTGACAAAATTGTAGTCGTCTCTCACAATCCCCAGGATGCAATTTTTGTATCAACCGACCATCACGATAACATTTAAACTTATACTTTTTCAGCACTTTAAGTACGCGAGTGTGGGGTGTACCAATTATTTCGGCAGCATCTCTGCTTGAAGCCTTCGGAAACGCTTCGAAGTATGTTAAAATATTTAGATCAAAATCGAAGTTGTTCTGCTGAAGAGTTTGCCGTCGCTTTTTGAAACTACCAGTGTTCTTTAAATTTTCTACCATTCTTTTCAGTACCTACAAACCGAGTTGGTGCCTGACGGTCTCGATATCTCTTTCACTACCACCGCAGAGCACGATTCACATCTTTGTTATTTAAAAAATAAGCTTCCATTAAATCAAATTGTTCTTGATAAGCCATTTTTACCGTGAAACAAATATGAAATGATTTGTAAAAACCATCAAATGTGAATAACAGATGAAAATCTATTTTCAAATGTAACATTCCATATTTAAACTACGTCACACACGCAGTTATGTCGCATCTAAGAAAGGAGTCTGCATTACAAACACGTGCAAATTGCAATCGTCTTATCTTAATAGTAATTCGTCATTTCAATGGATAAATGACGTCAATGATAATAATTAATTAATAATATAAGTACACAGATGGATCTTTGAGTAAAAGTGCTTTAACTTGACCCATTGAATTAATAATTTAAGATTTCATTGTTTTCCTTTCATATAACTTATGAAGTTTGTTAAAGAAATTTCATCCTTATTGACCCTAACGATTGATGCAATAAAAGTACAGGCTGCAACTTTTACAGATTTTAGTCGGTTCGATTACCGTGTGCGGCAAGCGAATTTTAAAAAATCTTTGAATGCCGTTTTCTTTCTTTTCAAAAATAAAGGAATGCTTTCTTTGAGTAAAATTTTCTATCTAAAGTATTAAAAGAGTACTTCCCCTTCAGGTGGCATTACAAAATTCCACTCTGTATAACATTTATAAATATAAATTGAGTAGCAAAGTAGTGTTTCGTTAAGCAAATTTAAAACTAACGCAAGATGTTTTCGCAGTTCTGACATATTTCAAAAATTGAAAGTTACAAAAGGAGTGATCGAAAGAAAGAATATAAGAGCATTATTTTATCAGAGTGTTAATGCATATGAGTCGTAATTAGAAGGAATGTAGTTGATCAAGACCATTTAATGGTCAACCAAACTTCTTGATTTTCATTTGTCGTAGATTTAATTGAACAATTTGCTAAAGAAAACATTAGCCCATTCGTATACTGACTGACCTGTATTTAAATATGTGAATGAAAACCACAGCATATTTCTTGTTATTACATTTTCCCTTAAAATGTCAGAAAATATTTCTTTACTTAGGTATCTATTTGAAAATTGTAAATAATTTTTCGTTACTTAATATTATAAGAATCAGTAAATTGTTTTTACGAACCTAATCTCTTGAACAATTAAATATTAATAGCCCATTATATGGTCCAGTGTGGACAGGAATCGCATTCCTTCCGGTAGTCCGAAATTTCAAGGGGTTTCCAATTACATAGATATTTCATAGAGGACGGGTGTAATTCCGTGTAGGGTTGAGCTATTAATAATATGAGGTGACCCGTCTGACGGCAATTAGGTGAACCCGGCCCCGCCACGACGATCTAAATTAACTATAGGGCGCTGGTACACGTCAAGAAAATCCACCGTGTCTGCTTCAGATATGACCATACATCATGTAGACGATAAGAATAATTTCAGACCTAGGCACGAACATTTTCAACGTTCACGACGCGTCGTGTCTAGCTCAAACTAAATATTTTAAGGTTCCGTAACTCAAAATGAAAAAACGGCACCCTTATAAGATCACTTTGTTGTCCGTCCATCTGTCAAGATCCTTTTTCTCAGAAACGTGTAAAGGTATCAAAGTGAAATTGATATCAAATAGTCAAGTCTGCTGTCCCTTGAAGCTGTAAAAAAATTAAAGTTTTAGGCCAACGGAGTCAAAAGATAAAGCCGTTTATGCTGCGAATTGCCGCAAATTTTCGAAACTCGTAAAGGAATCAAAACCTACAGGGTACTTCCCGTGAACTCAGAATCTCAGAATCTTGCAAGCAATGTCTTATAGCACAGATATAAAAATTGCGAAAGCCGTAAAGTTTTGTTACATCATATAAAAAAATTGTATTCATTTTAAAGTTACTACCCCTTTTCTCATGAACGCGTAAAGATATTAAATTGAAATTCATATCAAATACTGGGGCTTATAATACCTTTAAGCTTTAACAAAATCAAACTTCTATCTCAACGCAATAAAAAGATACAGGTGTTTATGCCGCAAATTCTCGCAAATTTTCGAAACTCACAAGGAAATCAAAACCGACAGGCTACTTCCCCTGAGCTTAGAATCTTGAAATTTGGTACGAGGCAACTTCTCATAGCACAGATTAAGGAAACATTTCCAAAAATGAAAATTGTTAGTTACATCATATACTTAAAACATTAAAAAAAATAAAGTTGCTACCTCTTTCCTCATGAACGCGTAGAGTTATATCGAGAGTAATAATAGCGGTACCGCCGGCGGTACCGCGCATGCAAATAGGTTAAATTGAAATTCATATCAAATACTCAGGTCTATAACACCGTTAAGCTATAATAAAAGCAACAGAAGTAGGAATTTAAGCATATTTTCATACTCGCAACTACTCGCAAGGGAATCAAAACCTACAGGGTACTTCCCGTGAATACAGAATCTTCAAATTTGGCACGAAGCACCGTCTTATAGCACAGATAAAGGAAAAATTGTGAAAACCGTACATTTTTAGTTCCATCATATCATAATCATCATCATCAGCCTTTAGCAGTCCACTGCTGGACTAGGCCTCTCCTTTGAAAGGAGGAATTGGCCAACTATACCACGCATCTATAACTTGATACAAAATCAAGTTTTCCTTCTCTTACAGTGCTGTTCTGTGCATAATATGCTCCCTCTGTCGGCTCTTACGACACCCATGGGATGATATGGGGTGGTGACAATCCGTATTGTTAATCCGTTACCACACGGAATCCATCATATAATTTAAATATTTTTAATAATTTTAAAGGTACTACTCTCATGAAAGAGGAAAGCCTCATGAACCCGTCATCATCATCATCATCCTCTTAGCGTTATCCCAGTTTCAATCTGGGTTCCGCTTCCTAGTCTAACCGGATTTGGCTAAATATAAGCTTTTCCACGGAGCGATTGCCTGTCTGACCTTCGCAACCCGAAGGGATAGCGATATTCTATGGTTTAGACTAGTGTCAGTTTATTGAGAAGGAACTGTGACGACAGTCAAAGATCTTCATCACCACCGGGACCGACGGCTTAATGTGCTCTCCGAGGCACCGGACAAGCGATAATTAATAATTCAATACGCACATAACTCCGAAAAGTCATTGGTGCGCGGCGTGGATTCGAAACCGATACCATATACATGGCAGTCTGTTGGTATATCCACTAGGCTATCGCTGCCTTCTTTTTCCTCGTGAACCCGTAGAGGTGTAAAATTTAAATTCATATCAAATGCTCGAGTCAAAACTAAAGGGTACTTCCAGTCGATCTAGAATCTTGAAATTTGGCGTAAAGAAACGTTTTTTAGCACATAGGAAAAAAATCGAAAGCCTTAATTTTTTTGTGACATTACATATTTTTTAAATAATTATATAGGTATACCTACATGTTTGTACGGAACTTTCGGTGCGCGACTCCGACTCGCACTTGACCGGTTTATTTTATTTTATTCAGCGCCTATGTTTCGTGGGTAGAGACTATTCGACTTGACCCTATTTTTAGTATTAAGCAGAAGACCACGTTAAGATCTATTATAAAAATTGACAGCTAAAATGAATAAAAATAATCGCGTGTTACACAGGTTACGATAAAATATATTTTTGTGAAATAATCATTTTATTTAAAACTTTAACAAGTAGAGGTCCATGAATCTTCGTTGAAAGATCTTATTTCAAACAACGTTATGTGTAACATAAAGTAATACTCTTCCATATCACAAAAGCCTTTATTATAATTAATGCTTTTATTCCCAAAAAAAAAACAATTAAAATATTTTGTGAGTACTGACCACTTCAATCACCGTGTAATCAAATCCAATTCATAGTTGTAAATATTTCTAGTAGGAAACGTATTGCGTAACTACTAAATAGAATTGTTAAAAAGAAGCCGCATAGCCGTACACTACTACCAATTTTGATGACTTTGACATTCTCTGGGATATACGTAGGTTGTGAACAGCTGTGTGATAAAGTAAAGTAAAGTAAAAAAGTATTTATTCACATTAAAGTAAGACATTTTACAAACATAAATTACTTATGCCAAACTGCAAAGCAGTTTGTTGGCAGACGCATGTATTAGTTTACATATTAGGCACAATGACATACATATAGCATATTAAAATAAATAAAAATAGGTACATAAAATTATTAGATAATCTACCTATTAACTAAGGCACAATTATTTTTGTCGCTGTACAAAATTAAAAAAGAAATAAAGTAGGTACACATGAGAGAGAAAATCAAATAGGTACTTACTCTAAAACTTAACAGTAAAATCAAAATTCAAGTACATAGTTATATAGGTACCTAATGTTACGTTAACAATTATTGCAGTAAATTCAGCGAAGACTGATAATTTTATCAAGTAGATTTTCCACATGTTGTATCAATACCGGGGAATGGTCACAACTCTGTTGACAAATTATAACAGAAGCTTGCAACACAAACCAGCACAGTGATGAATTCTCAAATTGACAACCATTTGTGCCACAGAGCTACGAAATTGCATAAATAACGAAATACATAACAGCCCTGTTAAGCGAATGATTCTAAATGTAAATAAAAGGTTTAAAAAGTAACAAATAGCGGTTTCTGAAAAACTGACTTCCATTGTGTTTTGCTATTGCATTTTCTGTTCGTATTTGAATAATTTCAGTAACTGTAGTCACCTTGTTTAAATTGTTAAAATGCTGCGCCGCGGTTGGAATTTGGAGTGGAGTGTGTTTTTCTTTTTTTGAGATGCCCGATAGAAACATTGATGTTATGCAAGTATGTATGCATAGACTTTTATTCCATGCGTTAATCATAAAAATAGACGAAGAGATTTAATTAACTTCCTTTAACGTTTTAACGTTTAAATTAAAGGAATGAAAGCTGTAAATGAAACTGTGACCAAACTACAACATTTCAGTCTCCATGTCGATGTAAGTATTTGTTTATTAACACAAAAGCTAAAGCCAAAGATATCAAAATCAACCTTAAACTTATATAAGCCCTTGTTTTGTGTTCCAAAGCACTGACCTAACCCTTACAAACGATTTTTTTAGTTAAAGTTATGTAATAAATGCTTATTGGTATTCATATTTCAGGTGATTAATATCCATCGTATTTAACTTTGACTATGAATATACCTATATTTTGAAATTCACGATTGAATTATTGTGCTTTGTACGCGCTGTCAATTAGTCAGACTAATTCAGAGTGATCATAATTTCGATCAATTAGTTTGGAGGGACTTAATAGTTAGTATTATCGAACTAAACAGCCAATGTCTGTAGATACTGAGTTACAAAGTTATAGCCGGCAAGAGCATCATTTATATTTTAGTAGTTACTCATCGTTAGTGCAGCAATTTTATGAAATGGATAAATCCTATAAAAGTACATTTCAACAAAAATATAGGTAGAACAAATTTTTATTGATCCTTTATTCTTATTAAAATACCTACCTAATTCAATCTAATAGTATTATGGACACCCACGTCTATTCACAGAATAATAGACTATTGTTAATTATATTTTTACTATTTCTAATATCCACTACAATAAATTATAGCTCCGTCCTACTAGAAATAAAAAAATATGCAATTCATGTAGTTCAAAAGACAAATAACTCAGACAGTTTAAGATGAATTGAGATAACCCTGAGATAATGATTTTCATACCACTTGCCTTCCATGTTTATCCACTAGGTATAAATAAAGTGCCAAACCTAGATCCAGCTGACGTACATTTCCAAGTAGATTTATACTACTTCGAACTTGTTTTCCTAACCTTTACTTCGTTACGTAATAAGCAGCTGACTCAGTTATCTACACAACCAACAGCGGATATATAAATGAGACTTCTACTAAGTCACAAAAACATGTAGAAAATACATATAAAAAACATTTCCGCAACTGCAAAGCCATGACTCGGAATAAAGGCGGCACAAGAGGCACAGAAAAGTTCTCACAGTAAGCCTAAAATAATGCTGTGAAAGCAAGAACATTCCCGAGGGAACGCATCCCAACCCTGTTTATACACAAAAAGCGAACTCAGATTTGTTGTGACTGTATTTCTTTTCAAACGCTACAAAATATTTCCGTAATGCGTACACTGATGTATATAGAGGACACATAAACAGGTAAGTAGTGACTATTCAAAGGAGAAATTTCGTTCGGAACTAACATGCTTTTTTGTCAGGCTCACAAAAGTGAACTAATGTTATTGGATCAACGCACTCAAAGCTTATTTCTGAATAAAAAAATTTTGGCAATGGAGTAGCCGTTTTTGCTTTAAGAATTCTTTAAATTTTTGTCTGTTTTGTAATTGTTTAGGCAGATATCAATGTCAAGATTACTGGAGCTGTTTTCATTTTGACTTGACTAGGCTGGGTCGGCCGGTCGCACCCTGTAATTTCTAATGGTATGAGAGAATAGACGAATGTTATTATTATTGGATTTTCTTTTACACATGTAGATGTGTAATTTTGCCATAACTATCTTGCTAGAATCATTGGCAACAAAAATATAGTAATTGAAACTCAGCTCATAGTCATAATATTTGACCGTGATATTAGATTTCACCCTAACAATCGTAAAGAGTATTCAATTTCCTAAGTGATCCTGTGCTGAAGATTCACCATAATTTACCTATACACGAAGAAACAAACCTTCCATATTGCAAATATTATTATATGCAAACTTTACATGACTGAGGAGCAGTGTCAGTCTGACCTAGAAGACAAAAATGGAGTAAAAACAACACAATTTTGTCAGTACTTCCCTTTATCGATACTAAAACTGAGCCGAGAAAGGAGAGTAAAGATAAACAACGGTGCACTATGCCATATCCCAGTTTACGTGGCTATAAGGCAGTGGAACTACCAGATATAAGAAGGGAAGATGAGCGGAGAGCGAAAAAAACAGCACTAATACTTTCATTTTGTACCCTCGCTTCGTCATTGCCAGCTAATTTAATCTCTCTCTGCACAGCTACGCACAGTTCACGCGTATCCGTAGCTTTACTACTATATGTGCACGCAGAAAAGGCGGGACTTTATGGCCCATCACACTAAATTATACGCTGTCCAGTTTGCATGCTGCAAGAAATACTATTAGCAATTCTCTATTGCTGAAAATAGTTAATCCATTACATTGCATCAACCGGATAATAAACTTTGGATCCATTTATTTTAAAAATATACTTTGGTAAATTTCAATGACTGAGCTTTATGATGTTTTTATTAAATTGATTTTAAAGCATGCGATCACTTCTGAAGATATTTTATTAATAAAAATGCCTGACAATTTAAATTAGACTTTCATGTTTTAAGAGAATAAAAAATCCTATCTATCTAACATTAAGTAAACGTCTACTTCAAAATTAGATAGTAAAACCAGAACAGAAATAACCTTCTCATATAGCGAGCGCTTTGAAACTTTAGTATCCCTCAGGGGATCGTGTTAGGGCCTCTATATTATTAAACATATTTCCGACCTTTTCAATTCTACAACTCAAAAAATAACAAATTCTTCCAACTATAACATACTCAAGATACGAATGTTATGTAACTTACATTAATTCGTTAACTAAAACTAAAGTCGTATATAATGTAAATTTTTGGTCTCGTGGTGAAATCCTCTTTGCGATATTCTATTGCTATGATTTGGGTCTCGATGCAGAGGTGATTGTGAGACTCATCTACATGCGTTTAAGCCAACTCACTAGAACCACCGAGGTATTCCTCTGAATACCAATTTAGAAAGGAGGAGACTCGTGTTTAAATAATTCCTCTCATCAACTTATCGAGACCTCTTCACAAATAAGCTAATGATCGTATGTAAATTAATTTGACAAGTATATTTCTTTTTTGATACGTTACTACGATATACCCCTTCGGGGATAAAAGGCATGAAGTTATGTATGTATGTAGGTATGTACAACGATATATTTGCGTTGATATAAAACGTTTTAGAATGGTTATCATTTAAGTTTATTTTAACTGTGTTATGTATTTCAATTTTGAAACATCCATATTTGTTTTGAATCCGAACAAGTGTCACTCTGTGATCTATATAAAATTATTGACTCTGGATTTGATCTCTACAAATTTCTAAAGACTTTCAGTGCCAAAGTTTAAAACAAAATCATTTAGACCACCGTGTGAAACTTATTAAAGGCAAATTTACAAATTAACATTATATTATTATCATTATATTTATAGAAATTATTTCATAACTAGAGGCCGCCAGCAGCTACGCCTGCATTTTTTTAAATTTAACCGTTTTGGCCGATCCCGTGGGAATTTCGGGAAATCCCTTCTTTGAAATTAAATATTGAAATTAAACTACAGTTTACGGATTTTATCGCGTTATATTGGTTTCACTGGTTATTTGTTATTACATTTAAACCGAAAGATCTAGAAACTACATTTTTATTACTAGCCGACGTTTCGAATTCTTTACAGGATTCGTGTTCACGGCAGACTGAGGTGATATTTGTCTTTGTCTTGAATTTATAAGTTATCTCAAAGTACCTGAACATTTTGCAACTATTGGTGTTACTATCTACGCAGAATGTGCTCACTGTGTCTTGATGTCTTCTGGTGACTTTGTCCTTCTTGGGTTTCATTAGCCTGATAACAGGGTCCCAAGCTGGAGGAACATTCCAACCATCTTCCCTATTGAAATTAGGATGTTTTTTAATTTCAATAGCTTCACGTATCATTCTTGGAAAAAAGCGGTGTTCTTTTGCGAGTATCTGTGGTTTATCAAATCGCAGGTAATGGTTGGTTCCTTGTTCTACATGTTCACACACAGCAGACTTCGTCGAGCGTTTGTGTTTAATGTCAGCTATATGTTCCTTTAGTCGAATGCCTATGCTTCTCTTGGTTTGTCCAATGTATGAGAGCCCACACTCACAGTCTATCTTGTAAACCCTGGCCTCTTGTAAGGGTAACTGACTCTTGACAGATGGTAATAATTGGCTTATCTTCGTTGGCGGCTTGTAGAATGTTTTGATTGAAGCTCGCTTCAAGATGTAGTACTGTGGCTGGCTAAAGTAGAGAGACAACCTGCTGTCCTCCCATACATCAAGGGCGTGACCGACAAGATTGGCTACATCTTGAAGCGAGCTTCAATCAAAACATTCTACAAGCCGCCAACGAAGATAAGCCAATTATTACCATCTGTCAAGAGTCAGTTACCCTTACAAGAGGCCGGGGTTTACAAGATAGACTGTGAGTGTGGGTTCTCATACATTGGACAAACCAAGAGAAGCATAGGCATTCGACTAAAGGAACATATAGCTGACATTAAACACAAACGCTCGACGAAGTCTGCTGTGTGTGAACATGTAGAACAAGGAACCAACCATTACCTGCGATTTGATAAACCACAGATACTCGCAAAAGAACACCGCTTTATTCCAAGAATGATACGTGAAGCTATTGAAATTAAAAAACATCCTAATTTCAATAGGGAAGATGGTTGGAATGTTCCTCCAGCTTGGGACCCTGTTATCAGGCTAATGAAACCCAAGAAGGACAAAGTCACCAGAAGACATCAAGACACAGTGAGCACATTCTGCGTAGATAGTAACACCAATAGTTGAAAAATGTTCAGGTACTTTGAGATAACTTATAAATTCAAGACAAAGACAAATATCACCTCAGTCTGCCGTGAACACGAATCCTGTAAAGAATTCGAAACGTCGGCTAGTAATAAAAATGTAGTTTCTAGATCTTTCGGTTTAAATGTAATAACAAATAACCAGTGAAACCAATATAACGCGATAAAATCCGTAAACTGTAGTTTAATTTCAATGTGTAACATTCCCGTAAACCCAAGAAAATAAAATATTAAATCCCTTCTTAGTGCACCCCTACGGTCCCCAAGGAACATACATGCCAAATTTCAGCTTCCTGCGCCCAATAGTTTCGGCTGTAGCGTGTCTGTCAGTCAGTCATTAATATAACGTAACCTACAAACGTAAACGTCATACAATACGTAGGTACTGTGTATAAAATAGCCGAAGCGAATGTTTTACCATTTTCCGCGGCACGTGCATGGATAAAGCTGCACATTACACGCATTAAGCCTTTGATCATATTGCATCCGCCACCGCTATAAACGGTTTTAACTAGTGAAATACTTTTATATCATTTAAAAATATTCCCACGAAACACTCACTTGAATGATAAATAACTTACGTATTTGTGCACTAAAAGCGTTTGACAACAGTGCCAAAATATCGGTTACTCCAAACAAAGGTACAGTCACGAGCATAAATATATTACTATGGGCAGATTAGCAAAAATATCTGTCCCAAGAATGAGTTCAATAATATCTGTCTGCACGTACGCAGCAAAAATATCTGATATTATCAGGCAGCATAATGAAGTGGCATCAAAATTAAGCGATGAAAATGTCGAAGCATAAATATCTGATGTGACAGGTGGCAAAATGTTATGATCCCTTGTGAAGAGCATATATATGTAACGTTTTATATTTCTGTAATTTGCATTGATTCCACCCTAAAAGCATAAATATGTATCACCAACTAGGTGGCAATAATATCTGACATACAATTTATAAACAATAAAATTTTTCATATTATGTATAGCGCTGGTAAAGAATATGAACAAAAACACGTTATTAATATTTTTTATTTTCATTTGCCTAATCAACTTAATAATAAAATAATGATTTTAAGCGAGTATTTATGTCACCGGAGAATGACAAGAACCGCAAATTTATAAATTTCCTAAGAAATGTATAAAATTTCGTAGGATTCTAAACGAGATATAAATTGTATTATTTTACGCCCACCTTTTCGCAAATGGCTTAACTTACAAATTTATGCGTAAAATAATACGTAAACATTGTCCTATATAAGAACTCCCAGACAGATAGACAGATAAGGTCGCCAACATCCTTAAGAAGGTTTCAGTTAAAACTATCTTCACTCCTTTAAATAAACTGTCGCAATATATAAGAACGCCGAAAGACAGTCTTCCCTTAAAAAAGCCAGGTGTATACAAAATTGACTGCAGCTGTGGGAGTTCCTATATAGGGCAAACTAAACGCACCATCTCTTGCCGGATAAAGGAACACATCAGGGCAGTCAAAAATAATGAACCACACAAGTCGGCCATAGCTTAACACCTCTTAGACTCGGGTACCGACCACTGGATTGAGTTACATAACCCTCAGGTGCTTTCGACAGAACGCCAATACATACCTCGAATGGTTAGGGAGGCTATTGAAATTTAAAAGTGCAAAAATTTCAATAGAGAGGATGAGTTTCAAATGTCGAGTATCTGGCATCCAGTGGTAAGTCTATGTAAAACCCGTGATAAAAACAAAGTCAAACCGCGAGCTGACAAAGTGAGTGTCGCGATCGGGTACAGTGCGATAGTGCTAACAGTGCTAGTGGTGTCGAACGCAAAAAACGAGTAAGAAAGCGGGTAGACCGTTATACTTGCTGGTAACATTCATCCACCCGCAAGACCCTAAGTACATCCGTGAACATGGCGCTTGCAACAGTGTCGAAATATCGGTTACTCCAAACAAAGGTACGTGGTATATATCCCGAAAGACAATTTAAAATAAGTTTAAATGACCACGAAAGTTTAAATTCCTCTCTTTGAATATTAATTTTTAAACCACTCATGAGTTATTCGACAGCAATGAATGAAATATGTGCATCGAATAGTATCCATGTATGTCTTCATAAATGGATACTGTTCTACTAGCTACTTCTATACTCTTGATAACTCATCGTCAATCCAATGAAATCCAAAAAAATAAGAAAGGTCTGGGTATACCTACTATACTAATTTTAGTAATAAGTGGATAATGTTATTGGCAGTATAATCAGTACATTGTGAATAGTTAATTGTAAATCATGTTAATATTTATTGTACTGTTGTTTTTTATCCCAAATAAATAAATAAATAAATACTACTGTAAAATAATATACCCAGATACCTGATATATTACTATAAAAACAATAGGGGATCGGACAGTATTAAAAATAAATTGCAAATTATCATTTTTCAAGAATATTGTCTCAAATCATCACTATAAATATTCTTAAATTTTAATTTGCTCTTACAGCAAATTTAATATAAATAAAACCATAAAATAGTACAGCAGTTGATAAAATACAAAACTAGCGTTTCGACGGGTGACAAAAAGTTACTGATTTGACTAGGCAGTCCGATACCCTATTCCTAAACTATTACTCGGCAGCCGTAGATAAAATAGATCTACCCACTACAATAATAAATAATTGAATTCGATCGTAGTATTGGATATGTCTAGAGTCTAGACATAAATACGGGGTGCCACTAGACCCATCACCAAGCCGAAGTCTACTCGCTATGGACATCATGCCAAGTCATATAAAGCAAAAATAAAACCTGGGAAACGATTTTTTTAAGAAGACACATTTTTTAATCCGCAATCAAAAGTGCGCGCGTGCAATTTACAAAAACCCTACTTATCCATGAACGGGTCAACGCATCGATTTTGTACCTAATTACAAAAAAATCACAGTAACTTTGAGCTTCAATATCTCCTGAACCAGTAATTTCCCAGGTATGGTGCCGAAGAAAAAAATGTTCGTAGTGATTGGTACAACATGGGATTTCAGTTTTCCTTATGGGTCTTTTTACACCCTGTACCTATAGTACCTATAGTATAAAACGACAGCCTATATTAAAAAAATGTAAAATAACATTTGTTTTTTATTTATTTTGTATAAATTTTAAATTAAATTGAAGATAAAATAATGTCAGATATTATTGCCACCTAGTTGGTGTCACATATTTATGCTTTTAGGGCGGCATCAATGCAAATTACAGAAATATAAAACGTTACAAGTATTTGCTCTGCACAAGGGATCATAACATTTTGCCACCTGTCACATCAGATATTTATGCTTCGACATTTTCAGCACATAATTTTAATGCCACTTCATTATGCTGCCAGATAATATCAGATATTTTTGCTGCGTACGTGCAGACAGATATTATTGAACTCATTCTTGGGACAGATATTTTTGCTAATCTGCCCATAGTAATTATATTTATGCTCGTGACTGTACGTGATATATATCCCGAAAGACAATTTAAAATAAATGTGGTATGTTTTATACTTCAGTTTTGCTTTAATCTGTATCAGCGTTTACTGATACTTGCGACGTCAACAAATTACCCTATCTTGTATATTGGGCATGGGCAACCCTTATCAAATGTAGAGGTTAACACGTTTAATTTCCGCTCTTCACAAAAATGTATGATTATCATTCTAAACGTAAAAATTCAGATATAATTATCTTTTGCGTGGGTCAATCTTTATATATTAATGGTGCTGCACGGATTGAAATTTGACTATGAATAATTTAATTTTAGCTTCGATCTTTCCGAACACATACATTTTTCTTCGAAAATCTCCTACACCATTTCCTACGTTTCCCCATTTAGATACGTGACCCGGTAACTTAGTAAAGATTATACTGACCAGCTAGCAATCAAATAAAGTTATCTTGTATCACCTATCGACAGATGACTACGCCTATCCCTCACAAACTTTGCTAAATCAATAACTTTAGTTTTTCCACTTTACTTATCACATTCGGCCATACCAACTTTAGCTTATTGCGTCAGTTTAATATGAGGAAATTATGCTTTATGAAATTAATTGTCATGTCAAGATTCCGTGATATTTCCTTGACACAGTAGTGACCTGTACAGTAAGTTAAGTGTTGCTTCTGGCTGGCATTAGAAGATAAATCTCGGACAGATATTGATACTGCCCAGTGTACGTGTAGTTGTGTATCTGTCAATAAGTTTTTTTTTACATACACTCATCACCATCTCGTCCCAAACTAAGCAGAGCTTGTACAATGAATACTAGATAATTGATAAACACACATATATACTTTTTTGTAAATACATAAATACATATTATACATAGAAACACCCAGACCAAGACAAACATTCATGTTCATGCACACAAATGTTTGACTTGAGCCGGAATCGAACCCTCGACCTTCGGCGTAGCAGTCGTTTATGTACCGTATATTTATTTCTCTCGTGTGTGGATTGTCCCACAACTTTTCACAAGATGGCACCAGTTACTTAAAGCAGTAAATATTCTAAGTAGACAATACAACAATTGCACATATTCATATCGATACCTTCCGGCCAAAAGGGGGTAAGCGACATTTTTTGCGAAATCGACTTATATATATGGTTAGAATTGGCTTTTTTTTCTGCGTCTAAAGGTGATTTTCCACCAGAGTGGCGAGACGAGACTAGGCGAGAAGAGAACTGAAATCGCACTGACCCTTTTCCACTAATAATTGCCATCGCGAGCTCGCGCGTGACCGCCGCGCCGCCGGTAGGCTTCATTAGATAAAGATATAGGTACAGTGCTGTTTGAGTTCGTCTTGCAATACACACGCAATTTCTATCGCGAGAAGCGTGTTTCTGTTACAAAGTTAATTTATACTCTATGTCGGAAGCAATACGGTTCATTTTTACACAAACAAATATTTCAATTCACGCCTCGCATATTCTCGCCAATCCACACTGTTTCCACCAAAGATGCGCTGGGAGAGAATTGAAAATTTGCCATACAAATTTCAAATCTCTCCTCGCCTCGCCTCGTCTCGCCACTCTGGTGGAAAATCAGCTTAATGGTCTAAGTTTCGTGGCTCTAGAACAAACTTTTTGTCGCTTAGGCGGTAAAGGAATTGAGGTTCTAACACTAAGTTCTTCGTCATAAACGACAATTATTTTTGGTGTATTTTGTATTATGGTGGTTGGATAAAAATAATATTTCAAAACTGTGAGATAAGCATTTTTGGCTTTGAATATTTTTTTCTTTACTTGAACGTTAAGTAGTTTAGGCTGTAAATACTTTTTTGTAAAAAATACATTAGTCAAATTTTACTTGAATCTTTGTGTACCAAACTTTCGGTTAGGTTATAGGGCAGTTCCTTTGGATAAAATATATGTCATTTATTACATTTAGGTCTCATTTCCGTGACTTTATTTGGCGTTTATTTTTATTTTCCCTAGTCATCAAATCAATCATCGAAGGCGCTTAGGCTAATTCATCAAAACGAATGTCGCTTTACATTGTCGCTTACCCTTTTTTTTCCCTCTCAAAAAAAATATCTGGTATGGTGGTTAGATAACAAGGTAAATCAAAGGTTTGGCGGTTAGCTTACAGAAGAATGACAAACAGCGTCGGTTATCTCACTCTTTCGTTCGAACAAAATGTCGTTAGCGTTGCACAGCGAACATTCACCGCCGGCATAACCACCTCCGTGCTTGCGAGTCCGTTTGGCGCGAAGTTTTTCGAAGGAAATAAAACCGTAAGATTATTTTAATAGACTTTTATATTCATCTATAATTGTGTATTCTAATTAGTTATTTTAAGTTTTATAGGTAAGAAGTCATTCTTTTGCTATCTTGTTCAGACAATACTAAATGGTTAAATAAGTACCTACAGAGCTTTTGTTGACTGGCCTGGATTAGGCTCATAATCAAGGGTTCGAATCCCAGGTTGGGCCAGCAAGGAATTATTGGATTTTTTTATGAATTCTCAGTAACAGTCAAGAGTTGATCCTGCGACTGATATGACTATGTTGTGTCGAATTGCCTATGGGACTATGAGAGTAAGAGAATAAAAACTGCACGTTTGTTTTGCACATATATTAGCGTTAGTAGGTTCCTCTTTTGCAAATTGTTAATCTGCCTCAAGATTTGTCACCGTGACTCATTTAACATGTGTCATCATCATTGTTTTATCGATTGAGTAAATGGATGGGCGAGTGCGAATGAATGGATACACGGCAAAAGCGACAGTAAGAACCCTCTTTGTGGAGTGGCTGGAGGCCGCCACGGTGTCCTCACCTTCCGCCTGACGCATGTCTTCATCGAACACGGTTGTTTTGGGTAGTTTCTTTGCTGTGGAGGACTCCCCCGGCAACGGATGTCGCGAGGCGATTTACGGCAACTGTTGACGCGGACATGCAGACGACGAGGACCAAACGCCTACCGTCATACCTAAAAGTGGCCCTTAGGTACGAAATTTAAAGTTTATATTTTTTTGTCATACCTAATATGTCAGCATAAATGTATAATGCAAGACAAACTTACAATGAGTAACAATTTTTTTGTTTAATTTTCTTAAATAAAGACTGATTGAGCAAAATTTCTCTTTGTTTTTAATTCATACCTAAGTTGGTTAGCCAGTTTAAAAACTTATAAAAGTCTAATGTATGCATGTAAGAATTTTATAAGAATTAATCACAATGAGCTTTCGCGTTGTATAAAAGAGCTTATAGTATTTTTATAGATAATTAACTTATAACAATTTCCTTGTTCTTCTGCCATTAACCAATAGCCGGTTATGTCATATTGGCTCCACTTGATGAACAGAAAAAGCACAGGTATGCTCTTTTCTTTCAACAGAAATAAAATAAATGGTGCAGTTAAATCATTTGAGTTGGAACTCATTAATTGGGTTGTTTTCATTTAAGATGTTTTTTCCTGTTAGTATAATTAGGACCATTTGAGGGTAAGCGACAGTAAATAGTGTTAGGAGTGTGATTTGTTTTAATTAATAATGTCATTTTGTAGAGACCAAATAAAAAACTATATGGTTAAATTTTGAAACTTTTGGAACGTACAGAAAATTTAAATTACTCTCCTGTAAAGTTTGTTAAGTGGCGGTTAGCCTCTTTTGGCCGTAAGGCATCGATATTCATTCGTCTGTTCGACATAACATCTATATTCGAATAACTTCTGACCATGGCGCAGACAGAACAGATATTTCAATCATTCACTAGATCGTATTACTGGTTATTTATACCTGAGAGCTCTTACTTATTACAGATTCCTGACTTCACCGCCTACTTGTACATAAATAATGCCAACTTATTAGAGCACAAGTCTATTTAGCTGTATTACTGGAATGCAACGACCGTCCGAAGGCACCAGTCCTGTCATCTTCCAAAGTTTCACTCATAGAATGGCACTAGTCGGAAATTAGGTCGACTAGAACTATTCTAATATAAAGGTATCTTACCTCACTACACGTCTAGATCGGTACCCAGAGAAATTAATTTTGTGCAGACGCTGAGATTCTGGACTTAAGTACATAAGAAGCAAATCTTATAATGAAAATCTGGTTCGGTCGCTTCAAGTTTCATTTGGAAAGAAGGCAGTTTCTTGTCGTTTACCAAATACAAGACACATGATCCAATACTTTTTGTTTGAGTCAAACCAAACTATTTTGTAATCTGTTTAGTATAATAATAAGCGTCACTATTGTTTCAACAAGTGCAATGCGTCGAGTAATCTCAGCAGCAATGTAAGATTTGCATATATGCTGTCTGTGGAATTTGCGAATATGTATATTTAAGAATTGTGAATGCAATTAAATAATAATTAATTGGTGTTTATTGGCATACAACTTTCGTATACAAGTATTGATTGCCGATTGGCGTACCGCGTATGCTTATGCTGATATCAGTATAATGATATGATTGATGACGAATTGTCTACATTGTTTTTTCTCATTGATGATCAGATTATACAGTAGTCTACTCTAGACACTACAAACAAAGAAGCCCAAATTTGTATAGCTTAATTATATTCCACATAAATTAAAAAAATATTAAAATTAAATTAATATAATGATAATAGTAGCAGCGATAGCCCAGTGGTGTACATAACGGACCGATCCCAAGTTACCCCGGGCACACACCTCTGACTTTTCGAAGTTATGTGTGTATTAAAATGTTAATTATCGCACGCCTAACAATGTGCCCGGTAGATGGCAATAGGCCCGCCCCTATTACATTGGGACCGAAACATAACTGAAGAAGTGTGGGTATGTAATACACCTCTGCCTACCCCTTCGGGGATAAAAGGCTTGAAGTTATGTTATGTTATAATACTAATATAATTATATAAATAATTTAACTGAAACTTATCAGACTGTGGCGAAACTGGCTCTCGCTATTTAAAAGTAGAATTTGCTGCGTCTCAAGCCGCGTAAACATACTTGCATATAACGCACACATTCAGGTTTTTTATAGTTGAAATCTTGAAAAGGAAAAAACCAGGAAAGGCATATCCAATATTTATTTATATTGTAATAGAAAACCGTGCAAAAAATTTTGCCGTGTGGGTGACGGCATAGAATACAAGTGTCACCATCCCCTATCTTCCCGTGGGTGTCGTAAGAGGCGACTAAGGGATAACACGATGCAAATACCATCTTTGCGTAGAGACGGAAAACTCGACATCAAACCCTATACGACAGCCTCGTTGGTCTCGCGGCATAAATGTGCGCGTGGGATCGGGAGGTCACGGGTTCGATTCCTGGGTCGGGCAGTGTTATTGGGTTTTTCTGTCACGAAATTCTCAGTAGCAGCACGGAGTCTGGAAATGTGCCCGGTACGGCAATAGGCTCGCCCCTTATTACGTGGGACTAAAGTATATCTGGCGAAAAGTGGGTGTAGAGATACACCTCTGCCTACCCCTTCGGGGATAAAAGGCGTAACGATATGCATGTATGTATGTATGTAATAGAAAACAAACATTCTGCTCTCGATAAAACGAATTACAAAAGGGCTAACATCATAAATAATGGCAGCGTGCACGGAACAATTTGCTTTGTCACAAAACATTTGATCTTTTTGTCGTTTACAAAGCGAACTAATGCCTCCATTGAGACTGAAATAAAAAATGCTTCACGTTATTTTGTTTATTTGTAGATCTAACATTTTGTTTATTACGTAAAGCACCGTAAGTGCTTTTATAGCGTAACTGTATAATTTTGAATACATTTTGTTCTTTAACATTCAAATGCAAGTGTTATATTGCACTGGTCTTATTGTTACAAAGGATAGAATGACTTACAGTGTAATTTATTCCTTTAGGAATAATTTTAATTTTGACACTCTATATATTCATAAAATTCTTTATTACAATAGGCGTAGATTCTGTATAGCAGCAACCAACCATAAATCAGGTAATTGCAAATGTTTTTTTTCGTTATATAGCTTACATAGCTTATATAGCTATTAGCTAAAAAAACATTTACTTTAATGAGAAAATTATGAACAAATTATTTGAAGATATTTAACAAGCTTATTTCAAAGCTTAATATCAGTGTAACATATCTTGAAGATATTCGTAATTACAACGACTACAAAATTTCATTTAGCTCCGTTATCATTAATCATATAATAACTAATTGCACAAATCAATTATAAATTCGATTCTAATAGAAACAAGTTAACAGATGACATAATTTAACTACTTTAATTCTGGAAGCGTTTTAATCTTGCACCCTTATCAAGGTCTTGTAAATTAATGTTATCTTGGATTAGGCCTCGATTCAACTACTGAGAGCCCATAGTTATTTATATTGGCAATCTTGCCAACATATTGATGACAACAGGCGCCTATTCGCCCTCAGGAATATTGAGTATCCAGTTTTTACTATTTGGCAAATTAATGTTTCCGTTATTGAATTTTGTCAGTTTTGGGACTTTTCTCTGAAGAAACATATCTATCAATTCAATTGAGATGTTGACTACTATAACGTACAGTATTGAACCTCTTGGTATATGAATCATGAAATGACTGGACTGTTGGGCATAGTGGTTTTAAGCGGCCACCTCGCCGAGTGTTGTGACAACACTTTGCGTGAACCATAAATAGTGTTTCATGTCTAAGTGTAGGTATGTATGGTTGAAATACAATGGGAGTCATTTCAACCCACCAGCCACAAGATTTATTTTCAGAGCAGGAGCTGTCATTTTTAAAAGATGCCGATGAAGTTTGTTAGTTACATAGCAATTGATGCATCTAAAACTCGTGTTCCAAGTGCAAATAACGTATATTTTATTTATATTTTCTTTCTTTTATTATTTTATACATCATTACTGTGGCATTGTTGTCTTAGACTTAGTGAAATACAGAATTATTTTAGAAGTCAGTAATAGAGTTATAGTAGCTCAAACTATAGATAAAATTGCATTAACGATTGTTTTCCTTTAGAACCGTGACATTATCAACTCAGAACAGTCATAAACGGACACTTGTGTTAGCCTTTTTTTCAATTGTCCTTCGATAAATATTCCTAGAATCTCTATCGAAGAACAATACCTGGTAGTTTCATTATTACCGTTCAATCTAATAGTGTGAGGCTACAATGTATCTACTCGTCTGTATATTACGGATATATACTAGTACATTATTAAAGAGCAGACAGTTAACCGACTGCTATAATTCAAAGAGGGATTACTTACGGAAAGCCAGAACAATCCTTGTTAAATACCCTTAGGAAGCCCAAAAACCTTTTATTCAGATTATTTTTCAAATAAATTGAGAAAAAAGTCAATCACATTAAAAACCATCGGTAATGAGGTGGCTTATCTTCAGTCTCTGCGACGTAAAAATTGATGAAGCGCCACAAACACCCTCTAACCTTCTTTAATGGGAACGATAATTGACAACTTCAGTTTAATCCGAGACTCTTTTGCGTAAAATGCAACCCGGTGATTCAGAAAAGAGATAATTATTTAAAATTATGAAAAACTACTGATTCTAACGGGCCCTCTCGGCAACCAAGTCGGTTTGCTTTGCTCTTAATTAACGTTTTTAAACGAAAATTTTCTTTTATGCACTAAACTCAACTCTTGACTTTTACTATAAGACTACGCCAAAGAGTTAATTAAACTTATACATTGCCTTTAATTGGTTTTATTTGAATACAATTAAGTAGTTATAAAGTACGAGTAAATAAACTATTCTAGTTTTAATTTGTAACTAGGCTTCACTGGCGTGAATTTTACACTTTAAGCTTCCTCAGGAGTCACACTATATTGGTGAAAACCACACAAAAATCTATTCGATAGTTATTGAGTTTATCGCGTTCATAGAGACAGTCGTCAGTACGCGGTAGGGACTTCATTTAATAATATGTATAGATTTGCAAAAAATATTTTCAACACTAACAACTTTAGTAAGTACATATTTATTTTGCTAGTAAGCCAGTTCACAAGCTACACACACAGTTACCATAACATTTATTTGGATGAAACATTTGTATGCCTCACCGAACCTATAACCAGCTACAGCTAACTAATACCAAAATTACGTCGATACAGGACAGAGTGAAAACTGCGCCGCTCCCTAACTTTCCCAATATGGTAGTCTCTTACTGAGGAAGATTTCAATATTGTAGCCGAAACTTGTATAATATCATTTATATATATTAACCTCGTTGCGCGTTGGTTGAAATTCAATGGGCGCACGGTTCCCTCGACACACTATTATGTCTTACAAGAAGACGCCCACGGATTCGTCTGACCCAAATTTACAACTTTTATTTTATACCCTTGGCCCATCCAAAATTAAAAAAATCCTACTGGGTGAAAACGTCATTAAAGGACACAGTTGACCAAATTTCATATTGCTCGCTTTAGTATTTTAGGCTTTACACTGATCGACTGGGCCTCGAGGTGGCTCTTTGCAAGTCGGAGGCAATTTTATTCCACGGGCCTCGGAACCGACCTCCTGCGGGGTCCCATATTATGGTAGGAGGGGTCCGCATCGGCATCAGGAAGACCCTGAACTACTTGGGGCTCGTACTCGCAGCGGCCGCAATGTCAAGGCTGCTGCCTAATCTTGGGGGGCCAAGCGCCTCCTGCCGGAGGCTCTACGAAGGAGTCGTGCGGTCCATGGCCCTTTATGGTGCTCCAGTATGGGTGCACGATCTGACAGCCCGCAACATCACGGCGCTTCGCACACCGCAGCGCTCCATGGCTGTAAGAATTATCAGAGGTTATCGCACGATCTCCTTCGAGGCGGCAAGCCTCCTAGCTGGATCCCCGCCCTGGGATCTGGAAGCAGGGCTCCTGGCATCGCTCTATTAATGGCGTCAAGATGCCCTGGAGCAGGGCGAGAGACCAGCGCCTCGCAATATTGAGGCGCGACGTTCTGAGCTCAACCAGATTTAACTTGCTCTACTCATTGTGCATCGATCATAAAATTACAAGCCATAACACATTCCTCCTTTTCAAAAACCATAACTATTGTTTTGCTCACATTCACATTCATTCCTTTCCGGGAGGAACCATTGAGAAAGGTTTGCTAAGATGGTTTGGACACATGGAGAGGATGGATGACGAAAGACTGACTAAGAAGTAATATAAGGTGAATGGGACAGGAGGAATGGGAAGACCTAGACAGACGTTCTCTAACCAGATTGGAGACATCCTAAAAAAAGGACAGATTAGAAGTACCCTTAAACGAAGAGCATGCATGAGAAATTTGATGCGAGTGAATGAAGCAAGAGAGATATGTCAGGATCGTTGCAAATTGCGTTCTGTAGTCTCTGCCTAACCCTCTCTCCTTGGAGTTGCAGGCGATGGTAGCCATCACCATCTCCTGCAACTCCTCCGCTGAAGACGCATGTATTACCTGATCATCAGCATAAAGGAGGCATTTGACAAGTAACTCATTCATCCTTAATCCACAGTCACTTTTTTCAAATCTTGCAAACAACTAAAAATTAAATTGTGTTTGTATTTTTAACAACGACAAATTATTTAAGCTCAATTAGGTAGGTAACATAACGTTGTAAACTATAAGCCTTAAATTAACCATAAGCCAAGTCAAAGGTATCTCTGCCAATTTATTAAGTCGGCAAGCCTCCGGAGAATTTTGTTGATTTTCCCAGATAGTCGTTACTGAGAAACTTTTCTCCATTATTCGTACAGAAAACGTTAAACTGAACGATTTTGGTCATTTAGACAAAACTCTCCTCTTTCATTTTATACCCTGAATAATTTGATTAAGGACCCAACTGGTTTAAGGCTTCTCTGTTTGATTTTCTCGTAAAAGTATTTGTGATTCGGCGCTTTGTTTTACTAAAATTTATACAGACTCATGTACAATGCCTTTTAGTAGGTATGTAATAAATAAATCGTTGGCTTGAATCACGACCTAAGTTTCGACCCAGTTTTCGTTAATGTTATATTCTAACATAATTTTTATCAATAAATTATCTATTGAACGTAGTTTTCTGGAAACCTTTGTTACTGGCGGGAGTTCCGTCCAGTATAATAAGAGCTTTTTCGGGATATGATTTCTGAAAAGATGTAACGCTCCTCATTAAGAGATCATTGTTTGTGGTGCAAATGGGGATAGTTATTGTTAAGAAAATTTATATCAAAACTTTACTTATAAAATAAGGGTTTTCTTTTAAAACATAGTGAAATAATTTTATACAGTTAAACAATGAAATACGTCATTTAACTTACAACCCGCTAATCAAATCAGAATGACAATTTGTCTGTTGGCTTTACCGGATTATTTTTTCACCCAACAATGCTTTATTCTTTAAGAGTGCAAAAACGTCATAGCATGAAAGGTTTACTAATGTTTGCCATAATTTAAAATGCCATAATTTCATATGCCATACTGGTATTTGCCATAATTTCACTAGAAATAACGCTTCAGTTGCCATAATCGTGAAATGACATAAAATGACTTTCACTGATTCCATTGGTCATAATCGATCAAGTGTCATAATAATTTAAATCCATAAATGTATTTGCTATAATTTTCGTTTTCAATAATGCCATTTTCCATAAATTTTAATCACCATAACCTTCTACCAACTTCCACATTCTTCACATTAGTTTAATAAACTGAGGTTGACGGTGCCCTGCTTCGCAGGGCTCCTATTTTCGGGTTAATGTTCAAAAGAAAACCTAACACAACCTATTTAGTTACTTTCACATAAAACTTAAAATTACGTTCTGTTTTGCATATTTGAATGAAGAATTTTTGAAATTGTTTAAAAACATTTAGACGCAACTCCGGCAGCCTAAATTACTTTTAGGGAATTAAAACTAACTCCCTTAAACCCCCTACACCACCAATACCCTCAAATTCGGGCGACTCATTTCGAAACCCAACCCCAGAATTTTTTATTCACAATTAAACCTAAAACTAAACCTCATATGGCGTCTACTTACTAAGCTCGACGGAGCCCCGCTTCGCGGGGCTCCTACCTTCGCGGGACTCCTACTTCTGGGTGGTTTAAAAAAAACCACGAAGACTAAGGCGGGAGGTCCGCTTCGCTTCGCTCCCGTCTTAGTCTTCTAACCTAACCTATCCGAGTCGGATTGCACTGAGTCGGGGTGTTAACGATAATTAATTTCGATCTAACAATATTATGTATTATTTTCATAATTATATCAAATTTTGATTATATATAGTAGAATAGAGTCGATTATGAGATGTGTTACTTATGGAAACTAATTATTATGATATTATATGTTGTTACAGAAAGTCATTTTAGGGCAAATAAAAGTTATCACTGTTGAGTTGTTAAGGCAAACGTTATTAGTATAAATGATAATAGTGCAAGTAAATATTATGATCAGGGATGATTATGGCAAACAATATTAGTGCAAATGAATTTATGGAAAACGAGGGAATACCAGCATGAAAACATTTAGGCGTTTCGGCTGCTTGATATAGACACTAATAATAGATCCACACTCCTCAAGCTAGCCGTCCCATCCATATTTTGCTTGACCTGATAGCGTACCTAGTAAAAGATATTCATGCTTTGTGTAGTGTAACTAAACAATTATGTGAGGTTCCTAGCCAGAGTCGGCAAATACGATATCCTAACAATTAAACAAGCATTATTCAACGAAATACATATTATATATTTTATTAATAAACAACCTAGGCGGACGGGCGTTGAGCATTGCTAAGTATTTTAATTAAGCGTAGCTCTTGGACAAATATTTAGTGCAGTCATCAATATTATATAACTGTTTGAGGGAGAGTACTTCGAGAAACGAGTCCCACTTTGATTGTATGTTTATTTAATGTCACCGCCACACTTACCGTTTATCTTACTGTTCAGTCAATGTGGTTTGTGGCAACATATTTATTACTCCTGAAGTCACGAGCTTCAAAGTAGTTACAACCACATGAAAAGAGTTGTCTCGTTTAGTCTCGTTGTTATTTAAAAAGAGTAATTTATAGATTTATTACGTTTAATATGAAATATTTCGATAATTTTTATGGGTGTATTAAAATTTGAGATCTGAAAAAGTAGTAGTCCTTGAGGTAGGGGTAGAACCGAAGACTTAAGATGTACTGTCCTAAATGTTTTACAGTGAAGTTTATTCGGTCCTTATCTTAAGTTTTAAATAATTTTATTAAAGTCAACGAATAAGTTCACTTAGATCAATGTGTCACTTTTGAAAGAAAATATCAGATTAAATACTTAAAAGTGCCACATTCCTAATGCAATCAAACAAATGGTTACTCTTTGCACTCACATCAGTTTATTTGAAAATCTGTCTTTACTTAACATAAATCGAATATAAATTAAACCTTCTCTTGTTAACTAACTTCCAGTTGCTACAACTAAATTCCACAAGCTAACGACTTGTTAGGTTCCATAACAATCAACTTCAAAGTTGTTCTACTTTAAAGTATCGCCAGCTAACAACCTCTAGTAATAATCTGGGAGCAATACATGAGCACGAATATGAGCACGGAAGTGTAACTTTGGATACTTTCAACTATTATGAGGGCTTGCAAATATATGTAGTATTGCGTGACTTTTCGCAAAATGTAGAAGGTAAGAGCATATCTTTAATTGTATTTCATAATTATGTTAATTTTGGTGGAGACCTATATGGCTTCGCAAGAGAGTTTCAAGTCATAATTCAAGTGCAAGGAAGATTTGATCTGTTACCTTGTTGTCGCTGTAATGCCATTCTATTTCAAGTATATTATAAGCTTACCTTCGTATCGACTGTTGGCTCATCTGTTATCAACGACGATGTAATTATAAAAATAAAGCTTTTACTATATATTAAGTTTACAACAGAGTGACTTCTGCCTGTCCTCTGCAACAAAAGGGTAAGCGATATGCCGAGGCTTAGACCAGTGTCAATTCACTCAACGGTACTGACAACCGGTACCGACAGCTTAAGGTGTTCTCCACGGTGCGGGGCAAACCATATTAAATAATTAAATACGAACTTTACCTCGACCATGTTATGGTACGCGCCGTTTTTTGAACCCGAGACCCTTTGCGTCTATTGGCTATGTCTATACCACTACGCTGTGTCTTTTGGCAGTACCAACGTCATTAGGTATTCGTAACACAAACATTGACATTTGATCTAATTTTCTATATTCCTCACATTTTTCCTACTATTTGCCGTCGGCATAGATTTCTTTGGTTATTTTCTTATAAGGTTTTTTTATATGAAACCGAAACGCTTACGACAGTGTGCCCGTTTAACGGGCGCCAATGTAAAAATCGTGTCAAAGGCTTAATATTGTATCACTTTGGTTATGTAGAAATATTCTTGCAACGGATTTTTTATACACATGATAACATTGAAAAAGAAAAAAAAAGGGGTGCTGTATCAACCCAATTGTCAACCTCACCTGCTCGCGGCGCACACGTCAGATGGCAATCGGTACACAACGGTAATAAACCCAAAAATAAAGTCGAATTTTTAGAGAGAAGTATGGACAAGTTACAAAATGTAGTGCGGATAAGAAATAGGGCGTCGCCAAAACACGACGCGCAGACACATCGCCCTACATCTGCGAATAGGACTACCGAGTCATGGACGGGCTCGGCTAACGACGCGAGTCCCAAATTGTAACTTGAAGATACGTTCGCTACGTTGAATGAGAGAACACTTACAGGGAAGACAAAATAGCCGGCTTCACTATTCAAACGTAGAAACATAGATTTTGTCTGCCTACAAGAAACTCGATGGACTGGATCGAAAGCTCGTAACATCGAAGAGGGCTACAAGCTTATGTACGTCGGTGAAAAGCACGGAAGAAATGGCGTAGCAATTGCTGTCAAAGATGAACACCTTAATAACATCCTAGAAATAAACCGAACTAATGATAGACTAATGGCTATAAAAGTGATCATAGAGGGACAAACTATAAATTTAATATCTGCATACGCTCCCCAAGCAAGTTGCAGTCAAGTGAAAAAGGACATATTTTGGACTACGCTTGAAGGTACCCTCCAGCAAGTCCCCCAAACGGAAACTGTATTACTAGGAGGAGATCTAGACGGTCACATAGGAGCATCCAACGATGCGTTCAAAAGAGTGCACGGAGGTCACGCCTATGGCACACTAAAAGACGTTGGGAAAGTCATACTCTCTACAGCGGCAGCATTCGATCTAGCTATCGTCAATTCGTTCCTTTCGAAAAAGCTAGAGCACAACATCACGTACAAGAGCGGGGCAACATCATTGCAAATTGACTACATCTTAATCAACCGAGCTTAAATCGGGCGCGTCACAAACTGTAAGGTAATCCCGGGAGAACTAGTTACTACCCAACATCGGCCTGTTGTGATGGACATGACGTTTAAGATAACAGCCAAGAAGACACCGACACAAATCCCGGATCTCATAAAATGGTGGCACTGAAAAGGTGCCAAAATCCCCGAATTTTGCGAGCACCTTGCGCACCTCGAGATTGACGAGAATGCAGACATTGATACTATATGGGAACACTTGCGCAAGTCCATCATTACGACTGCAAATAAGGTTCTTACTCGCACAAAAGGTGGTCGAAGAGCTGAAAAGGAAACATGGTGGTGGACAGATTCAGTTCAGACTGCAATACATAAAAAGAAAACCGCCTTTAAGACCTGGCAATCCACTCAAACACCAGAGGACCGAGAAGCTTACAAAATTGTGAAAAAACAAACTAAAAAGGTAATAGCCAAAGAACAGGCTAACTCCCACAAAAACCTTTACAACATTCTAGACAGCAAAGAAGGCCAGAAATACATTTATAAACTCGCGAAACAGCGTTGCCGGGGCGCAAAAGATCCTGCTAGGTGTAGAGCCATCAAATCCCAAAACGGCGACTTGTTGTACAAAGACAGAGATATAATAAAATCTTGGCATGAACATTACAAACAACTACTGAATCCAAATAGACCTTTAACCGAACTTCCAGAGGCACAAAAAAATCTGGGTCTCATACCACCAATACACCCGAGAGAAATAAAGAAAGCCTTACAAAAGATGTCCAACAAGAAAGCTATAGGACCTGATGGCATCCCAATAGAAGCTTGGAAATGTTTACGCGAGCGAGGCGTTGCACTGCTGACTCTTTTCTTTAACTGCCTGATGCGATCTTCTAAGATGCCTGATGCATGGAGACTGAGCACTATAGCCCCAATTTATAAGGGAAGAGGCAGTAAGTACGAGTGCGACAACTACCGCGGCATCAAGCTCTTAAGCCATACGATGAAGCTTTACGAGAGAGTGATAGATAGTCGCCTAAGATCCGAGTGCGAACTTTCAAAAAACCACTATGGCTTCGTACCCGGCTTATCGACCACCGACCCGATGTTTGCTCTTAATACGATCGCAGAGGAGTATCGTGCCAAAAACCGACCATTGTACGTTGCATTCCTGGACATGGAAAAGCATTTGATCGAGTTCCGAGGGAAACGATCTGGTGGAGTCTACGTAAAAAGAACGTCCCTGAACATCAGCATTATCGCCGACATATATGGGTGTGCGAGGTCGATGGTTCGGACAGTAGTAGGGGTAACAAAGCCAATAGCGGTCACAGAGGGTGTGCATCAAGGTTCGGTACTGAGCCCCTTTTTGTTTTGCTTGGCGTTGAATCTCTCACTGAGGCAGCACAACACTCAGCGACATAGACATTTATATAATATGCAGATGATGTAGCCATATGCACCGAGAGCCGGGCCGAGTTGCAGCAGGCTCTTTTGTCATGAAAACACCAATTACAGACCGGTGGCCTAAGTTTGAGTGTTACTAAAACTCAATTTATGTCCCTTAACGAACCAGACGCCAGCAATAACAGACCGATTTTGATCGATGGACAGATAGTCACAATGTGCGATCAATATAAGTATCTGGGCAATATAATGCACATTTCGGAGTATAGAGGCTAACATTCAACATTGGATAGCCGCAGCGTTGCTAAAATGGCGAGAAGTGACTGGCGTTGCGACTTGGCTTGGTTTACAAATCAATAATTAGACCAGTTCTTACGCACGGTAGTGAAACATGGGCCGTTACCAAAAAGAACGTGCATACCATTGAAGTTGCCGAAATGAAGATGCTGAGATGGATGTGCGGCGTAACCAAGCTCGACAAAATCCGCAACGAGTTCCTGCGAGGAAGCTTGGGTGTACGCGACATTGCAGACAAAATGCAGGAGAGTAGGCTGCGATGGTATGGCCACGTAAAAAGGAGGCCACCGGAATACGTAGGAAACTTGGCATTACAACTCTCGATCCCCGGTCAAAGATCCAGAGGCCGACCTAAAACGAGTTGGAGAGATGTAGTGTCAAGAGATATGAAGGAGTGCCAGATATCCAAGGAACATGTCGAGGACCGAGCGAAGTGGAGGAGATTGACAAGGAGGGCTGACCCCACCACCATATGGGATTAATAGCCAGGAAAAAAGAGATAATATTAAAAGAAAACAAGCCATGCTTTCTGCTGGCTCAACAGATTTTGTGAATATAAATCGAGTAGAGTTGCCTAATATACCTTGTTTGAAAAATAGGCTATCAATAAACTTAGAGATGTGTATGTAAAACTTATTGACTTTAACACCCTATATATAATGGATATTCAGAGAATACCTGCATGATATACTTCAACATTACGAAGATACAAGGAAATAATCTTTATAACACCTTTTGAATGTCTCATTATCTTAAAATTATAAAATGATTACTCTTTTTTGTTTAGATAAAATAAATCCTAGAGTCTACAGTAAAGATACGAGGGACATATCCTTACTGTGCTATAACTGTCTTTAAGCCGCCCTCACATTGGGCGTCAGCATCAACGTAGCGCCACATCCGCGTAGACGCCGCGTCTACGGAGCGTTAGCCGAGTGTTCTCCAAAAGACGAAAGCGTTCTCAAAAAACGGTCGGCTGACACGACGTAGACGCGTCGAAGCCGAGGTGCCGCTGCGTTGACGCTGACGCCATTGTGAGGGCGGCCTTCTTGTTGCAGGCGCCCTATATATTGAAGTTTCACCTAACAGATTCAGTTGCTAAGCTACATAGCATATGAACCGGCCACTGTAGTGTATAAATGCAGTATCCAATATTAGCTTACTAAAAGTGACCTAGCCTCCGATATTAATGCAGGGTTAATCGTGAGTCTATCGGTGAAACATACGAATATTAATTTATAAAATAAAATTGTGTTAGCGGACAGTAATTTAATACATACAATCCACCATGGCCCTCTTTTTAGGATGAAAAAAAAAATATTTAATTTCTAAACAGACTTAGATAGCATGAAAAAGCCTTAAAGATTTTCTGTATATACCATTTTTACAGGAAAGGGTTAACATTCAAGATAATAAGTAGCCTCAAGATACTTACCAACAACATCTAGGCCAGTTCTCAGGTAACCGTTATACCCAAGCATTGTATTATACAATTAAGAAAAAGAAAGAACAAGTATTATAAGGCAACGTCCGCATTTAAAGGCAGATAGATACCAAAAAACGTATTCAATTACGTATTTTCCTCTGCCTTTTTATGGTCTCCAAGTCGTAAACTGAAATCTCTTCTGGCGTAATTAAAAAAGTTTAATCCCGTTTCGTAAAGGATTAAATGGCATTATTTATGTAGCTGTTCGGTACGTTAACTGAGTACAATGAGGAAGAATAACGTGTTAATATATTATTAGCATATTTTGTACTGTATATCCAGTAACTTGTAAATTGTGTTAAATCCAAATACGTGCTTATAATTATATTTTAATGTTGCGGCGATACCGCGTCGGTTCTGGCCGGGATGTCTTTTGACAGTCTTTTCGTACAACCAGTTAAAGATCGCAGTAATTTCGGTACCTAAGTCAGAATTACTGTATAAAGATAGCTACATGGGCTGTACGCTTAAACAATTACAACAGACGTTCCTCCTCGGAGATGACCAAAGAGAATCAGGAAGACAAACATCCCAGCCTAGAGATGTACACTGCTGGACATAGGTCTCCCCCAAGGCGCTCCACACACATCGATCTTGAGCCACCGCGATCCAACCAAGTCTTTGCCGTAAAACCTTACAAACTCTAAGGGTGCTTTTCCACTCAAGCGGAGATGAGCAAAGTGGCGAGGAGCGCACTGTGGGTTGAGTAATCATAATGCTCTAAATCTCCACTCCGCGTCAGCGGTAACGGCGTAAGCGGAGTTGAGCAGACTTTCTAATAAAAACTGATGCACTCCTTTAATATCCGTTGGACTGCCCACCTTAGTTTAAACCTAGCTTCTTCATTCATGTCAGCTATCGACACCGTAGCTGTAATAAAAGTTTTTATGGACTTCTTGTTTCAAATATTAAATTCAAACGAACTTGCTTCAAAAAGTCTGGTAAAAAAACGTAATAAAAGTTACGCTAATTGTCTACGGTTAGGAAACACAATCCTATAGAATTCCAACTGCAATCTCACTTGTAGAGGAGGAATGGCGTTCATAGCATGTCTTGAATTGCCGTTCGAAATAGATCGGTCAAGCTAAGTATCTCTCACAGAGATAACCACTTGGATGGATGATATTTATGACAACGAGCTACCGTTCTTCGGAGGGCACGCAAATTCAAATTCAAATTCAAAATCATTTATTCATATAGGTTACAAAAGCAACGCTTATGAACGTCAATTCTCTTTTTTTTACAACAAGGTTCGGGATAGTAGGGCTATGAGAAGAGCCTGGAAGAAACTCATACCACTCTTTTAAAAACAGATACTTAATTTTACAATTTGTGGTACCATGATTGCTGACACAGCCAAAACACTTGGCGTCATTGATTTGAAATAAATGAAAGAAAAATAAAATAAAGCAAAACATGCGAATACTATAATAATAAAACACTATAGCTCAGTAGTATAGATGTATCAGCAACCAATATGCTAAAGAATTTTGTGAAGGTGACAAGTAAACAATGATATGATCAGGGATAATTAATGTTACACTACATTCAACAAATCATAAAAATATCCAAATCCTGCAAAATCATGTGTCATCTCCACTTAACATGTCACTTATCAAAACGAGAATTTGACAAACTTATATAACAATTATGTTAAATGGTCAGAAATGAAAATAATCGTGAGTTAAACAAGCCTTAATCTATCCTCACGTAGACCAGTGCGGATACGTTAGAAAATCGTAAAAAGTGAAATAAAATTATAGTAGGATGAAACCCATTGGAGAAGGCAGAGAATATGTCAAAAATTTAAGGAAAAATAAATTACGGTCGATGTGAGGTCGGGAAGTGGATGGGGTTGTGATTTTAAGGGTAAAAAAGGGTTTTTCTCGATTGTCGGCAAAACTACAAGTCTTACGGGAAAACCGTAAATGGCAAAGTTGTAGATAATAAAAAGATCTAAAACTTTTGCATTTACACTTTATTCACATAATTTCAAAATTTATGTGAAAAATTCAAAAAAACAAGTTTTTCGTTTTTTATTTTTATCTTTTACAATAGTTTTTTCTTTTTCACAATATTTGGTGAAAACTTACCTTTGTATGTTCCAAACATACTGTAAATGTTTTTTATTTAAAATATCTATTTTTACGCCTTATTTTAACTCAATATTGAAAAAAAAACCCTAATTTTCAATCGAAAATTCTCACGTTAAAATATCAGCTTTTTTTAAACAGTTAGTCGGTGTTTTGTTTGTTGAAATTTCTACTTTCTGATGGTGTAAATAAAATATACATTACTACGCTAAACGTTCTAAGAAAATGCAAAGAAACGAAACATTATGCTATAACTTTCCCAACATATTGTCGACGTCGCATTAAATATTAACTTATTTGGTTGTTAATTTTAGTTATATGTTTAGATTTGCAAGTTCTTTTAATTAATGTAGCATGGAATCTTTCGTTTTCCGAGTTATTAAAGTGTTAATTTTAATAAATAACTCAAAATGTACAATTTTGATTTGATGATAAAAATATCGGTCTGGAGGTTGTTTCGTCAACCTCGAAAATCAAATCAAATCAAATCAACATTTATTTGCGAATATGGGTTACAATAATATAGATGTTATACAAATGTCATGAGTTTCTCCATACTCCACCATTAGGCATGCAAATGTTTCTTACAGTAATATTTCCTAAATTATATGTTATTGAAAATGAATTACATAATATTATTATAATTACAGATAGATGTCATAAATTAGTATTGTCAATATTATATTTTCAATATGGCATATTATAATAAATGATAAGAATTGATTAAATTAAATGTCCGATTGTAATAATAATATAAAGAAAAAAATAAAGAAATAAAAACAGTCATATGAGTTGAGTGGTCAATGTTCTACAATGTCAATAGTTATTATAATATGTGTAACAGACAGTAACAGACAATCAAATTTATGTTACTTACAATTTGTCATCAAGGTTAGGTCGTCTTGCGTTATTGCGAGTGGACGTGTGTCGATCGCTACTTGAAATTATAAATTGTATTTTTGTGATTGGCTGTGACAACTTAGCTTTGATTCCTTGTCACTCTCGCGGCGGTTATACCAGGAGTTTACACCCACTGGGTGGTCCTAGAGAGAGATACAAATATTCAATCAATATCACTCGAAAAAGTTTTTGAAATAAGTGACTGTGATTCGAACTTGCGCCACCGGAGGGAGGAACTGTTGACCGAAGCGCTTAACCACTCAGCCACGGTGTAGCCGACAACGACGTTCCAAATAGCGGTGAACTACGAGCGGCTGACGTCACCCGAGTGCGCTACAAAACAAGCTACCAGTGCTACGAGACGGAGCTACGTGCTACAAACGCCACGCCCATAGTGAACGCTACGCAACGGTGACTTTGAGTGCTACGATTCACATCGGCAAAATATATAGTCTACGCTCGGACGTAAACAATACAATAATTGTTTTGCGCTACTACAGGTAATAATTATAACTTCTATTTATTGATTATCAACTTGTGATCATGGCGGATGACCAGTGTTCATCACCTCAAAAACCCAAGACATCAAATAACATACTGGGTAATCAAACGCAGACGCAATCGGAACCTGACATCAATTTAGCGATCCAAATGAGCGAAAACGTTAACACTGGCAGAAATAAACGTCCCCGCCATAACAATTCACCACAAGCCGGACGAGCTTCGACGGCAAGCGCCGGCTTCAACCTGCAAGATCTCCAAGTGACACTAGCTAAGTGGAAAACGGAACACGATACCAGCATCGCAAAAATGTTAGGCGAACAAACCGCTCTCATAAGCAATTTAATCACATTAATAAAGGAAATTAAGACTCAAAACGCCCAAATAAAAATATCAAATACAGAAATTTGTAATTCAAATGCCGAAATAGCTCAGTCTATGTCTTTCATGAACAATAAATTTGAAGATATGAGAAAAGAAATTGAGGACTTAAGAAAAGAGCGCCAAGAACAAAAAATATACATAGAGAGCTTGGAAAAAAAGATCATTGACTTACAGCTTAAAACAAGATCATCGAGTATCGAAATCCGTAATATTCCGCAAAAAGAGACGGAGACTAGCTCGAGTTTAATGCAAATAGTGTGCAGTATTGGCAAGGTCGCTGGGGTACACATACCCACAACTGAATTTCGTGACATATATCGTCTTCCAGGCAAGTCTATCAACTCGGCCACTCCACGACCAATTATTGCTGAATTTACAGTCGTGCAAACAAAAGAAAAAGTGATCTCCGCTGTTCAGTCTTTCAACAAATCCAAAAAATCCAGAGTAGATAAGATGAACACTGAAATCATCGGTATATCTGGGAAGCGCCAGCCAGTGTATGTGAATGATCAACTGCCTCCTAGCTCGAAAAAGCTGTTCTATATTTCACGTGAATTTGCAAAGAAAAATAACTTTCAATTTTGCTGGGTTTCCAACGGCAATATCTTTCTTAGGAAGCAAGTGGGTGAGAAACAAATTATAGTAAACAACGAAAAAAGTCTAAGTGATCTCCTCCCCATTTTGTGACTATGTACAGTAAAATTTTTGTTCCCTTTAAATATTTTCAAAGATGTATTACATGCATGTTCTAATTACTTCTTTATTTTTATATTATATCTAACCTACTATACATACCACACATCAAAGTCAATATACACTCTAGCAATCTACGCATTAACACTACACGACTATCACTACAACACAAATACACCAACACACACCATTCCTATTCTAAACAACATGTATACTCAGAAATACTATTTGTCGGCTTTACCACATCTAAATAACTCTCAACCAATTTATACCTACACTAACCACAACACCCTACACATGTTTTCGCTACTTATAATTTACATAAATGGCTTCTATAATTGATATAAATCATGAACTTGATCACACCAATGCGGATAACGCCATCAGCTGTAACCCTGAGGATTGCAAGCACTATATCAATACGCCCGATAATTACATAAAAATACTTCACACTAATATCCGGAGCGTAAACAAAAACTTTGATAACCTTCAAACCCTAATACATAGAACTAAAATTGATTTCGATATCATAGTCCTGACCGAGTGCTGGCTGAGCAAAGTCTATAACTGTCCTAGTCTTGAAGGTTTTCAATCACATGCTACTATTAACAATTTAAACCAAAACGATGGTATTATCATTTACATAAGGACAGGCCAAAAAGTCATCATAAGGGAGCCAAACATCAATAATGCCAATTGCCTAATATGTGAAATTGAAAACAAATTAGCTGTGGTCTCAGTTTATCGTTCACCAGCATACCAAACCAAAGAAAACTTTGATAACTTTCTGACAAGCCTAAATAACGTATACTCTGATCTGTCAACGTATCCGAACATCGCCCTAGTAGGTGACCTAAATATTGACATTAAACAAGCCACTAGTAACGACCGCAGTCTTGACTACCTCATATTGAACGCATCCCACGGGCTAATGCCTACCCATTTAATACCTACTCGCATAGACAACTGTCTTGATCACACACTACTAAAGACAACTCTACCCAATACTACACTTGTCTTGGATTCGCACATTACTGACCATAAACCTACTATCCTAGCAGTATCCAATACGTCGGCCGTACGTAAAACTCAACACACCATCTCAAAACTAAATTATGACGCTATTAAAACTGATCTGGAAAATACAGACCTTAGTGACATCTATACAATGACCGACCCAAATAACTCTTTAAATTACATTATCGCAATAATTTCGTCAATTATTGCTAAAACACGAAGCAAGTCACCATTCCAAAAAGGCAGAGAACCATAAAGGCTTGGATGACTCCTGGACTATTGAAATGTATTAGAAACCGAGACAAATTGCACTCAAAATCAAGAAAATCACCTGACAACATAATACTCAAAGTTACATACACCCGGTACCGTAATTTTTGCAATGGCCTACTTCGCAAGCTCAAGCGAGCTTACGAGAAGAGTGAACTAGAGAAGGCAAAAGGTAACCCGAGAGCCCTCTGGAATGTAATTAAAGAAATTACAAACACGAAAAAGTATGTGTTAGTCCTTCAGAGCTGTTAGATATAGAGAATAGTCCTAACGCATCCATAAACGAGGTCTGCAAATATTTTAATAATATAGGTCAACATCTAGCCACCCAACATACATTAGCGACTCAAATCAACCCAAATAATAAAACTGCGCAGCATGATTTAATACCCACGTTATCGCCTGTACAGTCTCTAGGATTAATAGCAGTGGATGAGGCCGAAGTAGAATCATACATTCTTCAGCTACGAGTTGATTGTGCTGTAGGCTGGGACGGGATACCATCCTTAGTTTTAAGACAAAGCCGGAATATACTTGTACCACCGCTAACGTTTATTTTCAATAGTTGTCTCCAGTTGGGAGTTTTCCCGGAGACGCTAAAAAGAGCTGTTATACATCCAATCCATAAGGGTGGGAGCAGAGACTGTGTCAATAACTATAGACCAATATCAGTACTTCCCTCTCTCTCTAAGTTGCTGGAAAAGATATTAAATAGACGTCTCAGAGCTTTTTTGCACAAACACAAAATAATTGCCGATAACCAATATGGCTTTCGGCCTGGCGTTTCCACAGAAGATGCTGTACTGGATCTCACGCAATTTGTAGCTGAAAATATGGACCGCAATAAGAAGTGTCTGGGTATATTCCTAGATCTGTCTAAAGCGTTTGACACAGTCTCTGTTCCCTTACTCATTACAAAACTTGAACACCTTGGTGTACGTGGTATGGCCCTAGATATTTTCAAGGATTACCTCAATAACCGTAAGCAGCTCGTGAAAATTGACTCACATCAAAGTGATGAAAGAGTTATTAATTACGGCGTGCCCCAAGGGAGCATACTCGGTCCTACCAAACTCAAACTCAAACTCAAAATCATTTATTCATTTAGGCCACAAAGTGACGCTTATGAACGTCAAAAGTTAAAGTTAATTACTAGATGATTCTACATTTACATTTACTGCCACGTTCGCAATGCAATAGGTAGAACCACGAGAAAGAACGGGCAATAAAACTCGTGGCCACTCTTTTTAACTGCCAGTATAATGGTTTTACATGTTATATTTGTAAGGAGCTGCAACTGTTTCACATTGTGAGTTATCTACTATTGCAAAAGTTAATAGTTATTGATATCATACTCAAGCAATAAATTATGTTCATTTATTAAGCCTCCCAAAGTGAATATGGTGAAACAGGAGCATCCACTTACGTCTTTTGATGTAAGCAACTCGCGAACATGACTGTTCTGATCTATGGTGGAACAGTATGTTCCGAAAAGTAATGCAGCAATTTACAATCTATTAGTTAGCAGTTCATGACCACGAGTTACCCTCACCTTACAAATCCCATAAATTATAATAAAAAGAGTAGAACAAGAATGCAAATGTTGCATAAAAAGAGAATACAGTAATTAACTACACTATAAAACTGCCTATTGACCTAATAATAAAAATAAATTGACTTAATAAAAGAATATTTATTTCCAAGCGTACTTGTCGTCAAAATACTCATTTAAACTATAATATGCCTTTAGTAAAAGATTATTTTTAACAATTGTCTGAAACGACCTTAAAGGCAAGTCTAAAATATTACTCGGTATTTTATTATAGATTCTTATACTAAGCCCAATAAAAGAGCTATGCGTTTTGTGTAAACGGAAATATGGTACACATAATTTGTGCCTGTTCCTAGTATTAATATTGTGTATGTCACTATTCATTTTGTAAGAATTTATATGTAGTCGTACATGCATAATACTGGCATAAATATATTGTGATGCTACAGTAAGAATACCAATAGTTTTAAATTTTCTTTAAGTGAGACTCTTGTCTTTAACTGGTAAATGGCCCTAACTGCTCGTTTTTGTAATATAAAAATATTTTCGATGTCAGCGGCCCTACCCCATAATAATATGCCATATGACATAACACTATGAAAATAGCTAAAATAAACCAATCTAGCCGTATCGACATCAGTCAACCTACGAACCTTCTTAATGGCATAAGCATTGAGCTAAGTTTACCTGAGAGATATGTAACGTGCGCACCCCACTGTAATTTCGAATCAAGTGTTATTCCTAGAAATAATGTAGATTCGGATGTTTCGAGAACATCGTCATTTAGAGCTATACTAGGACCAAGGTTTCTGACATTAGGCAGAGCAAACTTAATACATTTTGTTTTTTTGGCGTTCAGTATCAGATTGTTTACATTAAACCATTTAGTTACTTGAATGAGCGCTCTGTTTATTTCGTTAAAATGTTCCTTATTTCTATCTACTTTGAATATCAAAGAAGTATCGTCAGCAAACAGTACAACGTCACAAATGTTTTTCAAGTAAAAAGGTAAATCGTTTATGTAAACAAGAAACAGGAAAGGCCATAGGATGCTACCTTGCGGCACTCCCGAATCTACAGGTAAGCCACTGGATTTTGAGCCATTTATTTCAACACATTGGATTCTGTCACTTAAGTATGACTTAATGACTTCCAATGCTTTAGTCTGTACGCCGTAATGTCTAAGTTTGCATAAGAGCGTTTCATGGCAGACACAATCGAATGCTTTCGAAAGGTCGCAAAACATACCAATAGCATTTTGGGCATTCTCCCATGCACTGAATATGTGTTTAAGTAACGCTACTCCTGCATCTGTTGTCGAGTGACCCTTGGTAAATCCATATTGCTCACTATGAAGGAGGCTGTTTAGATTAAAATGTCGAAGTAATTGCTTGAGTATGATCTTTTCAAAAATCTTACTAAAGGCAGGCAGTATCGATATTGGCCTATAATTACTAGGATCAGTCTTACTGCCGGATTTGAAAAGAGGTATTATCCTACTGTGTTTCATAAGATCGGGAAAAACACCTGATTCAATACACTTATTAAATAAGCTGCTTAAATAAGGAGCTACTACATCTATTATACTTTTTAAAACCTTAACAGAAATGCCCCAGAGATCACCTGTATTCTTAGACTCTAGAGATTGAAAAGTACTTATAATGTCGGTAGAATTAATACAATCGAACTTAAATAATACATCACATTTTCCTACACTAGATTCTAATAGGTTTTCTGCGACTATAGCTGATGATTTTAATTCTCTAGTAGTAGTAATCGGTATGCTAGTAAAGAATTTATTAAATGTGTGTGCGACTTCTTTGTCATTATGAATAAATTTGTCACTATCAAATAAACTAAAACTATTACCTCTAAGTGTTGTCTTACCTGTTGCTTCATTAATAGCTCGCCAGGTTGCCTTAATTTTATTCGAGGATTGTTCAATTTTGTTCCTAACGAATAATGCTTTAGCTGTATTGCACACTCTTTTAAATATCTTGGAATAATTCCTAACATACTCAGTGAAGTTCGAATCAGAATTGTATCTCTTCATACCGTACAACTCGTACATCTTTGCTCTGCTTTTGTAAATACCTGCAGTAGCCCACTCACTAAAAGCTCGAGATTCCTTAACTACTTTCTCCTTAGTCCGAAAAGTATTCTGAAATTCCTTGTTAACTACATTAAATAAATTATTGAAATTTTCATTTGGCGAATCAATCTCCATTAAATCAGGACTCATAGCATTCATTCCAATCAAAATTTTATTCCGGAATTCATTAAACTTATGCCTAGGTAATGGCCTAACTAACACTTTCTGTATAATGCTATCACTATAATACGGAAACCTTGCTAATTGACCACAGTGATCCGAAGTTAATTCAGAACTAACTAATTTATTAAAACTGTACAATTACTAAATATATTGTCAAGACAGGTGGATGAAGTTGCTGTAATCCTAGTTGGTTCAAGGAACAAATTTTTTAAATTAAATGATTTAAATAGATTTAAAAATCTACTAGTCATTACTGAATGATCAAGAATATTTACATTAAAATCACCACAAACTATAATACCTTTCTTATTGCTCCTAATTTTAGTAATTGCATCTTCAATAACTGATTCAAACAAGCTAAAGTTACTTAACGGTGGACGATATACACATATGATAATATGCTGCTCAAGTTCTACACATGACAGTTCCACGGTGCGTTCTATAGACAAACTTGCTATGTCTTTCCGTTCTTTACATGTTAAGCTATTTGAAACAATAATCAAGGATCCAGCATGAATAGCGTGTTTCCTAGAGAAGGCACTGTGTACCGTGTATTGCGAGTTATTTAAGAATTTAATTTGGTACTCTTTTAGCCAGTGTTCTGTTATACACATAACTTGTATACTGTGATTTTCTAAATATAAACTTAATTCTAAATCCTTGCCAGATAGACCTTGCATTTTTGATGTGCTACATTCAGTTGAATTTGTCTACCCTTTGTCCTAGTCTTAAGTTTAAAGAACTTGTGTCAGTATATTCAATAGAAGAATTATAAAGATAGGAACTATTTACAGAAGCTAAATTCTTGGATACCCTACATGTACCTGTGTCATTTTGTAAATTAAATGCTAGTAATTTAGCAACTTGTCTTCTATAAAATAGTGGCAGATGCATAGTATCTTTGGTCAATGTAAAATTACTAATAAAATTATTAATGTCAAATAATTAAATAAAATCTTTATATTGCCATGTCAAATTGTATAAGCACAAGTTGAGTTCATGAATATAACTATTCATTGTTTCATTTAAGCTATAAGAATAAGGCAAAGCAAGAGTTATAAATTTGCATTCAAATTTCCTGTGAAGCGATAACATAACTTCTGTCAAATTAAATATATCCTTTTTAGTCACCGTTGGGCTATCACCATATGTGATAATTATTGTAGACTGCCTATCAAATATTGTTGTATTTAATGTATTAATTAGATATGTAAACGAAGACCCTGGATAACAATAATTGATAGTATTGTGTTGTGTCAGCTCACAATTTATTAAACTACCTAAACCTACACCAAGCCTATCTGAGAACATATAAACTTTATTTGTGCCAGAATTCTTACCTAAAGAAGACTTACCTGTTCTATTATTCACTGAACAAGTACTTTTATCACTATCGCAAATAATCTGGGACTCACAAGTGGGTAATGTTGGTTTTATGATATTCAAACAACTATTGGTATTTGTTAAGGCCTTTACATATTCTAAATTTTGCCTCCCCACTTGTGCAATCTCATCATATTTCATAATATACTCCTGAACCTGATTTTCATATTGCGTGTTCATTCTACTTATTTGAGATTGTAAGGAAGTAATTTGACTTTTAAGATCCCTAGTATGTTTGTCGTATAACATTTTGCCATTAATCAACTCTGCATTGTAATTGTCTAACTCCATTAACAAATCTGAACGCTCAGAAACTAAACATTTATATTGCTGAGATGTTATCTTAGTTTTCCTATATTGCTTTAGACTAAGAATGAGTTTCCTAATATGTTTATTTAATTTATTATACTTTCTATGCCGTTTCAGACAATTAATGTTTATTTTTAATTGTTTTGAATCTAAGCCTAATCTATTACCTCTATTACCTCTGAGTAAAGGTTCTGAGTTTTATTACTGTTTAATATCTACGTTAACGACCTTATTCCAAATCTACGTTAACGACCTCTGTAGGATGACGCTCCCAAACTGTAGGATCTATGCGTATGCAGACGACACTGCGATAGTAGTTAACGGTTCTACTTGGGAAGATGTTAAGGTAAAGGCCGAATTTGCCCTCAAAAATATCATGCAGTGGCTGAAACTCAATCTTTTGACCTTAAACATAAACAAAACTGCATACATCCCTTTCGCAATCCGTCGCGTAAACAGACCTTCCAATACCTATACAATATTGGCTCACTCATGTGTTACACCTCTGCCATCATGTGCTTGTTTACCTCTAACCAGAAAGGATGCTGTAAAATATCTGGGTGTGCAAATTGATGATGGGTTGCGATGGAACATTCACATTGACACTCTCGTCTGTAGAGTCATGCGACTTGTACACATTTTTAAAACTCTTAGGGAGTCAGCGAACCTTGAAACGCTAATAATGACCTACCTCGCCCTGTGCCAGTCGATTATTGGCTACTGCATAACTGTATGGGGTGGTGCAAATAAAACAACCCTTCTTAGAGCTGAGAGGGCACAGAGGGCTGTACTTAAGGTTATGACGAGAAAGCCCTTTATATACCCAACGTCACAACTATATTCAGAATGTAACATCCTGACTGTCCGACAGCTCTTTGTGCTCCGATCGACTCTAAGAAAACATAGCAGTGTTAGACCATCAAATCCAAATAAGCGCACAAACCTCCCACCGGGAGTGCAACACAAAACCTCGTTTGCTAAGCACCAATTCTATATTATAAGTACTCATCTCTATAGAAACCTCCATAAAAAACTCAATATAATAGACCTAAACACATACAAACTAAAACTTAAACTTACTGAGTGGCTCTTGAAGCAGGACTACTCAAATACAGAGTCACTGCTGATCTACATCTCATAAGTCTTCATCATACACATTCTCAGTTTCACAATATCCACGCGCCGACCAACATTCCACACCAATACACACCCCACACTAACACACATCCCACACCAACACACACCCCACACCAACATACATCCCACACCAACACACAACCCACACCAACACACATCCCACACTAACACGCATCCCACACCAACACACATTCCACACTCTCATCCACACCTTCTTACATAGTACACATCCTTACTCAAATATACACTCACCTTTACACAAATCGATATGGTACACTCGCTAGCTATAATCATACAACTAATCCAAAAGACCGAACACTGTCACTTAAGTAACAGGTTACCCTAGTTTAAGTGACAGGGTTATAATTATAAGCGGCACATAGTTGTTTACTGTATGAATTGTTTTTATAACTGCATTGTACCAATAGGTTATACAATTAGCTCTAATAATTTATAAACTATGTATAAGTTTTTGGCAATAAATATTTTTATTATTTATTTATTTATTATTTAATAAATTCGTTGATGGAGTAGTAACATTCACTGACCAAAAATTCCTTAAGTCTACGTTTAAACATATGAGACATCTCAACGGCTTTAATATCGTTCGGCAGGTTGTTATACACCTGGATACCCATACCATATATACTTTTACGAAATTGTGCCGTCCTACATTTCTTTATACATAGCAAATTCTTGTGTCTTGTGCTTTTTAACGTTTCGTAGTCTTTTATGTTACGTTTTATTGTTAGTGCGGCTTCGTAAATAAACATAGCTGGTAGTGTTAATATTTTTAATCTACGAAATGAAGGTTTACACGAATCTGTCTGTTTCAGTCCACATATACTCCTTATACACTTTTTTTGAGCTATAAAGACCAGCTCCCGGTTTGTGGAGTTACCCCAGAATAGAACTCCATATTTAAGTGTTGAGCTCACATTAGCATGATATGCAGTTAATAGAGTTTCCTCGTTAGCTACTTTTCTGAGCATGTACAAGGCATATGAAAACGAGTATAGTTTATTGCAGATGCTATCAATTTGTGTTTTCCAGTGAAGCTCAGCGTCAATATGAATGCCTAAAAATTTTGTGCATTTAACCTCTTTTATTTTATCATTCTTGTAAACCAGTGATAGCTCACTATGGTTTGTATTTTTACTTTTGAATGTCATGTAATTAGTTTTGTCAATGTTAATTTTTAAATTATTTAGGTTTAACCAGTCAATTAATTTAGTCAATGAATTATTTATATTTATTTCATAATTTATGTCACCTTTATCGCCAATAATAACTGCTGTACTGTCATCTGCAAATAATATTATGTCTTGGCTTATGGCCTTCGGAAGATCATTGATGTAGATCAGAAAGAGTAGTGGTCCAAGTATGCTGCCCTGGGGCACGCCATATTTGACTATTTTGGGTTCTGACATATATTTTATTTCTGTTTTCGTATCCCTACATATTCTATTAATTGTTGTTTGTTGCAATCGATTCGATAAATATGATTTTATTAATGCTAATGAATTACCTCTGACTCCATACTTTTCTAATTTTATTAGTAGTATATTATGTTTCACATAGTCAAAAGCTTTTGTCATATCCATGAAAACCGCTGTGACACGCTTTTTGTTATCAATCCCTGTCATAACTTTGTATAGAAATTCATATATTGCACTATTTGTAGACCTATCTCTACGGAAACCGAACTGTTCATTAGCGAAAATGTCATTAGTTTCAAAATAATTGTAAAAGTTGTTATAAATAACTCTTTCAAAAATTTTGGCGATCACCGGTATGAGAGCGATCGGTCTGTACGATTTAAGATTGTCTTTATCTTCACTCTTTAAAAGCGGATGAATCACGGCAATTTTCAATTTTGATGGGAACACACCATATTCTATACTCAGATTTATTATATAACTAAGAACTGGAGCAATATATTGTGAAACATTTTTTATAATTTTTGTATGTATATTGTCATAGCCTGTTGAATTTGAATTCTTAAGTTCTGTAATAATATTAATAATTTGGACTGGGTCAGTAGGTTTCATAAAAATTGAATTATATTTATTATATGTCACTTTTATGTCATTGTTTGGTTTATCACATTTGTCAGGTGTAATGTGGTCAATAAAAAACTTATTAAACGACTCAGCTATAGCTTTAGGTTTTGTAATAATATTGTCATTATTTATTATTACATTAATTTGTTCTTTTGGCGTTACTGCCCTACAACTGTTTATAACTTGCCAAGTGGCTCTAGTTTTATTTTTAGCTGTGGCGATGTGATAGTTATTTTGTGATGTTTGTGTTTTTTTAATTATAGTCCTTAATCTTTGATTATAGTTTTTATATTTAGTTCTATTTATTAGGCTTGGAGAACGTCTGAAATTCCAGAGTAGTTTACGTTTTCTGATTGTACAAACCTTTATCCCTTTGCTAATCCAAGTAATATTTTTAGCAATTGGTATTTTAACTTTTATAATCGGAAAACACAAATCATAGAAAAGTTTAAACAAATCATAAAAGCAGTTATATGCTTCTTCTGAATCCTGACATCTGTAACATTCCGCAAAACTTAAGCATTTAATACAATTTATAAATTTGCATATATTCTCCCTACTATAATCCCGTTTTTGTTTAAACCAATGTGTGATCGTATAAGTTCTCTTTATAGGACATGTTAAGAGCTGTGCTGTATGGTCAGACAGTGAGAGTTCCAAAACCTTAGACTTAGATCCTCTAATATTATGTGCCATGTTATCTATGCAAGTCATGCTACTTAGTCGTGTCGGTTGCTTTATGCACAGTTTCAGGTTATAGGTAGCTAATAATTGCTCAAATTCACGCGAGATCCTATTATTGTCGTTTCTGTTAATATTAAAATCCCCACATATAATCACTTTTTTATTGTTATGGGTCACCTTGTTTAATAAGGCTACAAGTTTTTCAAAAAATAGGGAAGTATATTCAGTATTGCTTTTTGGGGGGCGATATATACATATAATCATAATTTTCAAGTTTATTAATTCTATTCCACTACATTCAAAAATATTACTAATACTTAATGTTTTTGTTTCTGGTATGGTTTTGAATTCATGATTTGATTTTACTAGTATTACGTGTCCTTTCCTATTATTACGTGCGAAGCAAGACCCCAACACAAAATTTGGTATATTTAACAATTTAATATCTGCCATGATCATGTTATGTTCACATATACATAAAATATCAATCGGTGTATTGTTTTCATCCCTATGTAATAAGTCTAAGTGTACTGAAAGTTCGTCAGGTTTGCTAATTAGACCGTTTATGTTTTGATGGAGTACATTTAAATAATTACAAACGAAAAAAAGGGTTATTTGGAGACGAACTAAGTATATACTCTTCCTTCGTGTCAAAATCTGTTTGTGTACATTTTTCCACATATTTTATTTCATTACAGTGAGACTTTTGTTTATTATACAATTCAAATTTTTGGGAATAATTTTTGTGAAGTATTTCCTTGAGTAGTAATTGACTAATATGTAAAGGTATTGAACGATAACTGGGTATATAAGAAAAATAATTCATGTCAAGGAAAGTAGTATGAGTCAATTGTAAACATAAAAACTTAATTATATAGTTAATTTTCGACTCATTTAAATACCTGTTGTAGGGTACTTCGGAGACAATCACATTTGTATTTCTAGTATTATTCAAAAAATCATGAAGACAGAATTCAAGTTCTTTTGGGTTTTTGTCATTTGTACCTCCTAAAATAATCACATAATCATTTTTGTTAAATGTCGATATGTATGAGAGTTCTGATTTTAAGACTTCCTGAAGTGATGCACCTGCTTTCCAGAAACAGGAAACTATGAATTCTTGGCCTAAGAATTTCTGTAGAACTTTTTGAATATTGCGTCCTTGTTGATCAGCGATGACAATAATTTTCTGTTTTTTAGTCGCTGAGCTGTCTATTCGACTTGGTTGCTTACTGCAAATTTTGTAGTCAATATGTTTATGTCCTCTATATATATTGTGTTGGATGCACTCATTCAATGTTTCTTTTTCTTTCGATGTCGTTTCCTGTGGTATTATATGTAAATATAATAAAATAAAATCGAATCATTAATATATATTAAAAAAAGAAATGGACCGAGTATGGAGCCCTGTGGAACGCACATTCCTACTGGCAAACCTAGAGACCTACTCCCATTAACATCTACATACTGAATTCTATCTCTAAGGTAGCTGGCAACAAGATTGAGTGCGGTATCTCTAATACCATAAAGTTTCAATTAACGTAAAAATGTATTATGTTCCACACAATCACATGCATTTGACAGGTCACAAAAAACACCAATGGCATCCTTCGAGTTTTTCCAAGCATTAAAAATATGCTTTAACAAAGTTACACCGGCATCAACGGTGGAGCGACCCTTAGTGAAGCCATACTGTTCACTGTGAAATAAATTATTTGTGTGAAAGTGGCTCTTTAATTGATGCAAAATAATCTTTTCAAAAAATTTTGCTAATAGCAGGCAAGATAGAAATTGGGCGAAAATTACTAGGGTCGCTCTTGGATCCGTTTTTGAATAATGGTATCACTTTACTGTGTTTCATTAGATCAGGAAATACCCCTGTATCTACGCATCTGTTGAATTTTGCAGCTAAATATGGAGCTAAGCTAGAAATAATGTGTTGTACAAGTTTAACAGAGATGCCCCATAAGTCAACAGATTTTTTATTGTTGAGCGTCTTGAATACCTTCAGTATGTCATTGGGGTCAATATATTTAAAATTAAAAAGCACATCACACTCATTCACATTGCCCCTAACCAACATTTCTGCTTTGCTTGGACATGAATCTAGACAGCTGGTTGTGTTCACTGGTATGATTATGAAGAAATTGTTAAATGTCTGAGCAACATCAGTTTTCTTAGTAATTATTTCACCATTAAATTTTAATTCATAATTGTTATCTACCAATTTAACTCGACCAGTCTCATTGTTAATAATGTTCCAAGTAGTTTTAATTTTGTTCTTGGATTCTTTGATTTGATTGCTTAAATATAAAGATTTGGCTAAAGCACATGTCCTCTTGAAAACCTTTGAATAATTTCTAACATATTGAATAAATTCAGGATTAAAATTTTATTTCTTCATACCATATAGATCTTAACCTAGCTCTACTTTTGTATATACCTACTGTTGCCCAATCACAAAAATTTACTTTAATGCTCCTTGCAAACGTCTTCTGTTTAATTTTTTTATTGTATACATCATTAATAGTGTTAAATAAGCAATTATATAATTCATCAGGATCATCAACTCATGGACATGTGCGTTCTCCCCATTCTCACGTATGGTGCACAAACATGGTCTTTGACTGCTCAACAGAGGTCCGCACTCGAGGTCTGCCAGCGAGCAATGGAGCGTAGTATCCTAGGAGTCCGTTTAACAGACCGCGTAAAAAATACAATACTACGCTCCAAAACAAAAATCGCCGATGTCACCCACAAAGCCTGCAAACTCAAATGGGACTGGGCAGGCCACGTTTGCCGCATGCCGGAAGACCTTTGGGCCAAAATCGCCACTAATTGGGTCCCCGAAGGTGCTAGGCGACAACGTGGAAGGCCGAGACGACGATGGCGGGACGAACTGGACTCGTATAGGAAGGACTGGCCTGTGCTAGCACAAAATAGAGACCTATGGAAAAAGGAGAGGGAGGCCTTTGCCCTGCAGTGGGACACTACAGGCTGAAAATAAATAAATAAATAATCAACGGTTAAGTCAATACTGGAGATCTTGGCAGCAACATCATTACTAAAGTGTTTGAGGTGAGCAGAGGTCATTGGTCTATTAGTTGTTTTAGTTAGAATTACAACCTTTTGCCCGCAGTGATCCGATGTCAAGTCAGTTAAAACAGCCTTACTTAAATAAAGACAATTGCAAAAAACGTTATCTAAGCATGTAGAAGAATGTGAGGTTATTCTGGTTGCTTCAGAGAACAAAACATTTAAATTAAATGACATAAATAAGCTAACTAACCTAGTACAAATTGGTGAGTTTTTTAACAAATTGACATTAAAATCGCCACATACGATTATAGTCTTCCTACTCGAAATGATCTGTTTTAAAACATCCTCTGTAATGCTTTCAAACTGAGTAAAATCGCTTTCTGGTGGTCGATACACACACACTATAATATGTCGTTCAAGCTCAACACAAGAAATCTCAGCAGTGCGCTCGATAGAAAGTTTAGCTATATCCTTACGTTCTTTACATTTCAAACTATTACATACATATATTAGAGAGCCACCACGAATAGCCTCCTTTCTTACGAATGCACTTATAACTGAGTAATGTTGATTGTTAAGTATTAATTGGTCACCTCGCAACCAATGTTCCGTAATACATAAGATATCAATCTTATGTTTGTTTAAAAATAAATCTATTTCTAATTCTTTGCCAGATAGGCCTTGTATGTTTTGATGAACTAAGTTTAAAGTACCTACATGAATGCCTATCTGTTGTCTCAACTTATAGTTTAAACTAATAGATGTGTCAATACTACTATTGGTATTACTATTATCTACCAAATTCCTAAATACTCTAGTAGTACTCCTGTCAGTATATAAATTAAATGCTAATAATTTACCAAGTTGTCGCCTATGTACATAAGAAAGATACATAGTATCTTTTGTTAAAAAGAAATTACTAATAAAAATATTAGTGTCATAAAATAAAATACTGTCACTATGGCATGTCCGATTGTATAATAATAAATTTAATTTACCCATCTGCCTGTTTTGTTCATCTGTGAGAGCATATGAATAAGGCAATGCACAAATAATAAAGCTACATCCTATTTTTGTTCTAAGGTCTATCGTTAAGTCTGTTAATTGTATGAGACTGTTTTTGGAAACTAATGAGCTGTCACCATACAATATGATGACAGTAGTTTGTGCATTCAAGTCAGCATTCTTAATCTTATCAACTAGGGTACAAGACTGAGCTCCAGGTGAACAAAAGTTCTGTACTGGTCGCTCAGTGTGATGATCAATTAAGCTACCTAAACCCACTCCCAGTTGGTCTGAAAAAATTATTACGTTCTTGCTGTCAGTCTTTACTGGATGCAGTTTGTTTTGTGTATTATACTGACATCCATGTGCATTCAATTCTATTGATTCAGCAGGTGTAGTTGCACACTTAGTTGTACAATTGGAACAGTAATAACTAGAGTTGGAAAAAATTGGAACAGTAATAACTAGAGTTGGAAAAATTGGAACAGTAATAACTAGAGTTGCAAAGTCGTCGGTCCTGGTTTGTGGCTCCAGAACTAGATGTGTAAGGCCATTAAGCCGTGTCGAAGGATTTCGGCCGCCTTATAAACTCTAACATCTGAGTTGGCCACACACTCATACAAAGAAGAAGAAATACTGTTTTTTTTTTAAGATTCAGCATACATGTGTAGAAAAAAAACGGCTCGGTCAGCTTTGTCTATGTAATATTTGATATATCTTAGAGTTGCTTGTAGGTACAGGTGAGGCATCTTGTGCGTATGCCATGCATATGTACCGGCTTACTTGAACAGTTATTCTGTAGGAAACACTTGAAAGTTATTCTGTAGCTGCCTCCGATCAGGGTCATCGGAAAAGCAAATATTTATTTACATGAGTTAAAAAATCACAGTGTGATTTACAGAAATGTAACAGAATACTGTATTTTTAGACATTGTATTATAATCGAATATTCCTTTTGTTAATTTAAACCCACTTTAAAGGAGTGAAAATAAATAAAATTTAATTTCTCTTTGTGTTACATTAAATTGCATGCTCTAACAAAATACTTGGATGAATATCGAAATTCAAGAGCTGTAATTTATTTGAAGCATTCCAAATGAATCTCAATAATTGGGAATTATATTGAGTTTTGTTATGTCAGTCATTGTAGTAACGCTTTGTTTCGCAAAATAATAATAATAATATTCTACCACATTCACACAACACCATCTATTCCCAAACTAAGCAGAGCTTGTACTATGGGTACTAGTTAATGGATAAACATACATATATACTATTTTTTTTGTAAATACATACATATTATACATAGAAACACCCAGACCAAGACAAACATCCATGTTCATGCACACATATGTTTGACTTGAGCGGGAATCGAACCCGCGACCTTCGGCGTAGCAGTCGCTTACACTCCCGCTACACCAACCGGTCGTCATACTTTCAAAGTAATGGTAAGAGATTGAATAGTTGAATGAGCTGTAATATTTAAGGTACTTACATTTTATTAGCTATAATATTTTTATTCTGTACAGATTTTGTTTTATTTGGTGCAGAAATTTTTTAATACCTATATTTTTTTAAAGGCACTACGAATAAAACTACAGACGCACACGCGAGGATGTTAGTGAGGTTACTAAGCACTTTATTAGAATTTATGAGGTATCTTAGTACTTATAACATATAAAATTATACTGACTGACTTATAATCGAAGAGTCCAAATGGCTGAAGCTAGATACCGTTTGAATTAGTAACAGCAGATTACTTTTATGAATTAGGTTTATTAAAAAAAAAGGATTTTTTATATGTACTTCCAAGTAGTTGCATAAAGATTGAAATTTAGGGCAGGTGAAGTCGCGAGTGACTGCTAGTTGTTATATGAGATTTCGTTTTGGTGCTATTTTCTTCTTAATAATTTCAATAGTAAATGGGTAAATAAAGGTTGAAATTTTCTTATAAAAATCCACTAATTTTGAATCTACTATGAAAATGTGTGCAGCAGCTAGTTAGAACCTTAATAAATTATTAATAAAATTGCACTTTGCCGGCTCCTTTAGCAAGAACTGATTGTGATCAAAGTTTCCACTTTTAAACTTTAAACTGTCGGAGCAAGACTGAGTTTTCCCTAGAAAACTGTCAAATAGTTACAGAAACTTACGAAAGAGATACGCCTTAAGTTGGAGTTGTTCTATTACTAGAATTCTGTTAAGATAGGAGACGGCAAGCTTAATTCCTAGGTTTGTCTCTTCTTGTAGAATTCTTTTTTTTCTTATTATCTTTATTTATTTAGGGGCTTTTGGTCTTTCATTAAACCATACCATCGCAGCCTAAATCTAAAATATGCATTTCTAATCTTACTTACTATTTTATAAACTAAAGTGGCCGTTGATGAAGTTACCGCAAAGAGTCTAACGCTCGGGCCACACTACCTTACCGTCTACCGGGCTGTTACCGCCATAATTATGGCAATAAATTACCGTTAAATTACTGCGTGAAGTCGTGTGGTTACACTAGAGTTTACCGAGATATGCCAATGAACTAGGCGGTAAAAATATCATTTTTCAAGATGGCGGATGAAGCTGCAGCTGTTTGGTATTTTATGAGTGCCAATTATTTTAACATGAATCTTTTAAATTTTTAGCTTTCTGTCGGGTATCCTAGAGAGACGGTTCGGATTGCAATAACTCCAAAAATTCGAGCGCTTTTTCATTTGACCACTCCATATCGGTAGATAGTGTAGATACGTGCGTCGTCGTCGAACTCGTGTTGCACACTGAACAAACGGTAGTGTGGCCACAAACGCAATAATTACTGCGGTAATCTTCTTTGATGTGCGAAAAAGACCGCCGCCGGAGCTATTGCCTACCTTATATGCCATATTGATTGGCATTGTAAAATTATGGCCATAAATCGCGGTTACACCTAGGCGTTGTTGAAATTATGGCAATAATTGTTGGCATATCCCGGTAGTGTAGCCCGAGCGTAAGCGCCAAAGTACAGTCAGTAGCGAAAATCGTGAACATAGTTAAAAATAACGTGTAAGCAACATAATACAATGACAAAGCATCAGCGTAATAAATTGTACACTTTCTGTTCGACTCATATATAAATCTCATACATTAAAGGTTATAAACCATATTTCAAAAATACAATAGCTTCCGAACATGTCTGCACAATGAGTGTACACTATACCTCAACTACATAACTCAGTATCACCCTTCGGTGTGACACGAACCGTAAATTGGCTAGTTTTATTTCACAGCGGGGTAAAAATTCTCGCGCTAGCAAAATTCCTAAAATTCTATGACATTGAGGGATGTTTTGTATATTGCATAAGCTACTGCAAACTGCAGCATGATATTTCTCTTTAAAGACAACTCGCCCACTATGCCTAAGTGCTGTGTCGCGGGGGACCTGTAGCGATCAGCTACATAGCACATATCACAGCGCCATCAAACCAATGACGACGGAACTACTACGACACGACCGCATCTATCGAAGACGACCCGCCAAATTCAAAAATCCTGCACCGCGCTATCAACTTTCGCGCGCTACGACGCATATATACAACTTCTCAAATACGTCCGTCGGACTGACAGTCCACCAAGCACGACCACCCAGCTTGGTTAGAGGCTCCTTCCTCTAGTTGGAGGAACACCACACCTTTCTTCCTCCACATTGGTGACCCCGACGTGATCTGAAGCAACCCTCACCGGTCAGATTACCAGCAGTTCCCGACGTGATTTGAAGCAACCCTCACCGGTCACATTACCAGTAGCTCCCCACGTGATCTGAAGCAACCCTCACCGGTCAGATTACCAGCAGTTCCCGACGTGATCTAAAGAAGCCTTCACCGGTCAGATCAGTATCAGCAACAGCATCGTCATCTCCACCTCGCCTCACTCCGCACTTCACCTGATGGTCAGCAATCAAGTCGCCGCCAGCCAGCATCTTCGGCCAGGGTGCAACCGTAGGCCATGCAGGCTTGCATGCCTGGTCTTCCCTGCAGCCATTCCAGCGTCTAGGCACACCACACTGCACACACGGTCCTCGTAAGCAGCGCACATCGCTCCCGTCCACGCAGCAGTGCCACTACGCAACCACTTGGCAGCAACTACGCAGCTACTACGCAGCCACTACGCAGCTACTACGCAGCCACTACGCAGCTACTACGCAGCCACTACGCAGCCACTACGCAGCCGCCACGCAGCAACTCCCCGACACACCGTGGGACACTCACTGCGCAGCACCTTCGCAACCTCTCCCCGACTCACCGTGGGACCATTGCGAAGCCACTATCCCGACTCACTAGGATAGCTCACCGCGCACCGCACACAGTTCCGACCCACTGGAACTAGCGGTATCTACTCTTCACTGGCACTGGCACGCTCCTCAGAAGCATCGACAACTGACCCATCACCTTCAAGATCGACCTCCGGTCTTGGGGGGAAGTGATGTAGCGATCAGCTACATAGCACATATCACAGCGCTATCTAACCAATGACGACGGAACTACTACGACACGACCGCACCTATCGAAGACGACCCGCCAAATTCGAAAATCCTGCACCGCGCTATCAACTTTCACGCGCTGCGACGCATATATACAACTTCTCAAATACGTCCGTCGGACTGACAGTCCACCAAACACGACCACCCAGCTTGGATAGAGGCTCCTTCCTCTAGTTGGAGGAACACCACACCTTTCTTCCTCCACAGACCTTACAAACATGCAACTAACGGACACAATGAATATCCAGACTCGAAACAACAATTTATGAATCACACAAAGTGTCGTCTTTTGTAAGAATCGAACCCACAACACCCGGCGCAGCGTCAAGTGGCGAGGCGGCCGCTAAAACCACTACACCAACCGTGCAGTCATCGATTGGATGACAACATTAATAGCTTTACAAAAGCTGAGTGAACGAGTATTACCGCTTACCCAATGTACTAAAAAATAAATAAACAAATAAGACGTTCGGTTGCTAAGCAACTCTATGAAACAGTGGCTAATGCTGAGCATACTGGCAAAAATGGACTGGTAAACCTGTTGCATCCTCGAAAGGGACTTTTCTTGATATCAGTGGATGACATGGTTGCGGAGAGCGCATGAATATGAAAGAGTTTCAAAATCCAACAATTCCTCTTCTCAAATCAACAACACTATCAAATATGATGAAATTCAAACATCTCGTAATACGATACCTGTAAATCACCTAAAATACACGTATTCATCATCATTCACCTAAAATACATTATTGACGGATTCAAGCCCGGAGCACAATACTCCCACAGATAGAGACACAACCAAATACTCAATGCCATCTTGAGTGCCTTAGCTATCCAACAACACCGTCTGATGTTTCTCTTTGCCACAACATTACCGCCTTTTATTTCCGTGACAAGCTTTTATCATTTTTTCCCCAACCCAACCGACGTTTGACTATGCAGACGTGTTTCTTGTCTTTTGATGTAAAGTAATTAAATAATTACGAACAATATTTCGCGACGTCGTGTCAGCAGTCTGGCCCTAATTGTGTCGTGTGTATTAATAACAATCAGCAAATATGAACTGCATTAACTAAGTACACAAACAATATTTGTGCTAGTTATGTCGATCCCAGGATTTAGCCCGTTTGGCCGGAGCCAAAAAACAGGACGAAGTCCTCCGTCAACACCAACTCCGCCCTCCCTTCCAGTGGTAGAAAATGTGCCCAAGCCGCTCAAAAAACCTATCCAGAATGAGATGCCCCAGGAAGTCGTGCCTACACCGGAGATTGAAAGATGGCTGGATACGGTGGAGACTTCCCTTAATGAGTTATGCACCGTCGTTGCCGAAGGAAAAATGAACTCGAACCAGAAAGAGCTGGTCTCAGGGCTGTGCCGTAAAGTTATGGGTGCGACAGCCCATATAGCCGTAGTATATCAATCTTTGAAACAAAAGACCATCCTTGCGCACTCGAACATACAACACCTAAATACCCAGCTGGACCTTAGTAGCTCACTCAAGGAAATTAAGGCGACAGTTGAGGATAAATTACAACCTGCAAGCAGTAACTCTTTTGCAGATATGGTGAAGAAAGGAAGAGATCAGTTTGTACGTCCTCATAACCTGAGTACCATTGCAATTTATCCCAGCGACAAATCGAAATCAAGCGACGATACGAAATCCCTGGTCCAAAAGATTATTTCACCGGAGGAACTAAAACTTCATGTATGCGGTCTGAGGAAAGTACGTAATGGAGGCGTCCTAATCAGCACCGAAACTAAGCAGGACATTGAAAAGCTTAAAAACTCGCATAAGCTAGTTTCATCGGGCCTTACCGTTGAGGAACCAACGAAACGTCGCCCAAGAATTACCATCGTTGGTGTTCCCGTATCCCTTAGCGAAAAGGAAGTGCTTGACTGCGTATATGAGCAAAACCTTGCCGACAAATTCCCGAAGTCGTCTCGTGATTCTTTCTTAGCCGCAGTTAAATTGAGCCATAAATCAGGTAAGAAGAACCTCCCAACCTGTAACTTTGTTTTGGAAGTAGCTCCCTCTATCAGAAAGGCACTGGTAAATCAAGGTCGCGTATTCATCAATTGGACGTCATGCCCGGTGCGAGACTTTACGATTGTCACGAGATGTTACAATTGCCAGCAGTTCGGTCACGCCGCTAAGTATTGCCGAGAAACCAGCCCCACTTGCAATCATTGCGGCGAACTTAGTCATTCATTCAAAGAATGTAGCAGCAAGTCGGCCTCTCCAAATTGTGCAACGTGCAAACGTTTTAAGAGGAAATCCGACCATCAAACTGGTGACCTAACCTGTCCTGCACGTAAGTATGCTGAGGATAAATACATACAATCCATAGATTATGAGGGCGCCTAAGAGCGTCACTTTCTATTGTATTTATTAAGCGCGTTTACTTATTCAACTTTTATATTTTACTTGTTTACAGTTTTTACATATAATTATAAATGACCAACCAATTGATCAGTGACCTAGATAATTTTTCTGTGTCTGAAACAAAAATATGTGATGTCGATGCGTGTAAATATTCTATACCGAGTAGTGAAAAGGTGCTGACTTTGCTGACACAAAATATTCGCAGCATAAACCGTAATATAAATGGTTTTGAATTATTATTACATAATCTCGATGTTAACTGTGACATTATAGTGTTAACAGAATGTTGGCTGTCAAGCCATACAACTGCTCTTCCACTTCTTGATGGATATTGTGTACACAAAACGGAAACTAAGTTAAATCAAAATGATGGTCTAGTAGTCTACTCTAAAAATAATTTGAATATATCCGTGGAGGAACCTTTATTTCTGGGCAGTAATTGCTTGATAGTTAAGATCAATTTAGATACAGTAGTTTTAGCAATTTATAGGCCGCCTTCGTAAAATATTGAATTATTTTTGGAATCGCTAGACACACATTTAAAAAGGTTATCGCATTTTCAGAACATTATACTGACAGGTGATATAAATATTAACATCGCGTCTCAAAGAACCGACATTCATGCACATAGTTACCTTAACATTTGCTCATTTCATGGGTTGTTACCAACACATTATCACCCAACTCACCAAAGTTGTTCATGCTTAGGCCATTTCATTATAAAGTCAATTAAGCCAACAATAACATTAATAACTAATTCATCATTAACAGATCACTGTGCTATTCTATTGACCGTAAAATTATCTTTGCCCAGGAACAACTGCACACGCAGCTATGCAAAAGTGGACATGAAAGCTCTCGCAAGTAGTATCAGTAGCATAGATTTTAAACCAATTTTTAACTCGAAGGATGCGAATAGTTCTCTACAGTATTTTATAAGCTCAGTGCAAGATGCAGTAACAAAACATACGTCATTTATATATACGTCTCGAAAATATACTAACATAAAACCTTGGATTACTCCCGGCTTGGTTCGTTGCATAAGACACCGAGATATACTCCATCAAAAACTAAAACTGGCACCTGACAATGAAATACTATCCGTATCATATAAAAGATACAGAAACTTCTGCAACAATCTTCTAAAAACCGTAAAAATTCAATACGACAAAAATCAATTGCAAAAGGCAGGACAAAACAGTAAGCTCGTCTGGAAATTTATAAAAAAAAATACATTTACTTGTAAAAATTCAGAAGCACCACTCGACCTACTGTCAACAGACATAAGTCCAATATCAGCAATTGATAAGATAAACGATTATTTCATTAACGTCGGTAGATCTTTAACGGAAAATACTCCTAAACCAAGTAACTTCCCGTCGCAAATGAGCCAATCACCAACGCTAAATTCTTTTGTATTGCTGGATACCGACGTTGATGAAGTAATAAGTATCATAAGTAGTTTGAAAGAGGTGTGTGCAGTGGGGTGGGATAATATACCAAACAATATTATCAAAAAATTCAAATACATATTTGCGCCGGTGTTAACACATATTTTTAATTTATGCTTACACGAAGGAGTTTTCCCTCGCTTATTTAAAAAAGCAGTAGTTACCCCTATTTTTAAATCCGGTGACAAAAAATGTATTACTAATTATAGGCCAATTTCAGTCTTAACGGGCCTTTCTAAGATCTTAGAGAAAATAATAAACATTCGATTGATTAAGTACCTCGAAGATAATAAATTTTATTGCTTTCAGATAACCAATTTGGCTTCAGGCCTAAAAAGTCCACTAACCAAGCAGTACACCAGCTTACGGCGCACATAACCAATAGTCTAGATAAGAGCATGCACTCCATGGGAATATTTTTAGACCTTGCCAAGGCTTTCGATACAATATCTTGCTCCATACTGTTGCGCAAGCTCGAGACATTCGGAATAAGGGGTACACAACTTGCACTTTTTTCTGACTATCTGAGTGATCGCTATCAATGTGTGAAAATTGATAAATATGTTGGTTCTGAACGTAAAAATAGTGGCTTTGGCATACCACAGGGTAGTATTTTGGGGCCAACTTTGTTTCTCATCTATATAAACGACCTTTGCAGCTTAAATGTTCAAAATGGTAAATTAATATCATATGCTGACGACACAGCGCTTTTATTCTCGGCCAATACATACTCAGAGCTATATGATCGTGCCCAAAATGGTTTTAATATTGTTTCAAACTGGCTACACCAAAACCTGCTAACCATGAATATTGACAAAACGAAGTACATATTATTTAAAATGAGAAATACTAATCCATCACCTATTAACCTACACATTTATGCACACAACTGTAGAATGCACGCTGACCTAGCATGTACTTGTCCCACATTAATTAAAACTGACAATATTAAATATCTAGGTATAACACTCGACACAAATCTAAATTTTCGTAACCACATCGATATTGTTTGTGCGAGAACGCGTAAATTAATTTATATTTTCAAAAAACTACGTAACATAGCCGATTACAAATTAATAAAACAGGTTTATTTAGCTTTGTGTCAATCCATATTAACATATTGCATTACAACGTGGGGTGGTGCAGCAAAATCAGTTCTTTTGCCGCTAGAACGAGCACAAAGAGCAATACTTAAAGTTGCTACTTTTCGACCTTTTAAATTCCCTACGCACCAGCTCTATTTGTCATGCAACGTGCTAACAGTGCGCCAACTATTTATACTCAACATTATACTAAAACAGCACACCGAAATCCCTTATTCTCCTATTCCTTTTGAAAGAAGAAGAAAGGACCAAGTATGTACAACACCTCACACGAATCATGTCTTTGTTAATAGATTTTACACTTTTCTAGGCCCGTTCTTATATAATAAGTTCAATAAATTACTCTATATATATAGTCATAATTATAAAATGTGCAACACAACAGTATCAGAATATTTGCAAAAGCTTAATTACGACGACACAGAAAAATTACTAGTAGTTTTAAAATGAACGTTAATAATATTACTATTTTTACGTGTTTTTTCGCACTGATATGTTACATTACTAACTGAACAGAATTTTAAATAGTATTTCGTAATTCTATTATTAATTTTAAATAAATTAGTCTCTAATAATTTACTATAAATCTTAATTTAATTACTTTCACAATAAGTTATATTATAGCATACAATTAAATATTACAGTCATTTGTATCATTACGTAATAATCAAGCGTCAGCTCGAAACACAGGTATAACCTAGTTCGAGCGGGTAGCCGATGTATTATAAGTATTATAACGCAATCTTAGTTTATTTTTTAGTCTTATGTACACTATTGTATATATGCCATATAATTATGATATTATGTAAAACTAAATATAAGACTTTAGGCTAGTTATACCAATTAATCTAATTTAAGGCTAATTGTACTGTACCTTTTTGTATTTTTGAGGATAAATAAATTATTATTATTATTATTATTATTATTTTAAATATTTTGAACATTTCTCCTCATTGTCGAGATCATTAGATGCCTTTGATGTCGGCATACATGTAAAATTCTCACAATATGCGTTGATAACAGCCGCAGTAATTTTGCCATAATTTTCAACGCGAATTCGGTGAAGTTTAATCGTTATCGTTTGAATAGAGTAGTTGGCAACACAAAAAATTACACGTCATAAATATACGACGCGTGACGTCACGTTATCACGCTAGAACATGTCTCATCTTTATCCCGACGTCGTTGATCAGATATGACAAATGACATCCAATTTAGTGGAAACCCTATTACCTTCAAGGTGGGTGTGTTCATGACGTTCTTATTAAATAGCAATAAATCGACACAAACCTCTCCACGCCGCGCACCGTGAAGGGTTCCGGCTCCGCGTAAACAATAAACATAAGACAGTTTTAGGGATTCAATCTGCTTTGAGACAGCCTCAACAATTCGTGCGGTACCTTCGTCAAACTAAAGACACCGCAATAACGCCGACATAGGAATTTATGTCGACCCCAGACACCCCCTTAGCCAGCAGAAATGGTCACTTTGACTAAAGTATCGGTAATTCTAAATAATACTGAGGAGTAGAAGCGCGGCTTAAGCATACTAATTAGTTGTGTGTATATCAGTCGGTACTCTGGTAGTGACGCGGGTTTATTAAATCTATTCACGCGACACGCTCCACTCGTAATCTTAATTAGGAACACCGATAGGTGTAAATTAACCGCGCGACTGTACCGCCTGCCTCAATAGCTTACTATTCTTTCAAGACTATACACTTGCTCACAAAAAGACATACCCGGTTATTATTTTCAAAGCTGAGGAGAGAGGGCAGTTAGTCGCAATGGAAACTGTATTCAATTGCGCAATGTCATTTGGCATTAGACCAAATTGAGACTTACAGAGCCGCTCTTGTTCGGTTAAGACCATGAGTGTTCTTTTACGTATAGAGGCGATTAATCTAGTAGAATATGGCGGTTGTGGTGAATTTGGTACAACTGGTTTTCACATTAGTAGTCGGAGTTGTGCGGTTTTATGATTGCATCCAACTGGCTGTTTGGTGTATTAGGGGGCTTGCGCCTACATTGTTTACGTATTGTTGTAATTGAGCATATACGTGATTTAGGATCCGATTCACACCTGGATAATAAACTAGCTTTGAAGTGTAATGTATCGTACATTAAAATTTGTTGCAGCTACAATTATACTATATGCACTTGTAATGAGTTGTGTTATGAGTGTTGCACCGGGATATTATTAAAGAGGTCTCTTGTATGTAAGTGTACCACAGGCTATTTCTACAAGATCATACTCTCGTAATTATTTTAACAACATCATATTATTTTGAATATTGGAGTAACCATTTACAAGCGCAGGACTGTCCCTACTACAAAATCGTGCTAGTGACAGATTTCTGAAGAAAATCAAGATAATATAAATTGCTAGGTTTGTTTTCACTTAGACTTTATTATTTTATTTTTAGATCAATTAAATGAAGATTTTTTTGGTATTTATTTTATATAAAAAGACGACTCCCACACTAGGTCTGAATCCTGTGTCACGGATGACTTTACAAATATTCAATCAACGGCCACAAAGTACATTTAGCTTCGAAACAAAAATTAGTGGATTCCAAAAAAGTGCTAACGGTATAATGTAAGAAAGGTTTATTATTAAGTATTGCGCAAATATATATCTTCGTTTTATTCCAACTACATTTGCAAATGAATCAAACATAATTACGCATCATTCGGATGTCATAAAAACTAATCACGCTATTTATATTTCTTCGTATCAACAAAATGACGTCTATAAAATTCTCTTGTCGTCCAAAAGTAGTCTCTCCGCATTCGCTGGATGTAATAAACGAGATATTACGTCGATAACACTCGAATAATACATTGAAACGTATCGTAACGATTGCTTTGCGACTTTGTAGCGAACTTTCGGCATAATATATCGGCTTCGGTGTAGTGTCAAGTCGTAGGACGAAATTGCACTAACCAAATAAAGAAAAATTCTATCGTTTATCGCATCTGTCCAACCTTCCTTATGTGAGGGTTTGGAACCGCAACAATGCGTAGCGTGAAGCGATGTATAGCTTGCATTGATTAGACTTAGCTTTTCGAAAAAGATACTGACTGCGTCCGGGGATAATATAATACTATGCTACTACTGTGTTTAAAATATGTTTGAAAATTTACCGTACCAAAAATTTAATCGCTTACCCGTTTATTCAGTCACATTCTTACACCGTTATATAATATACATACATAATAACATATTAAAACTACAGGGTTACCATCTGCAACCGATGTCTGAAGGCTTCACATGAACATAGCAGCCACTCTCATTGTCAGCTATTTAGATTACTGTTTCCTTATTTCGAGGCGTCTTATATATTGTAATGAAACGAAGACAAGATGTCGGTATACCAAACGTAATTTTCATATCTTCTTAATATATAAAATCCTTGCGTTACTGACTGACTGACAGACACGCTACAGGCGAAACTATTGGGCGCAGGAAGCTGAAATTTGGCATGTATGTTCCTTGGAGACCGTAGGGGTGCACTAAGAAGGGATTTCGCGAAATTTCCACGGGATCGGCCATAACGGGTAAATAAAAAAAATGCAGGCTTAGCTGCTGGCGTCCTCTAGTATTATATATGTTCATAGATAAAACTTTTGTTTCCAAAATCTTGCGTGTTTTACTTATCTTGAAAATGCGTTTGGACAAATCAAATCCAAATAATATGCGTTACGGATACCGTAGTGATATCCTGGTATCCTCGTTTAATGCATATACGAAAAAACGCCATATTCAGTCTGTAAGAAACTTTTAAGGATACATCATAACTTGTGGACTCCATAAACATGAAATGCTTTGAGAAGTTCAAACACGAACATACGCATACGTAATGAAACATAAAATTTGTTTCGTTAAAAACTAACTAACAACTTTTGCACTTCTTTTATAACTTTTCTTGGTTAACATGTTCTCGTATATTTTCTGTACCCTTCTTAGAAGGGTTCTCAATGCGTCTCGCAACTGCATAAATATCTAGCCCTATAGGCTATGAAAGTTTGTTTGAAAATGCGCTGATTTTGAAGCTAGCTCTACGAAAATACAAGTTTATCAATGATACGAGATTGATTTAAAATATTGAAATCAATAAATAAATACTTTTATTGTAACACAATACATTTTTAGCGTCGTACGACTGATTTTAGCAGTCGGTTTAAAACAACAATTGTGCCACACTTGCACACATGTGAATAAAGGGATAAGCCAACAAAAAAATAGCGTAGCAACAATAGTATCATCACAGTGCGTGCATGCATATGCGCTATATAAATAATGCTGTTATAACACATAACAGCATTATTTATATAGCGCATATTGTGTTCCAGAGGGCCAATTCTCGTATTTTATCTGACATTGACACTTTATTTCGAACCAAATGCAATGAATACAGATTTACATAAGAAGCGTATTTCTTAAGGATGTCGTGTGCCGATTAAAGTTGGCGTATTGACGGTTGTCAGTGTAATTACTACATTGACAACCGTCAATACGCCAACTTTAATCGGCACACGACATCCTTAAGAAATACACTTCTTATGTAAATCTGTATTCATTGCCAAATGCGACTAGATTTTGAATTGACGCACAATTGGTATTCTGCTAAATTAATGTCATTCTCGTCTAATTTGACATTATTTAGTTTGATCTTGACACCCTTTGACTCTTTGCTCATATTACGATCTAGTCGTGTCATCATTCAAGTATCAATTGATTGAGGAGAATATAATACATGACATAGGTTTGACACTGACATTAGATCGAATCTGCATTTTGATCCAAAATATATACGAGAATTGGCCCTCTCGTAATTTACATAGATAAAAGAGTGTTGCAGGGTTTAAAATAAAAATATTCCTCTCTCATATGTTCAAGAGAGATGGTGTCGGCCAATAACGATTGGCATCGACCCGTTATTGTTTCCGGGGAGGCCGGGCACACATGCATAAGGAACTCGACGCGGCTCCAGCATTAACCACTATTTCGTAATCCTGTCTATATGTAACGTGTATTCTGTACTTAGGCGAGTTTCAGATGTCGATTTTGTTGAGCAAGAAGCTTGGGTTGGGACTTGATTTGGGTTTGGGTATTGTTAATATTATTATAACATAACATGACTTCACGCCTTTATCCTCGAAGGGGTAGGCAGAGGTGTATTACACTCCCACCCTTCGCCAGTTATGTTTATTAAATGTAATTTTATTATGTAATTTCAATTATATAGTATATTATATTCGATATTTTAGCGATAGCCGAGTGGATATACCAACAGACTGCTATGCAGAGGGTATCGGGTTCGAATCCACGGCGCGCACCAATGAATTTTCGGAGTTATGTGCGTATTGAATTGTTAATTATCGCTTGTCCTTGCTGCGGAGAGCACGTTAAGCCGTCGGTCCCGGCTGTCATGAAGATCTTTGGCAGTTGTTACAGAGCGTCAGTATCTTCTAAATAATCTGAAACTAGTCTAAACCATGGGATATCGCTATCCCTTCGGTTGCGGAGGTCAAACAGGCAGTCGCTCTGTGGAAAAGCTAATATTCAGCCAAATCCGGTTAGACTAGTAAGCGGACCCCAGATTGAAACTGGGTTTATGATGTTTATGATAGCTATTCAATTTATGATGTTTGTAATATTAAAATAATCACTTTTTACTAAATGCATATGGTTGTAAACACGGTACATATACCGAAATGACATTTTTTACAATTTTTGTCTGTCTGTCTGTTTGTTCCCGCTAATCTCTGGAATGGCTGGACCGATTCTGACGGAACCTTCACTGGCGGAAAGCTTATATACCAAGGAGTAATGTAGGCTATAAATTTACTGGGTACGCGAAGTAGTTCCCTCAGGACGCGGGTGAAACCGAGGGAAACAGCTAGTTCATACATATATTTCGAGGCAGTGAAGTAAAAAGATAAAGATTAGCGTAATAAAAGTCGAATACAATAATAAAGTCCGTGTGGTTGACGGCATAGAATACAAGTGTAACCACCCCCTATCTTCCCGTGGGTGTCGTAAGAGGCGACTAAGGGATAACACGATGCAAATACCATCTTTGCGTAGAGACGGAAAACTTGACATCAAACCCTATACGACTGCCTCGTTGGTCTCGCGGCAAAAATTTGCGCGTGTGATCGGGAGGTCCCAGGTTTGATTCCTGGGTCGGGCAGTGTTATTGGGTTTTTCTGTCACAAAATTCTCAGTAGCAGCACGGAGTCCGGAAATGTGCCCGGTACGGCAATGGGCGAGCCTCTTATTACGTGGGACTAAAGTATATCTGGCGAAAAGTGGGTGTAGAAATACACTTCTGCCTACCCCTTCGGGGATAAAAGGCGTGACGTTATGTATGTATGTATGTACAATAATAAAGCATAATCTATACACGCACTTATAGATACAACAGGACTATCAATCAGAGTGTAAAGATAAAAGCAACCCCTTCGAACTTTTTAATCACGCCAAGAATTCAATCCTGATATTGAGAGTTATCCAGAAAGTATTATTTCTAGTCTTAACATTTTTATATCCACTGCCTGAACATTTGTAAGCCCGTCGATATTAAGTAAAAAGAAATAAAAGGGCAGAAAATAAACGGCGAAGTTACTTTTTCATTTACTTACTCAGTTTCCATTTTTACGTTGGTATAATACTCGTAACTATATGAAGTACACATTTTCGTATAATCTAAAAACGTATATATCAATATGTTTAGATGTTCTCCAATTTTAGTTGTTACAAATAAAATGTATAACAATTCAAAAACCATTTTATACACAGTATAGAAAACAACGACTACATAACTGAGCGTCATTAATAATATTATATAATCTAGAGATTTATTTCATTTTCATTCAGATTCGAGCCTAAGGCTGTGTGAATGTCAATGTGTTTCAGTATTTAGAAACATTGTGGTTCTAAAACTGTTTCGTGGGAACGAGCTTGTTTTCTGTCAGACAATCGGAAAAGGTCTATGTTTTATAGATTTAGTAAATACATTCATACACTGGAACAAGAAAGGGAGAACTGGCAAATTGGCAATACATGTAAAAAGATTTTGTCACATGTACAAAACATGTGACTGAAACTTTCAAGAGACTGCCTCGTCGGTCCTGCGTGTAAGTTTGAAGTCGATAGCAATTTTGCCAGTTCGATTCCTAGTAAAAGTATTGGGTCGTTATGTTGCCCTTTTTCAAGTGTCAATGTTTGTGGGTGATTGGTTTAGTAAACTGAACTTATAACGTAGGACTCATGAATTGATAGAGAATTGCGCCTGTGAATCTCTTCAATTCCTTCCTAGATGTACAGAAATGTGTAGCCATACGTTCTAATACTATAAATGCAAGAGCTTTTATCTTTGGTTATTTATTTGTCCTTCTTTAACGTCACAACTGAGCCACATTATGGTATAGAGAGTGATATAGGCTTTTTACCGCGTCAAAGCATGGTACGTGACCACGCGGTCGCAGCCACGGGCAAAGCTAAGTAATACAAAATGTTCAAATGTGCTAATTTATTTAAGTAAATGTGGGTGTCCATTACATAACTATAAAATTAACAACATAGTATTGTACACGTTTAAACATTTCCCACATCACAGCAAAAGTTAAATATAGTAATAATAATAAACGGGGAAACCCGCTCCGGGTCATGAGACCCGCGATTGTGAAACCGGTGCCGCACCGTTCTACACCCCTAGCCGCTCACACCGGTCATCCTGACCGGTGTGAGCATAGCCTAATTTTATTACATTCTACATAAAAAAATACAAACACGTGTTGCGGCTAGTCGATACGTGTACTTAATAGTGTCGTTGTGGAGGCTCCGCTGCACGTGTCTCATCACATTTTAGATTAAAACTCTCTACGGGCCTCTGCACGTTGGATCTATATCCCCGGTGTAAGCCTTCCAAAAGTCCGGTTATTCTTTTAACACCAAATGTTAGAAGAATAACCGTGTATAAGAGAAACATAATAATAATATGTCTGCCCCTTTTCGACGTACTATAAGAGTACTTAGGGCAGACGCCGTTCTTCATCCATAGTGGTCACGTATATTGATTCATTAAACACCGAACCCAATAGCCCAGAAATATTAGTATCCATACAATTAGCAATAATCCTACACCTTCTGCGACTTATCCGTGGCTATACTTCATAATGCTGTTATGGAGGCTCCTCAGTAGGTGTCCCATCACATCCTAGATTAAAACTCTCAAAGGGCCTCTGCGCGTTGGACCTTTGTCTCCGTGTACGCCTGCCAAAAGGCCGTGTACCTTTTAACAACATAGGTTAGAAAAGTACGCATGATAGAGAAACAAATAATAATAAAATTCTACCACATTTACACAACATCATCTAGTCCCAAACAAAGCAGAGCTTGTACTATATATACATCTTGCATGCAAGCTCAAACAACCTGTAATGTACACACATTATTCATGAAAAAAAAATTATTTATCTTTATGGGTACTAGACAATGGATCACCATACATATATACTTTTTTGTTTGTAAATACATTGGTACATATTATACATAGAAACACCCAGACCAAGACAAACATTCATGTTCGCGCACAAATGTTTGACTTGGAATCGAGCCCGTAAATGTAAGCCACCTTGACATATATAAATATTTTCGAAGTGTCGCCAATATTAATAATATTCTACCACTTACACACATTACCATCTAGTACCAAACTAAGCAGAGCTTGTACTGTGGGTACTAGATAATGGATAGAACATAGCTATATACTTTTTGTTGTAACTAAATACATAATTATATATTATATAACGGAATGGTCATCAGTACGGACGTCAATTGACTACGAAACGGAAGTGCATAGATGGCGCGCTTCGACAGAGTCTAGTGACGTTCGCTCCAGTCGAAGAGGGGGGTGACGGTTGACGTTCAACGGAGCGACACAACAAGGATCACTTCTCTTGGAGACTCCGGGCGGGCAACAAGTACCTAGAAACTGTCACTCGTTTCGTGTTCAGTAATACAAAATAGTTATAGTCAGTTTTGTTAGATTTGATTTGGTGTGATCTTATAACGAACTGTGATGTGAAGTGTTGATACCGGCCAAGAATAAAGCAATCCGCCGTCATCAGAAGTGGCATCATGGACCAGCGCGACCACAAGGCGCGAGCGAAGGCGACTGCTAACGGTGCTGTGTTGGTTAATCAGCTGAGCTTGCAACTGCCACCGTGGTGAGCGTATTTTTTCTGATTTTTTGTATTGGTACTGCCAATTTTGTATAGTGGCAGTAGTAGTAAAACATTACGCGTTTAACCTTGGAAATGTCATAATGGTTGTGGTGATATCGCCATCACATCGTATCGAGTTTTGTAGGTTCGATTCCTACACGAGACCGTTTGACTTTTACGGTGTCGTGGTTCCCATGGCATGATCTCATGAATAATCTTCTTTTTAATGGCTTAAAGAAGAAAGAAAAAGAAAATGTGGGTAGTAATGATTTAATTGTGACCTTTGCCGTATTTTAAGTTAGCGTATGATTGTCTGACTACCACAGTGACCTAGCTGTAGCGTAAATAGCGAACGGAGATTTTGAATTTGGTACGCCAGTTAAAAAGAAAGCGATTATTTTTATTTTCTTCATGCGAGGGTGGCTCGCACTCACGAACCTTGTGATCATATTATGCTTACTTGCAAATAGATTATCTTGTCTCGGTTTTACTTTGTGGACTTTAATAGTAACGAGAGTGAGCGTACAGGCTGACTTGCTTTATTCCAAGCAAGTGCGTTTGAGTCAAACGTGCTAGTTATTGTTCTAGTGCAGTTGTAATATTGGTTTTAGAACCAACACCCAGCTGGTTGGTTTTCTGCTAAATCTAGAACAAAAGCACCGGTCTAGACTGTCCTTCGCAGGGCAGCGGCGCTAAAGTTGGTAAACTAATCGAATCGTACATACTAAGTTCATAGTGTAAGACTGTGCGGGGCTATTGCTTCTGACTGTGCTGATTTTGTGTAGTGGTGTTGATAATACGTAACGGTTTTCGTTTAAACGTGATCAGAGCCTAAGTAAAAAGTGACACTGTTACTCGTTGTAATTCTGAGTTGTACAGACGATCTCAATGTTGCAATTTCACCTGCTTTTTTTGTGTGCATAATTTTTAACATGGCACATTAAAAATGTTTCGTACTCAGATTATTAGATGGCACCACTAGTAAAATTATATTCAATTTTAAGACTTTACGTGTGAAAATTATCTACTGTGTGTTTTTAAATTCATGTGATACGCTGGGAATTTTTATCAAGTGCCCCGAGTTCTCAGGCCAATTCCAAGTTATGCTTAGGACGTTTAGGAGTGATAGTGTTTCTAGTAGAAGTTGTTAAACTCGATTATCAGACGTAGAAGAAAATGATTGAGATAGCATCGTAGTGCGTTACGATAATCAGTTTCAGAGATTTTAATTTACATTGTAGGTAGAACTAGGTTAGTGATCGTCAGTGATGATTGTAAGCGTAACCTTATTCTCATTAAATGGGAAATTTGTTAGTCGTTGTTGTGATAATTTTGTGGTACCCACGTTACCGTCAGTGTAGATTTGCATAAGCTGGATAAGCCGTTTGTGCGGCTGCATATTTAGCCATGCGTTGCCATTGGTTGGACCGGTAAAGTGCATTGTCATAGTATCACAAACGTTGTTCATCGTCTTGAACGCGAAAAGTCCGTTGCTGTATCGCTAATGATTAGTTTAGGTTATGCTTCGTATTTAGACTATCCATGACAAAATTATAACGCTGAAAAGACTGATTGGATACTTGGTAGTAAACTTAACATCTAGACTATCAGCCTAGTAAGATTTTTTATAGCCTGCTATGTGATAAGGAAAACCAACACAACATGTTGAACAAACCTAGTTTAAGATTACTTTGTTAGGTGGTCGAAATGATTATCCAGGTGGTGTTGTGTATCCGGATGGAGGTTTCATAGCATGATGTGGAAGACCCGATGGATGTCAGAGTATGAGCAATGCAATATTTTAATGAGTTTCCTATTATTTGAGCGAGTACGTGTGTTGCTCAACATGACAGATTCGAGAGAAAGAGTTAGTTGTGATTTTAATTAAAACGTAGTGATTTTGATCAGAGTAGGTACCTTTTATTGCCTACCGACTTGTGCCAGGAATGGCCGAACTACTAGGATTGCTCTTCGAGAATTTTCTCTTAATCCTAGAGCGAAGTACATTAGTGCGTATACAATGAGACGAATCTTTGAAATACTAATGGAAGATTTATTTCCTTTTTTGGGTAATCCTGGTGGCTAGCACGGCCTGATGGCCGGCGCGGCCTGGTAGCTGGGGCGGCCTGGCGGTCGGCGCGGCCTGGCGGTCGGCGCGGCCTGGCGGTCGGCGCGGCCTGTTGGCCGGCGCGGCCTGGTGGCGAGTGTGGCTTGGTGGCCAGCAAAGTCCGTGTGTGGCGCGGCCCGTGTGTGGCGTGCGGCCCGTGTGGAGCGCGGCCCGTGTGTGGCGCGGGGCCTGTGTGAGGCCTGTATGTGGCTTTGAAGAATTGAAGAGCCTGGTAAGTGGTATAGCTAAAACATATCTGGCCGAAACTGGCAATGAAAGTGAAGGTAGTTTATTAAAGGTTAGAAAATGTTGAGTCCAAAGATCTTGGCTTAAATGTTTGGGTTAACTTGGTTTGAAAAATCTTAAAGTGTAAAGGCCCATTTGAGGTCACAGAAGTTCTTTACGATGATCTTTATAATCGCAAAGCCCTTAATTCTAAGCGTTACTGTAAGTACGCCCTCGACAGGTTGCGAAAAATGCCTCAAAGTACAACTGACGAAATTGAGGTGAAACAAAGTAGTTCTGATATTGAAGAAAGTGTTTAAGTTTACATGATGATCGGATCGGACCGTACCAGAGGCTGACGTGTAGCCGTAGCTTGGTAGAAATCGGCGTCTACTAACTTAGTAGTCCGTGAGTAGGCGGTATTGCAGTCGGCTCTGGTGGAGGTCGGGTTTCAGTGGCGTTCCCACGTGGGGTTCGCAGAAAGTAGAGTAACTGGAGGTTACTGGGCTATGCATAGCCATGATCACAATACATGTAGAGCTTAAATGTTATGGTTTACTTGGTTTGAAATAATATCTTGAGAGATACAGCGATAGTGACATGTCGGTTTTACTTTGAGTTTCCTGATTATTGATTTTGATACTGAAACTTTGTGCCAGAGGATCAGAGCATAACTGACGATCTTAAAGAGAAAAAAATGTGAACCTTAATACTGACGAGACAGTAGAAAACTGGGCTTACATGTTGATTGGTTGTGTGATTTAATGTCAGAGGTTCGGTTTGTAGCCGTAATAGCCGTAAATCAGTACAAATCGGATTCGATACAACTGTGAAGGCAGTTGTCCGTGAGTACACGGTAGGTACGCAGACGACTCCGATGTTTGATTGGCGCAGACAAATGGGTGGCAACCGAGTGACTGGTGTAAGGCCTGGTTTAGTAACTGGAGGTTACTGAATGGGGGCAACCGAGTGGCTTGTTGAGTGCCTGGTTTAGTAACTGGAGGTTACTGAACGGTTATGAATCACATGTAGAGCTTTAGTTATTTTATTTGATTATAACGTGAGTCTATGCCCTATGGTAATTGACTGTATTGTCAGTGATGCTCTGAATCCAGCTCCTATAATAGTTAGGAATGAAATGTAGGAGGTAATTTTGTAGAAAATTTGATTGGAATCCTAACACTGTTTTGCTTTAACCCTTACCTGGGTTAAGTCAGGAGTGACCGAGCAATGTGATACTGTGCGTGTAAAATTTTGTTACAGATTAACACACAGGGACGTGTGTCTTGTAGGATGGCCGTAACGGAATGGTCATCAGTACGGACGTCAATTGACTACGAAACGGAAGTGCATAGATGGCGCGCTTCGACAGAGTCTAGTGACGTTCGCTCCAGTCGAAGAGGGGGGTGACGGTTGACGTTCAACGGAGCGACACAACAAGTATCACTTCTCTTGGAGACTCCGGGCGGGCAACAAGTACCTAGAAACTGTCACTCGTTTCGTGTTCAGTAATACAAAATAGTTATAGTCAGTTTTGTTAGATTTGATTTGGTGTGATCTTATAACGAACTGTGATGTGAAGTGTTGATACCGGCCAAGAATAAAGCAATCCGCCGTCATATACATATTTTAGCTGCATTTATTTTTTGCTTTGATTAAGTTCTATTCGGTTGCGTGTTACATTTGTGGCAACTATATTCATGGAAAATTTTGCCCATTCTACTTATTCAAGAAGCGCCAACCTAGCACTATGTAAAGCATACCTAGTTTTACAGACATCGCAGTCATTAACCATATGATGTTAACGAAAAGGAAAGAAACAATGCAGCGTTGCCATATGAACCGACATTTTACAACTGTATAAACAGTTGTTGGTCGACTATATCAGTAACGACAAAATAATAAAAAAAAATATAAATTAAGACTCTAGTTGTAAAAATCCCAACGCCACGTCGAAAACTTAGCTTCTACGAAATTAATTTTAAAACATTTTATTTACTGCGAGGTAATGTAAAAGTTTGTAGTCCACGTATGTAGCGTAGTTACCTGCTACTAGATAAATAGAAAGAGCTTGGGGCAGTTTAAGCGCAGAATGAAATATACGCAACACATTGACACCGAATCTTAAGGTTATAAAGGCAATTTAGAAAAGCCAACTCAACGTAACCCACACTGAGAAATAGCCTTGTAAAATATGTCCTAGGCACTTGAAATATGGTCTGCTTACTCGGATTTTGCCTTTTTGTGATTTTGTAATATGTTTCAGTAGGGTTTTTCTATGCGAAGCGATTTATAAGCCGCTGTGTTGTTTATATTTCTTGCTTATGAATTGGGGCATGATCGTTGATCCTTTGACCCGGAATCCACTGTCTAGTCATAAGAGTCATAACTGTTACATAAGAATTGTTTTTATACAGAGCGCATAGAACGATTCTTGACTACGAAAATTCCCAAAATATTACCCAAAGTTTAGAAATAGTATTAACTAGTGATGAAAATCACTATTTAAAAAAGTGGAAACGCGATAAAAATAATGTTACGTTTGAAGGCACTCATGGCACACAAGATAAATGCGATATTAACACGTAAAATGATTGTTCTATCCGTCCAATCGAAATAATTCCAGAATAATAAATATCGAGCATTCATTTCAAAACAACGTGAACACAATAAAACATTTATCGTTACTATTTTAATTCCATTGACATGAAATACACATCTAAACCGCTTCAAAAGTAGATAAAAATAAACAATATCGCATAAATTCTTACAGAATACACATAAAACTAAACACAATCAGCTAAGCAATATGTTATCCTTTTTTCGAGGGCAAACCGACAAAATCAAGAGTTATACGGTATAGCAGACCGTTCGAGTAAAACATTTTGCCTCGTAGATTTTCTACCACCACGTAAAATAAATCAAAGTTGTTTTGCAAACTCGACACTTGCAAAATTTTCAATAGATTTGCATAATTCATCTACTTATTTGAGTCACAAAATTGTTCGAAAATCGCTAAGAAAGTAACGTTCATGAATTGTTCACAGTGCCCTTTCTGTGTCCGTCTGAATTCTTCTCTAAAATTAGGTACCAAAATACTTTTTGGTTTCGTAATAAAATTTAAATGGGCTCAGACAATCTACACAATTGATCTAACTTTGTAAACTTTGTAAGGAATAATAAACTTGAGAGTGAATTGCATTTATCTATACGAAATAAATTGGATACCATAAAAATTCATGGAAAATATGTCTCAAACTTTATGGAATTTCTATTAGCAACATAGATTGTATTTTACTATTTATGGATTCCCTTTCTTTTATATAATTTCTATTAGCATTTATATAACATTATGTTTATTTCATTATGAGAGATCTTGCAGTGTACAAATCATAAATTAGTTTTTGGAGTTATCTCAGCAGTAATAGAAATTCGATAAACATTGATTTGTCTTTCTTCTCGTCTCTGTCTCTATAACGTTTGGTGGAATCTACTTAACCAGAATGAGTAGATAACAAAACACTTACACACGAACGCAGTTCAAATTTAATATATTCCACCCTTCCTATCGAAGGCACAAAGGGAGCTAAATAATTATTCGAATGGTCACCAATTTCATCTGCGTACTTTTCGACGTACTCCAATCAACCAATCCCCTTGCCTAACGTCGTTAATTATGGAACACTACCCCACGGGAAGGTCCCAATGTCCAACAATGGAATTGGTGAAAACGAATGAGCTCAAACCCTTTGCAACGCCGACAAAGAGTACCTACGTCTAAATAATCTTATATACGTTATAATGCTCTGACTCTCTCGACATTAACTCGGCAAGATCATCTCTCACATCATGTAATACAGTATATAAGGTACGTGTGTATTATTCTCTATGAAATCTCTACGGACACAACAAAGAGCCAACAACTGAACCATACACAGAAAACAATCATTGCGCCCCGAGCGTCTAACTAAACGAGCTTACATCACTAAGCTGTGACTTATTGTTTAATGGTGGTACGTATACTTTAAGGCTTGATGCATATGTGCCACTAGCACACCACACCGTCGCGACAAAACGCAGTCAAAGTTTCGTGACGTTGGAATAGTGTAGCGAATTCTTACGGTTGCGTTACCTGCTAAAGGTAGTTTGTGTGAATTTAACTATTCATTTTCATACAAGTTAGTAGAGCCTTGCTGATTTTAGCATGCGTGGATCGGTTCGACTCGGGAAATACTACCATATCACAGAATAATGGCGCAAAATAACAGTATTTATATTGTTGCGTTTCGTTCAATGAATGAGGGTGCCGAAGGACTCATCCACTTTTCCTTCTCCCATATGCATGCAAAGCATGTCATCCTGCAGTCTGCGGCCAGTTACATAAAAAAATGCCACGAGCGTTTGATGTGGTACGTGTGAACCAATTCTTAGGCTGAGGGATTACATAAACAAAATTGTTACGTGTTTAATATATTAGCACTAGATTCAGATGGTGAACGTTTTGACACCGGTTTGATCTTAGTCTAGACAGCGTGCTGATTTAGCGAGAATATAGACGTCTTACCGCTAACATAAACATGAAACTTTCTGACGATTGAAATTTGCTTCGGTTTCACGCAAAAACCACTGAACGGATTTTGATTAAATGCAGTACCATAACTTTTAGAACGAAAGCAGATAGGCTTTCATCGCGATATCAGACTCCAACGGGCGATTCCACGGTCAGAAGCTAGTATTAAGTGATCAATGGCAAAACTACATGTGACTGGCTTTTCTCCTGTATCGTACTTCCACGAGAAACGATAAGGAGCGCCACTGTTTTATTCAAGCCGCAAGCTACTGGTTGCATTAGGTGTTAATTACAGCAGATGGGGGATTCCATCTTAGCTGTCCCTGTTTCGTTATATTTCAATGGCCTTTACGAGGCAAGATCGGCAATAAGTTTATTTGATAGGCTCGTAAGATACACGCTAGATTCTATAGGTGTATAGATCTATTTATTTACTATAGGAGTGTGGTAGTTGTGTATTGACGTAATTGCCTATCCCCGTTTTATACACACGCGAATGATATACATCCATTGAATAATCTAAGTGATTTCACCTTGTAATATTACATGTAATAATTTAAAACTCACGTTGATATCTCCCAATTATACATTTACACATTTCAACATGTTATGAATTCTACGTCCCACGTAATAGAGGGCGAGCCTATTGCTGTTACCAGGCACGTTGCTAGACTCTGTGCTGCTACTGAGAATTCGGAAAAACTCAGTAACACTTTAGTCCGACCTGGGGATCGAACCCTGGACCTTCCAATCATCAGACGCATACGCTGTCCACTGGACCATAAAGGCAGTCTTAATATTGTATTTCTTGATTTTTCTACTAAATCTTTTGCTACATTGCAGAAATCATAATTTAGATGTTTAAAAGATGTTCATGTTTGAATTTAATTATTATTAATGGACTTCAAGTGTAATATTCTGCATTTTAGCTGCTTTCAACGTGTCATCTTCAATTGATGTTATTCACTGATTATAATGGTGATAACAACATGAACTGATCATATTATAGATAGTTAATTATATCCTTAAGTGTGTATTCATAGCGGTGTTCACCAAGGGTTCATAATCTACGTCCCTACAGGGTCGTCTTGAACTGTAGGTAATTAATTTTCATATTACGTTAATATTAATTAGGTTTTTGTTATCTACTTACCCAGAATGTAAATATTTCTTGATCTAATGCACATAGATTTTTGAGCGAGGTCAAGTTTGAATTCTTGTTTTTTTTATATAATAACCTACACATACGACATAAGCCTCATTAAAATCACTAAATGCTAATTAGGAGAGGTTTATGTCCAGCTGTGGACTTGGAAAAGCTGTGTGTTGAATTAAATATTTTTATACTGTTTTTAAGGTCACTTACTCCACATACACGGTTTTTTACTGAATTCTACGTATTCATAAAGTACGATTTAATTAACGCGGTCCATTGGCCGATAACCAATTTGTTTTATTCATGTTGTAAATTTATAAAATTGACCTTACCATTCATGTGACGATATTCAAGAAATATGATTAATTTATACTTCCAAGAATTGTGCAATTTTATGTAACCAGGCATTTTAAGAAGATAATTAATTTGTTAAATTTTGTAAGGATGGCCGTTTGATCGTCCTCAATTCAAAATCTACTGAATAGATTTTGCTAAAATTTGTTATTGTTTAGACTCTAGACCAGTTTCAACCTGGGGTCCGCTTACTAGTCTAACCGGACTTGGCTGGATATTAGCTTTACCGCAAAGCTACTGCCTGTCTGACCTCCGCAACCCGAAGGGATAGCGATATGCCATGGTTTATTTATTTAATAAAGGACAAAAAAATTAAAGTGGTTTAGACTTAGACTAATGTCAGCTTATTCAGAAGGTACTGACGGCTTATACCGACTGTCAAAGATCTTCACGAAAACCGGTACCGACGGCTTAACGTGCTCTCTGGGGCACGTAGCAAGCAATAATCATCCATGGTGCGCGTTAGTGGTGCGCGCCATGGATTCGAACCGATACCTTTTATTTTATTGACTACGGTGGAAACTCTCCTTATGAAGCATCTCAACTCGACGCCAACCCAGCCGGAGTTTGATTGACCGTACTTGGGACTGGCGGAGGATGTGTGTGGAGGTTCTCCCCTAAATGCGATCGGGGCATACCCACTAAAACCACCGCGGTGTCCCTACTGGTCCCGTATAGTGGCAGGGTCACGCGATTCGCGGATAGCATACTTTTCCGTGACCCCGCCCGGGATTGGCCCGCCGTTGATGTTGGCTGGGCCCGTCACGTTATGACTTGAGAAGCGGCGCGGATACTACGCCGCCCCTTGCCTTTTGGTGGACGGGGAGCAGCCCCAGCGCTCGCCATCCACAGGCACTAAAACGGCCGCAGAGGATAGAGAGGACGGCAACCTGACAACACCGCATCTCCTCTTCCTTTGCGGCCCCACCGTGACGCAACAAATGGTGCGCCCCCATTTGGTCGCGGAAGATAAAGCACACGGCAACGCAACACCGAGACGCCTCTCCTCCCGCGACCGCACCCGACTGCGAGGGACAGACAGAACTTTCCACCACACCCGCACCTTCGGACAAATCCTGCGCAGGCCTCCATAAAGCCCACGCGGAGCATCCACTCCCGGGATCTCGCCTAGCTTCACCGTGGGTGCCCTAACCACGGTTACTGAGCCCGGTTACCCCCAACCATGACAAGGTGGAGATTCCACAGGCGGGAACCCGATTCCTTCTGCATGGCAGGCTGTTGGTATCTCCACTAGGCTATCGCTGCCTAGACTCAGATGTGGTATTTAAAAGTATTAGTTATTTATTTCAAGTGGCTTATTACTTGTTTCCTTTTAAGTGACAGATTTATATGGGTTTTCATTTTTAAACTCTCATAAAACTTATCCTTACTTTAGACTGCGCTGAGTGTCGTGGGTTCGATTCCCACACGAGACAACACTTTGTGTGATCCATAAATTATTGTTTTGAGTCTGGGTGTTCATTGTAACGTAACAACATTCCGTTGGTTGTATGTTTGTAAAGTCCCCCGCAACACAGGATTCATTCCTAGTGCGCGAGTTGTCTTTTAAAAAAAAAAGTAGAATATTTATGCAGTGTGGGCATCTATTTTACGTCCACAGCCAAAGACAAAATGAAACACATAATACTCCGACACGTTACAACTGACCTCTTTATTTTATTATAAGATAAGACAAAACACTTGGAAAGATTTACCTACCTACTACGCTTTTGTTCTTGGAATATAATGAATGTAGTTCGTTTCTAACACATGACCTATTAGTCTAGTGATTAGTAATTCTTCGGTGTGCGTATCACATGTACGCTGACGACTTGCAACTATATGCACAAGCAGGAGTTGACAATGTCGCTTCAGCTATCGATGGCTAAATCAAGCTCTGTCTGTTATACATGACTGGTCAAAACGATTTGGTGTTGCAGTGAACCCCGCTAAATGTCAGTTCATCATCATAGGTAGTCAACGCAACATGAGTAAAATTGATTTTTCAACGCTTCCGTCTGTCATGTAAAACCAGATAGCAATACGTTTCAGTCCAGTCGTTCAATATCTTGGCTTATACATGGATAGCCACCTCAACTGGCCGGCTCAAGTTACGTCTATTAGTCAGAGAGTGACAGGATGCTTGCGATCGTTGTACCGTTTGAAGAACTTCCTCCATCCTAGCACTAAGGTAATGCTCATGCAGACTTTAATTTTCCCTATTGTCGACTATGGTGATGTGTGCTATTTTGACCTGAATGCAGACCTTCTCAACAAACTAGACCGGCTTCTCAATAACTGCATTCGATATGTTTACAACCTTCGAAAATATGACCATGTCTCTGAATACCGCCCCCAGCTCAAATGGCTAACTATTCGTCAACGCCGTAGTTTGCGTGCTCTCACTACTCTTTTCTCTTTTCTTAACTCTCCCTCTCTTCCTTCTTATCTAAGTCCTTTTCTACAATATTTAGGCTCCAATCACGACAAAAATTTACGGTCATCTAATAATCGTCTCCTTTTGTGTCCCTTCCATAGTTCTGGGTTTGTTTACTCTTCTTTCTATGTCCGGGCTATTTCATTATTGAATACGCTCCGTCTCGAAATCAGGATGGCAAACAATCGGCTCACTTTCAAACTAAAGGCTCGAGAGTTTGTACGGAGTAAAATTGCGGAATAATATCATGACTGTATTTACTGACTTATATATTGTTATGTATATATATTTATAATCTGCAAGTATTTATTCATATACATATATATGTATTTATACTTATATATACTTAACTAGTCGACGCCAGCAGCTTCGCCTACATTTCTTTTAAATTGACCCGTTTTGGCAGATCCCGTGGGAATTTCGTGAAATCCCTTCTTAGTGCACCCCTACGGTCCCCAAGGAATATACATGCCAAATTTCAGCTTCCTGCGCCCAATAGTTTCGGCTGTAGCGTGTCTGTCAGTCAGTCAGTAACGCAAGGATTTTATATATTAAGATACGTGTATACCTATATATATTTATATATTTTAAATATTTATCTATTATTTAAGTAGTAATTTTCATATATAGTAATTATTATCTAATTCCAAATAATTATTTTCTAATAATCACGCACCTACTATCTATCTATCATCTCTACATCACCCTAGGTTGACTGGTAGAGAATGCCTTAGGCATTAAGTCCGCCTAGATATAGTAGAGGAGACGTGGAACATCGACCTTCACCGATCTGATAACCAGATGAGACGTATTTTTTATGTAATATAATTTATAAACAAATATGCCTATAATAACTTGCCTATCAAAAAGTGCTCATAGCTATTTTAAATTTAAGTTGATTGTAATCAACCGCAAATATAACTTTGTCGTTTATACAAACACTATGGAAAACAAAGTTATTTTTGGTACATGTAAAAGTGATTGTGATATTTGGATAGGTGAAGATAAAGGGTATGTTAAGTGTTAAGGCTGATGCTAGTAATTAATAAACGAACACCGGAAGCAATATAGCAATAAGGATCAAACAATTAGATTAAGTGCGAGTCCCGTAAGGGTCCCGTAGTTCAGGTATCCACATAACATACCCTTTATCTTCACTCAACCAAATATCACGATCGCTTTTTCATCACCAAAAATAACTTTGTTTTCCATAGTGTTTGTATAAAATACAAAGTTATGTTTGCGGTTGATTACAATTAACTTTAATTTAAAATAGCTATGAGCACTTTTTGATAGGCAAGTTATTATAGGCATATTTGTTTATAAATTATATTACATAAAAAATACGTCTCATCTGGTTATCAGATCGGTGAAGGTCGATGTTCTACGTCTCCTCTACTAATATGAACCACGTGTTGTTGTGCTGTGCAAAAAGTTAAATAAATATATAAAAAAGAGAATTAATGATTCTGACTAGTAAACTAGAGGTCGCGGGTTTGATTCCCAGGCAGTACAAATATTTGTATGATAAAAATGATAATTTGTTTTGTATCTGGGTGGAATTTGCTTATAATATGTATGTCTATTTAAGAATAATTATATTAAAATTAGGAAAGTAAAAACTGGGAACCAATTTGGCAAGTATCACGTAAGTATGTCGTCAATTTCTTCAACATTTTCATTGTCATGAATACTTTCAAACGTTATTGCATTAAATAAAGATTAGGTTATAATCACATTACAAAACTCGTACAAAAGAATTGACGTTGAGAACTAAGTGTGTTTGTCTGTGCACGGAACATTTTCCGTACGACGTTTCGGAACAAATTGTTCAAGTTTTGGAACAAGCTGCGTCATTGTACAGATTCATTATTGAATTTACTGGAATCAAAACAATTGCATGGCACATCGTAGCTGTGAATGGAACACAATTTCTAATTTAAGAGCGTACGAACAAAGCTCGTTCGAGAGCCGTTACATTCAGTTTAAAATTGAATTTCATTGGACAATATGAGGCTTTAGTGTGAATGTTTTGTTGGTACATTATCGTGTCAAAGCTAGCAGGATGGTTGATTGTTATCGACAGACCTGACTGGTTTATGGATATCGCATAAATACGTATTTATCACTAACTCTTTAGTATAGGGCTTGTAATTCTACTAAAATCAAATCAAACAGGCGAGTTTCTCGCACAGCATCATCAAACTCATACTTAGACAAGTTTAAATATATGGCTGTTGAACAAAAACAGGAAAGTAAGATCAAATAAAAATATTATCTCTTCAATTTTCTATAGAATTTTAGAAAACAATATTAAAACATACATTCCTCTTAAATCATCTCTTTTTTCAAAAGTAAACAAAACTAGTTTTATTATGTAGCTATTATATAAAGGTTTGTCACTGATGGTCACGTCAATTACATTCGTTATAGGTAGGCTATATACGTATTTTTACAGGACTCATATATGCCTAAAATTGTTACAAAATTGGTCTATTATGAGAAAACCTAATAATAACTAAATGTTCTTTTTTTATAGACTCACGCCTGTATCCCCGAAGGGGTAGGCAGAGGTGTAATATTACACCCACATTTTGCCATGAATTTTTAGGTCCCACTTAATAGGGGGCGAACCTATTGTCGTACCGGGCACATTTCCTTACGGCAAAACTCAATAACATTGAAAATGTCATGCGCGCATATTTTGGGGCTACAGATGGAGGAACTAACCTCACTGCGTATCGCAGTCGCATGCTCGTTCTGTTTCAGGCCTTAGAACCAAGTATCAACGTTACGGCTCAACGATTATCGGATCAGGTGCGAGTTATCCAGCGCAGTAACAAGCTGGATAACGTCGTACTTGATAGGCTACGCTCAGAATACTTACCTACAAGCCGGGCTGTTCACGTCCAACCCGTTAGTGCTACCAGTAACACAGATTCATCGCGGATGTGTAATAATGCCGTCGTGGATGTGGATTATATGGTTTGTAACGTAAGTATTCAGTGCAATGAGGAGGTTATGGATGCTTTGAAATGTGCGATTGAGGAATATCGGCACATTTCACCAACAATTAGGCCGCGCATGCCCCGGTTGCCTATGCATAGGCGTAATATAGCGCTGGTAGATGCCCTTGCCTCGCTATTACCTAGTTTTCTAGAGAATAGTGAGAATCTTGGTGATACGCACTCAATTTTGTACTGCGCTGCCATAGCGGCTTGTCGTATGGCAGGTGTCAAGTTTGAAGAACGTGATAATGGCATGCGACAAAGATCTGCTTTCCCGGCGTGGCAGTACAGAATTGAACGGCGTATTGCTGGGACAAGGGCACTTACCGGTAAGCTAATCTGCTTTAGGTCTGGGAATTCACGTCCCAGGGACATGCGCTTTGTGCGCCGAGCTTTCTTGGGGACAGGTATCAGTCCTGCTGACTATACATCTCGGCTCACGGAGCGCATTGACTTCCTATAGCAGAAAGTCTATGCATGGGCAAACCGGATACGCAGATAACGCGTGGACCGATATTATATCTTGAATCGTACATTTCAAAGGGACCAAAAGTGGATTTATAGAAACTGGGATCGACCAGCCCAAGATGTGGCTAATGGGCACTTGCTGGATGCAGACGCCACAAAAAAATTTTGGCGTAGCTTATGGTCGGCGCCTATTGACCACACTAAAGGTGGCTGAATGCGGGATGTTGAGCGGTCATGTGAACACATTCCAGAAATGGAAAACGTGGTCATTTCCAGCGAAGATGTTACAAGTGCAGTCCGTCCGTTATCAAATTGGAAAGCTCCAGGACCGGATGGACTGCACAATTTCTGGCTAAAATGGCTACGTAGTTCACATGGCTGCTTGGCATCCCAGTTTTAATCAGCCATAGAATCTGGTTCGATCCCAGATTTTATGACAACTGGAGTAACCCACTTGCTCCACAAGACAGGTAGTACCACAGAGCCCGGTAATTATAGACCGATTACATGTTTGCCATCGGTCTATAAACTTCTTACATCTATTCTGAATGCTAAAATATCAGAACATGTTGAATCGAATTCAATTATATCAGACACTCAGAATGGATGTAGGAAGGGGGCTCGTGGTACTAAGGAGCTCCTCCTTATTGATATGACCATTACCCAGCAAGTACGTCGTAACCGAAAGGATCTGGCGGCATGTTGGATAGATTACAAGAAAGCGTATGATTCTGTGCCTCATACGTGGCTTTTGAGGGTGTTGGAGTTGTATAAAATAAATGCAACTCTACGCACCTTCTTAAAGTCATGTATGGGGCAATGGAAAACAGTTCTTGGCTATCCAGGGTGCCGACGGATCCAGGGAAATGGCGAACTTGTGAAGATTGAGCGAGGTATCTTCCAGGGTGATAGTCTGAGTCCATTATGGTTTTGCTTAGCGCTGAATCCTCTCAGTGTTGCTGGAGAGTTCAGGGCTAGGTTACAGGTTACGAAGAAGTGGTCGGGTAATGTCCCACTTGTTGTTCATGGATGACTTAAAACTGTTTGCCCACACAAATTTTCAATTGATAAATTTACTAAAAATAACTGAAAGTTTTAGTAAACCTATCAACATTAAATTTGGTGTGGATAAATGTGCTGTGATTCATGTAAAGCAAGGAAGGATGGTGGAATCTGAAGGGATTCAACTCTCAGATTCCATTAACCTAAGATCACTTCTCCGAACCGACACCTACAAATACTTGGGTATGTCACAGGCTTTAAGTATTAATGAGGCTGACATGAAACAATCGTTGCAGGATCGGTTCTTTGGCCGCCTGAAAAAGGTACTGAATAGTCTTTTATCAGGTGGCAATAAGGTTCGAGCTTGCAACGGTTGGGTCATGCCAGTTCTCATGTACTCCTTTGGCATACTCAAGTGGACTCAGACTGAACTGGACACCTTAGACCGAAAGGTTCGTACACTGCTGACGGCACACCGGATGCATCATCCACGCTCATCCGTAATGAGGTTGTATATTCCGCGGAAGTGTGGGGGTCGTGTCTTTCTAAATGTCAAGTCCCTGCACAACCGCGAGGTATGCAACCTCAGAGAATATTTTCTCAACGCGAACGTGGATGTGCATCGCGATGTTATATGGACGCCGGGTTTACCCCGCTCAGTCTTTCTAAGGACAACTGGCGCAGACCTGTAGTACTTAGCACTGATGATCGCAGGCTTGTATGGCAGAGCAAGGAGCTTCATGGCAGGTTCTACCGGGCCTTGCATGGGCCAGATGTAGACTTTTTAGCCTCGGTGAACTGGCTACGCTTCAGTGACCTTTTTAGGGAAACCGAAGGGTTCGTTTGTGCAATTGCTGATGAAGTTATCAAGACGAATAACTACCGTAAATATATTCTGAGGGATGGCACCACGGATATTTGTCGTGCGTGCCACCAGCCTGGTGAATCCCTCGGGCATATAGTTTCCGGCTGTTCGCGTCTTGCTAACGGCGAATACTTGCACAAGCATAACCAAGTAGCCAGGATCATCCACCAGCAACTTGCTCTGAAATACAGGCTTGTAGATGTTGAGGTGCCGTACTACAGGTATGTGGTGGAACCTGTTCTGGAAAATGGTCATATCACATTGTACTGGGATCGATCTATCATCACAGACAGGACTGTTGTAGCCAACAAACCTGATATTGTGGTGGTAGATTGATCAGAGCGCCGCGCAATAATTGTTGATGTTGCCATCCCTCATGACGAGAATCTCGTGAAGGCTGAGAAAAATAAACAGATTAAATATCTGGACTTGGCTCACGAGATTGTCGACATGTGGGATGTCGATTCAGCAATTTATACGGTGTGGAGGTGGAGGTAAATGATACGACCGAATGCTCTAATAATACTGTTCGATTAGATGGTAGAGAGGGTAGATGGCGTTGCGCCACATTAACATTAAGCTCCGTGAATTTTATTTATTTAAAATAGTTATACCGAGTATATAGCGTTAAAACTAGAAATTCATAATGTCAACAATGCGTACCACCTGTGACATTGTTATCCTATGTAAAAAGTGGCAAACAACGAAGATATAAAATAATAAAATAAGTGTTGTGTGATTAGACATTAAAAGACATTCAAATCAGAATAAAACGGACAAAGTGTGTACTAAATAAAACATTACTTAAGTGAAAGTGACTGTATAAAACTAAAAACATTTCGCGTATTTAAAAAACTTAAAACGTAAAACCAAGTGACGGTACAAAAGTATATCAATAAATTTTTTGCAGCGTGAGTCATCATATCAACCGTATATGAGGAGTTGTGCATAGTGATCAAGTATTTCAACATCTATCAGCAAGCAGCCGTAGTCCGTCGGTACAAACTACTGGACGATCGCAGGAGGACCGAGATCGAATCCCACTCACCGCCCTGAGCACTTTTTGTACAATAAATAAGCGCTACTGAATTTAAATACGATTTCTACTATAAAACTAATAAACTATAAAGTAACAAAAATGAACTTTCTAGAAAATATAACATTTCGACGAGCGCGCACGCACTCTGATTCTAGCACTACGGGAACAAATAACTCAAGTAAATATACTTATCAAATGAAGATACGCTTGACGAAGACGACACAGAGTTCGAGGAAAGTATTACGAACTCTAATTTACCTGACCTTACATCGCAACGACAATTGGATGAAATAAATAGATTAAAAAAATATGTTGAAAAACTGGAGCTTGAGTTGAGCAGTGCACAATTGGAAATTGAGACCCTTCTACTCAAAAATTGTAGCCTGAAAGATGAAAACAAAAAAATTACAAGTAATAAAAATTATTTTTAAATAAAAAAAAACCAACTTCAAAAAACACTAAGGAACTAAAAAACAAAAAATAATTGGTTTTGGAGCAAACATTTTTGGAGTCGGTGCCAAGCAAAGTATTTCTGATCTGACTATAAAACCTCTACACATTTTTATATAACTTTCGTTGTTGATGGAATAGGTAGTTTGTTTGTTTGGCACCGAATTCAAAAATGTTTGCTCCAAAACCAATTATTTTTTGTTTTTTAGTTCCTTAGTGTTTTTTGAAGTTGGTTTTTTTTATTTAAAAATAATTTTTATTTTTTGCTTTTTAGTGGTATATTTATAAAGAATAGTAATAGGTGGTACATATGATAGTGTAGGTGGTACATGCTGGGGAGGCCTTCCTTGCGTGCCTCAATGTAGACCTGTACGTTTCTGGCAATTTCAAGTATTTTTTGTTTTCAACTAAATAGCCTTAACACGTTCGTTTCAGTTCCATCATCAGATCTCGGAAATCATCCAATACCAAAGACAAAACAAACGAGCCTAAACATGATGATATTGCGTTATTGTATTACAAAGATCCCATGGCCACCTTCCTGCTCCATCATCAGAGTTTGGTAAACATTCAGCACTAAAGTCCATGTAAAGACGAATCCAAAGAGCCCAAACTCAATGGGATTGCGTCTTTGTATTACAAAGATGCCATGGCCACCTTCCTGCTCCATCTTCAGACCCTGGAAAACATCCAGTACCAAAGTCCATGTAAAGACCAACAAACGACCCTAAACTCGATGATATTGGGTTACCATCCAGCTCTATCATTAGACCATGGAAATCATCCAGCATCAAAATCTATGTAAAGACGACTCAAACGAGCCCAAACTCGATGGGATTGCGTAACTGTATTACAAATATCCCATGGCTACCTTCCTGCTCCATCATCAGAGTTTGGTGAACATTCAGCACTAAAGTCCATGTAAAGACGAATCAAACGAGCCCAAGCTCAATGGGATTGCATCTTTGTATTACAAACATCCCATGGCAACCTTCCTGCTCCATCATCAGACCCTGCAAAACATCCAGTACCAAAGTCCATGTAAAGACGAATCAAACGAGCTTAACCTCGATGAGATTGGGTTATTGTATCACAAAGATCTCTTGGTCACCTTCCAATTCTATCATCAGACCATGGAAATCATCTAGCAGCAAAGTAAAAGACGACTCAAACGAGCTCAAACTCGACGGCATTGGGTTGTTACGGTCAAATCGCTTCAAGTGTGCTTATAAAATTTGAAGAGTTCCTTCGATTTCTCAGGATTCCATGATCAGATCCTGACTTGATGATCATGGGACCAACTAGAAGGTATACTCTTTCAATCAAAATAAGAATATTTGAAATCGGTCCAGGCGTCTTAGAGAAATCGGGGAACATACATAAAAAAAAAAGATTCCGACGAATTGTAAACCTCCTCCTTTTTTTGAAGTCGGTTAAAAATGAATTGTATAAAACAGTAACCAGTAGCCCGATTAAATTGCCTAAAACGAATACTCCAAAGAAAAAAGTCCTAAAGAAGAATAAACAAACTCAGACGGAAACAGTGCAATCGGCACAAACAATAAACATGCAAAATGACAAGCAGTCTCGTAAACAAACATGTGAGGAGGGAAGAAGTGATTTACGCAAAACAAATTGTAATAGAAATAAGATAAGTTGTGCTAATACCAATACCAAGGGGCGGCACATACCTGACCGAAGATGCGTCGAACGTATCTTCGGTCGCGTGTATTCCGTCAAATGAATCGGTACACATCTGACGGAAAATGCGTCGAGCGTATCTGCACACATTCGCTAAAAGCGTGGCTATTATGCACACATATAAGTTTGTTCGTGCAGGGCCGTACTCAGGGCAGCTCAATATTTTACTGTCATATTCTTTTACCTAATCATTTTTCTTGTTCCCTGATGTTATGTAGTCACTGAAGTCCAGTAGTTATTTATATTGTAATTCGAGTTTGACTATTAAAAATATGTCGGACTTCGAAGATTTTTTATAGTAGCCAACAAGCGTTATTTGAATATATATCCTATTTAGGTATGGAGATTCAAAAATAAAAGACGATAATACGATTTGGTTACGGTTTTTCACAAAACTTATACAAATGATATAGAAGGGGTTTCAGACTACAGTTGCAGAGTAAGACACAAAATGTTTTCTCTATAGGTATGTTTGGAAATTGTTCCCGTGGACCTTTAGCACCTCATACCCAAAAATTGGCCCTCGATCCAAGCTAGCAAATATGCGTACACTCATAGCACATACTAATACTACATTATTCTACACATTTCGTTTCTGAAAAAATAAGTAAGGTCTGACGGCCCTGGAATCTTACGATCTTAAAATCACCGATCTGGGAATGACATGGATATGGTATGTCCAATACCTACGAATTTAGCGTGCACACCTACGAAATTAGCGTGCACACCTACGAAACGTTGGGCAAATAAAATGGCTGCCATTTGGGTTGTTCTCCAGAATGTAATCGATATCGATATGGAGCCGGTTAGAGGAGAATAATACATTTTTGTAGTAAGTTACCTTTGTTAGTTTAAATCTTTTGCCAGATTAGTTTATTCCATAATGCAAATGTGGGCAAACGTGGCAAAGCGAAAGACGACCCTTGTATGAAACATGTAACAAAATATTCTCTTAGAGCCAATATCGGATTTTTAGACATATTTATGCACAAAAACAAAATTATTATGTTCGATAGACAACGATTTCACAACAGATGTACCACAAACCTTGGCGAAAAATATAGCGATAGTGGCACGAATGACATTTCTAATAAAATATCGTCATGATTAATTTATTCAGTAAACTATGGCTATCTCTTTATATATTCAGAGATATCCCTAAGACAAAACGAGACAACACTATGTTTGGTGGCTTTATGTCGGTTTCGTATATATGTGTATAAAAAAAATCATATCGAAATGTGGGTGTAATATAACACCTCTGCCTACCCCTAAGGGGATACAGCCGTGAGTCTATAAAAATATAAAATAAAATAATATGTGTGAATAATGTAATTTTTCTATATGTACTTACTATTTGCCCTCTCCATTTATATTCCTTACTCAAAGGTCAAAATTCACGTGGTGCGTGGTGCACGCGACGTCGACGGATAATCCGTTAGTACGCTCGACGTACTAACGGATTATCGGTCAGGTGTGAATGGTTGAACATTTTTCTATACATTTGTATGTATTGGCGTTACGCGACCGATAAAACGCGACGGATCTTCCGTCATATATGTTCCGGCCCTAAATTATGTATAGTTAGTAGTAACAACATAACATGACATAACATATCTTCACGCCTTTTATCCCCGAAGGGGTAGGCAGAGGTGTATTACACACCCACACTTCGCCAGATATGTTTCGGTCCCAATGTAATAGGGGGCGAGCCTATTGCCATCTACCGGGCACATTATTAAGCGAGCGATAATTAACATCTTGTTTGTGCCGATTGCACTGTTTCCGTCTGAGTTTGTTTATTCTTCTTTAGGACTTTTTTCTTTGGAGTATTCGTTTTAGGCAATTTAATCGGGCTACTGGTTACTGTTTTATACAATTCAAGTAGTAACAAAAATATAACAAAATATTGTCAACAGCAGAGAATACATTTTCTAATCTCCAAATATGCCATTATCTGTCACCAAATTGCGATATATTACATCTCATATCAAATTTAGGTCCTAAGCTTGCTGACTATACATTGAATGACTATTGCATTATCTTTATCGGTGACGAAGACTTTCGTAAGACCAAAAATTACTGTGAAATAGTGACAAATATAAGAGATCTATTACAGAATTTACAACATACTAATATAATTCTTTGCCTACCGACTTTTAAATATAGCGATTTTTCTTTAATGTTCAATAAGAGAGTGGAAATATTTAACAATTTACTTTATTTTCACATTCAATCTTATAATTATGCAATACTATTTGATACGAATTTTGACCTAGCATGGGACAACACTATGTACAAGCAAAATGGTGATCTGAAACGATATGCGATAATAAACATATTTCAAAATTTGAAATATATTTTAGAGTACGACATAAAACATGACATAGAACAGATATATGACGATAATGACTTATTACGCACATAAAAATTTAAACATATTTCATCAGAATGTAAATGGATTAATAAACAAATCGGACTTATTGAATGTACATTTAGACTTGTTAGATAATGTCATCGATGTGATATGTATCACAGAACATAATATGATAAAAGGTGATGAGCAGTATTTAAATCTTCCCAACTTTAATTTAGCATCTTCTTTTATGAGAAAAACGCGACATGGTGGATCTTGCATATTAACAAAAAAAGGCCACTTATACAAATCATTAGACGAAATTAGCAAATTATCGATCGTAAACATATTTGAATGTTCGGCAATTGAACTTATCCAGCATAATATTTACGTTGCTTGTGTGTATAGACCGCCAAGAAATGATAGGATTTCTATGGACAGTTTCTTCAGTAGATTACATATTATTTTAAATATGCTCTGCAAAAACAAAAATAAAAAAATGGTTCTATGTGGAGACTTTAATATAAATTTGCTTAGGAAGTCATATCAGTCCATGGAATTTGAACATGAATTGCAGTCATTTAATATAAAAATCGAATTTAATGATATTACGCGATTTCTAAGTAAGACCTGTATTGATAACATTGTACACAACTTAAAGGGCTGCTCAAGCAAAATTGTTGATTTTGCTATTTCCGATCATGCTGCGCAAATACTAACATGCCCAGTATCAAAGAAGTGCTTACTGAAGTATTGGTATGTTAATAGGAGAGATTTTTCATTTGAAAATAGAAATAAATTCACACAGTGCTTAAAACAACTGTCTTTTTCAGATATATTTCAAGAAAAAAAATCTAATGATGCTTTTGATAGTTTCTTTGACTTATTTAAACTCATTTACGACTTGTGCTTTCCAATAAAAAGAATTAAATTGTTTACCAATAGCAAAGTCGACTGGATATCGAAAGGTATAAAATTGTGTTCGTTAAGAAAACGTAAAATGTTATGGCAGTACAGGAAAAATCGTAGCCTAGCAAGTAAGATAAAATATAAGACCTATGCGAAAAGACTAAAGTTAATACTACGTTTAACACAAAAATCAAAAAATGAAAACTATATTAAAACTTCCTCTAATAAAAAAAAAGCTACTTGGAATATCATAAACAGACCAAAAATAAATAATCCAAACAAAGGTATAAGTAGTGTTATAATAAAAGGTCAATTACTTAACCAACCAAATGACATTTGTAATGCTTTTAATAACTTCTACATAGATTCAATTGACAACAAGGATAAACAGGAATATATCGCTCCATTATCTAACAATAGCAACTCGATATTTATAGCCCCCACAACGCCTCAGCAGATACTGAATATAATTAATACACTAAAAAACACAAAGAGCGCCGGTTATGATGGCATTATTACAAGAATAATAAAGGACGTAGGTTTTATAATTTCACCGAATCTGAGCTTTCTATTCAACTTATGTATTGAGCAGGGTATTTTTCCAAATAAGCTTAAGAAAAGTATAATAAAACCCATTTTTAAAAAAGGCGATATTCAAGATATCAGTAATTATAGACCGGTAGCTCTCGTACCCATATTTGCAAAAATTTTTGAGAGGGTAATATATAACAGTCTCTATGAATTCTTAGAAAAATATAATATTTTAGCACCACAACAATATGGATTCAGAAAAAACAGAAATATAAATATGGCTATTTATAATTTTTTATTTAACGTAACATCTAATATGGATAAAGGACAACCGACTATAGGATTATTTATGGATATGACGAAAGCTTTCGATCACGTAAGGCATGATATTCTTTTAAATAAGCTGTATCACTATGGCATAAGAGGTAACATACACGATTTAATAAAATCCTATCTAACAAACCGGCAACAATTGACAGAGATAACCAGTTTATGCACAAAATCAAAAACAGAAGTTGTATGTCAATCGGACACAAGAACTGTCAAATTCGGTGTGCCACAGGGAAGTGTGCTAGGACCACTTCTTTTTATTATATATATAAATGACTTGCCAACAACGACTACCCACAATATGACTCTTTTCGCTGATGACAGCACTATTCTTTATACCGATAAAAAAATGACATTACTCGAAACTAATATTAATAATTCTTTAATATCCATAATACATTGGCTGCAATCAAATAATTTAAAAATTAATTACAATAAAACTAAAATAGTACAATTTAGACAAAGAAGGGTAGAAACAGGCGTAGATATCAATATAAACCATAAAGGACAACGACAACGTATTGATGAATGTAAAGTAACGAAATTTTTAGGCCTTAACATTGATAGTCAAATGAACTTTAAATATCATATTGAACATGTATGCACTAAAGTACATCAATATGCTTACGCATTATATAGATTAAGAGCTATTGCAAATATATCCACAGTAATAACAGCTTACCACGGAATTGTAGCATCAACACTGCGGTACGGAATTATTTTTTGGGGAAACTCTACTGATTGGCATCTAGCTTTTAAAGCACAAAAGCGTTGCGTAAGGGCCATCTTTAACATCAAGCAAACAGATTCCTGTAAACCTTTATTTAAAGCAAATAACTTACTTACACTTCCAAGCATCTATATTAGTGGATGTGCGTTATTTACAAGGCAAAACATGTCATTGTTTAGTAAGAGGAATAGAGCTCGTCATCCAGACAAACTATCTGTAGTTGCTAGTAAAACAACTTTAATGCATAAAAGTTTCTTCTGTATGGCACCTCACATTTACAACAAGTTACCAAAGAAAATTAAAGATTCGGCAAATGTTAATAGTTTCAAAAGGTTCCTCAACGAAATGCTGGTCTCCAGGTGTTATTACTCGGTACAGGAATTTCTAAACGATAAATTTGGTGATACAAGTTAATCCGTCATGTTTATTGATCCAGAAGCACTATCTGAGAATTTACTAATTTTAATTTTCTAATTGTTATTTGTTTTCGACCTGACCTTGTTAATGTTACCTATGTTGACTATAATATACAAACTGACTTATTATTTACAGTTTTCAATTGTAGCATTAATGCTATCATAGAATTAACATGATCAATATTTGTATACTGTTAATTAAATTATATTTGACATTAATAACTGAAATGTAAGAACCCCAAAAAATTTAAATTGTATCTACCTTATAATTTGCAAGCTTATTTTCAGGCAGAATGTACCTGGCTTCAATGTTTCTTTGACATACATATTGTATAACATATTTTTCTATGTACCTACATTCTATGCAAAATTTGAATAAATGAAAATGAAATGAAACTGTTTACTTATTCCAAGTAATAGATGATATATGGTTACAAATTGGGAATATAGAGTACTTAACATAATGAGAGATTAATAGAGTAAGTAACAAATATATTTAAACATACATCAAATCACCACACTTAAAGAAAAAAAAATACAGTTACAGAGTATTTTTCTTTTTTTACAATTTTATAGAAAAAATAGGAGAAAGATATACCTATTTATTGCTGTAGAATAAAAAAAATATGTTTTATTTACTTAGATTAATTATAAGGCTTAGTACGATTCTTATGAACGATATCTTTTTTACCATATTTATTAATTATCTCTACATTTGGTGGCACGTCTTTGATAACTTTATAAGGACCTGAGTATACATAATCCAACTTATTACTAGGTGATTCATTTTTTACAAGAATCAAATCATTTTTATTTTATTTATTTATTTATTAGATTCACCAACAGTTATTACAATATTTACAACACTAAAACTATACATATTACAGTCTTTAAAACAAAAACTGCATAACTAATTAAAGGTGAATACCGCATGCATCAGAAATTAAAATTGTAATTAATTGTAATGAAAAGCAACAATGTAAGTAAGTAACTAAAATAATAATATAAAATAAATTTAATATTGTGTATTTTCCTTATAACTTACAGGATTAATAGCTTTATCATAGCTTAGTTTTCTATTTAATTTACTTTTTAACAGACTAGTTCTTGCCTCTCTTTGAGAAAGTTGCGAACGGTATCTAAGTTCACAAGGGTAGCTTTCAAAATTATAAAAAGGATCTAAATCTTTTGACAAATTACTGGGTAAAGAACATGTCTTACCAAACACCAATTCATATGGAGTGAATCCGGTTTCAGAATGTACCGTCGTGTTGTAACCAAAAAACCAAAAAGGAATCCACTTACTCCACAAGTCAGGGTGGCTATCTGTTTGAATACGCAAAAATGCATTCAAATTCTTGTGTGTTACTTCTAGCGCTCCGATCGACTGATGATGATACGCTGTAGAATTAAGTTGTTTAATATTAAGCAGTTTACAATCCTCCTGAAATATTTCTGACAGAAATTATTTTCCTCTGTCTGTTGCTATTTCTCTGGGCACCCCATATCTTAGAATGAAATTATCTACAAATGCTCTGGCTACGTCTTCTGATTTTTTAGAAATTAAGGGATATGCTTCTACGTATTTTGTCAGTTCACACTGTAAAGTTAATATGAACATATAGTTATTGTAATCAGTTTCTAAAGGACCAACCAGATCTAAATATATCTTTTCAAATGCAGTATTTGCTGTGCTTGTTATAACCATAGGTTCTTTCTTTGGTAAGGAATATTTATGTCGTTGACATTGATCACAACATTTAACGAACTTCTGAACATCATTTTCTATACCAGGCCAATAATAATATTTTTTAATATTATTTGACATTCGTCTCATACCAGCATGGCCACTACTTGGTAGGAGATGAAAGTCATTTAAAATAACTCGCCTGTCATCCAAATTATCCATTCTTTTAACATTACTCAGTATACATATTCTTTTTATCTCCGTTATTAGCTTTCTAATAAAGACATCATTATCTTTCGTTTTTAATATATATATATTTCTTCTAACTTTAAGGAATTGCAAAAATTATCTAATTCTCTCACAAATACGTCTCAAGCCATATTTAAATTTTAACTTTAACTTTGCTTCCTGTGACAATCTACTTTTTAAAACAAAGTTAATTAAATTTTGTTTGCAAGCACTATCTTTTAATAAAGAATCGTAATATTAACTGTTTCGTATTCGTCTCTTCATTGGTCATTACAGGTAAAAGATTCAAAGCGGTCTTTAAATCAAACGAAGACATTATGGTAGTCGACTCGGTTTTATCACTTTGACACAATAAGAAAATTTCGACACGTAAAGCTAAAAATAAATGACAATAATTTTATATAAGTAAAATATCTTGCGCCTTATAATATTTCTTACTTAATTTATCTTTAAAATCAATTAGCCAAGACTCATATCTCTCATAAATTACACTAATTTCCTTTAATTTATTTTGTATTAAACTTACTTTTTCTGTCCTTCTTTGCGGTCCTAGCTTGATTAAATATACCCTTATTTTCCTTAAATCTTCATATAGTGCCACAACATCATCCATACCTTGCCACCATAATGTAGAAATCAGTAATAGAAACAATTTTTGCCTGTAATTCATTGCAAAACATTAGCATACATATTTAATAATCTTAAACAACGCAATAAACTATAAGCGTTCAAAGTTCATCTTGCATGTTAGGTACACTTGCCGAATATGGTATGTCACTGCATTCTGTAAGGTTCATGGTCACGCGAAGCGATGCATGTTCTAATAACGATTATGATAGACGTATTACGATTGATTAATTATGAATATGTATGTTTAAACACTTGATTATATATTACGAGAAAACGCACATACGTTTATTTATTTTTTATTTTTGTTTAATGCATACCGATATTTATTTATCGCACTAAACGCACTTTTTTATAATTTTATTTATCGCACTATAAGCACTATTTATATTTTCGTTGTCGCACTTTTTGTAATTTTTAATTACCGTATTCTTGTTTATACATCGGCACAGTGGTTCCGCGCTCTAAGAAGGGCGGTCATAGAGGTTTCGCGCAACGAATGGCTATTGAAATGCATAGTAATGCATGGTATTATAGTATTTTTTTATTAACTGAGGTAAAGATTAGTAGAAATAAAACAGATTATATCAGAATAATAATAATTCATTCAATATCAAACTCAGCTATTTCTTGTACAAAGTAAAATAATTGAGAAAGGTGAATTACAGCTACTCTGAAACTTAATTGGCATAAATTACTATTACAATAATACCACTTAACTAGACTCTTACTAATGTCAAACACAAATATTCATCAAATAATTACAATTAAATACTTTTATAGCCACATTGAACAAATCTAAGCAAGTAAAATAATTACAATCTAAAGAAACTACTTATAAAATGGCACATATTTAAAAGGACAATAAATTTAACAGGTAAACTGATAGAGCAGACTTCTTCTTTCGTGGTAATTTCCTTAAACTAGAAAGGTATGGATCCAAATTAAAAAGAAGTCTGTGCATGAGATCGGTGTTCGTGACAAGTCGAGACATTTTTCTTGTATAATCACGCCTAAATCGTTTATTTAATTTATTACACGATTCAGCGGCCTTTTCCGAGAGCTCACCGATAGATAACAAAGCAGAGTTATTCTAATTTCCTAGTTTTTTGTGTCAATATTTTCGATATCTGGCAGCAACTGCGCCAGACTATTCAAAACCTGACGACATCTGTCTGCTTCAGAAGTAGTCTTCTTAATAGACAGCCAAGTGTCGAGCTACAAGCATTCTTGTAAAAGAACACTTAAATGTTGTACCTAAAACAAAATACAAATGGTATAGTGTGGATTTTAGAATAATGATATCTCGTAGACACCTTTAACACCTGGCGTAGATCCTAGGTGACACCTACTATCGCAGCTTATCGCAGTCAATTTTCTTTTAAATTTAAAATATAGTGTTTTTTAATGTCTTTATATAAAACTGCTTTTGTAGGTTATGGTCAGAAAGTAGTTAAAAGCTTCGACATAGATAAAGTAAAACAAAAAAAGAATCTTTTAATTTCATTGGCGTAGCACCGATTAAAAAAAATAACACATGAATTAAAATGAAAGAAAATGCTTGAAATACACTTTACATACCTTCAACTTGAATATCCATTGTAAAACATCCAGTCACAAACAATTTATTCTTTAAAAACAAGTGTCACTAAAGAGACTTAATATCACGCGCTAATTACGCTAACAAACGGACTCGTAATGCGTTCACTTTAGATGCACAAAACTATAAGTAGGAAAAAACAAAATGAAATTATTTGTGTACCCTGATATAGTGTGATAAATAGTGAGTAATTAAGTGAGGTATCGTCTTGTAATTCAAACATCGTGATTGGTACCGTATGACCTACTACGGAACCATTGTGATCGGGGTAGTTTTTCGGCGCATCTCCAGGCCCCGACTGTATTTGGTGTCGAAACGGCGATCTCCGAATAGCCGTCCGATTTATTTCCTTACTTATTCATTTGACGTGGTATTTTCGATAAAATTTGTATATGAAGTATAGAAGGCCAAGCAACAGCACCATCAGAACGACGGAAAGTAATATATTGGTGGTGGACATATGGAACCGAATTTCTTCGTTGGTAGAGCTATTGTCCCCAGCGGCAGCGTTTTGGACGATGACTGTCTCTTCCTTAGATTGCTGTTTTCCCATTTTCCAAATTTTCAAGGATGTAATGTATAACACGTGTACCGCGCAGTAACAATACAATTGCACTCTCTCCATAGTTATAAATTCTTCGAACTATTGAGAACTATGTCCATATACGGGATAGCGTCAAATTCGCGTCGCGCAGGCAGACTCCGTCGGCAGGGTCGCCATGTACGGTGTGGAGGTGGAGGTAAATGATACGACCGAATGCTCTAATTATACTGTCTATTTATTCCAAGTAATAGATGATATATATATGGTTACAAATTGGGAATAGTCCATGTGGTTGACGGCATAGAATACAAGTGTCACCACCCCCTATATTCCCGTGGATGTCGTAAGAGGCGACTAAGGGATAAAACGATGCAAATACAATCTTTGCGTAGAGACGGAAAACTCGACATCAAACCCTATACGACTGCCTCGTTGGTCTCGCGGCATAAATGTGCGCGTGGGATCGGGAGGTCCCGGGTTTGATTCCTGGGTCGGGCAGTGTTATTGGGTTTTTCTGTCAGGAAACTCTCAGTAGCAGCACGGAGTCTGGAAATGTGCCCGGTACGGCAATAGGCTCGCCCCTTATTACGTGGGACTAAAGTATATCTGCCGAAAAGTGGGTGTAGCAATACACCTCTGCCTACCCCTTCGGGGATAAAAGGCGTGACGTTATGTGTGTATGTATGTATGTAAATTGGGAATATAGAGTACTTAACATAATAAGAGATTAATAGAGTAAGTAACAAATATATTTAAACATACATCACAAATTATTGTGCCGAAAATCGTCACAGTGAATGGTCTTATAGCCAAGAGTATCGACCACCATCTTAAGAGGCTTGCGTTGGATCCTTGGGTCAAGGGTCTGATACAGAAGGCGGTACTTTTAGACACGGCACACATAGTGAGGAGGTTCCTGTCTCTGGAGCCCTAACCACCAGTAGCTTGGACCCTGTTCCCGATACTGGTGCGTCCCCATAATGATATTTATATTTTTAAATGTATTTTTATAATCAACTAGAGGACCCGTGCTGCTCCACAGCATATTTTTTATTATAATCTTTATCTAATCACACGGTAGGTAGAATACTGTATGTAATACATTATGTCAGTAGACAAAAATGATTTTGACATTATTCAAAAAAGTTGATATATTTGTTTAGAAAAAAGGTTTAATTACTGCTAACAATTAATTAAGAGAGGGAAAACTCGAAAGAAAAACTCTATGCCAATCCGTCTGGCCAGCGTGGTATGTGAAGCACACGAAATGAAATAAAGGTTTAATTATTGTTCATCATCAACAGCCTTTTGCAGTACAGTGCTGGATTGAAGCCCCTCCGTATGGAAGTTTTGGCCAACTTTAGGTACCACGATAAATGGTGATGCTATACATGGTGAACAAATCAGGAGGACTACCATGAAAATGTTAATTTCGAAATTTCGGACCTGCCGACGGTACCTGCCGTGGAGTTGTTTCAGACGTTTTTTTGTGAATCATGCGGCGGGTTTTGTTTTGGTAGGAATGGTAGGTTTGGTAGCAATCGTAAGTAACATTGCTATCAAAACTACCATATATGCCAGAAATACATACATACATACATAGCCAGAAATACAATTTCTACCAAAACTACTATTCCTACCGAAAATACTATTCCTATCAAAACTACTATTTGTACCAAAACTACTTTTCATACTAACACTATCATATCTACCCTTTTTTTTTCAAAACTATCATTTCTACCAAAACCGCCGGTGCTGTCAAAAGTACCTTTTCTCTCAAAACTACTATTCTTACCAAAGCTACAATTTCTACCATAACTACCACTTGTAATATAATTATATGACAATAGTACGTAGTAGTTTTGACTGCACGGTTGGCGTAGTGGTTTAAGCAGCCGCCTCACCGCTTGACACTGTGCCGAAGTGTTGTGGGTTCGATCCCCACACGAGAAAACACTTTTTGTGATTCATAAATTGTTGTTTCGAGTCTGGGTTTTTATAGTGTCCGTTAGTTGTATGTTTGTAAAGTTCCCCGCGACACAGGATTTAGTCCAAATGCGGGAGTTGTCTTTAAAAAATACGAAAAAAACGAATACGAAGTACTATGAACCGCTATAATATGTTCCACATAAAAAAAAATTATGATGCCCGAAGAAAGTCCGAAATTTAAAAACACAAAAATTTTCCTAACATAAAACGTCATTTACCCGTCAAAAATGCCTCGGGTCGCGGGTATACTGATGTCGTTACCGCGACCCCGTCATGAGGGTCGATAGAGGAACACCGGGGTATTTTAGTGGGTATGCTCCCCGAACATCTAGGGGGGAGAGCCGAGCCACACACCCCCCTTCCACCCAAACTCGGTACAGAGTTGGCGGAGGGGTCCCTTTGAGGGGCAGTCCGTAACTGGATTTCATCGCGATACAAAAAAAAGGGGAAAATTCCTCAACATCAGAGATCATCACTTCATCCAACATTAAGGGTTAACTGGTAACATTCGGGGAATATTACCTGCCATCAGCGATAATTCACTATAGTGATAATTTTACCAACATCGGGTATAATTTTACACACCACCACACTCACACCCGTATGAAAGTAAGGCATGGTCACCTTAAGGAGGCATAACGGTTTTTCCTGGCAGTTACTGTAAGGAACTTATTAGATGCCATAAAAAAGATTTTTGAATTTAGAACCGTCCGTGTAGAGAGAAAGCAATGGAATCTTAAGAAATTTATAGGAAAATATTGAAAAATAAGTTCAATGTCCACACCTATCTTCCTTCAAACTTACCCAATTTAAATAAGCATACCATCAAATGAAAGAGCTCTTTTCAGCGCGTGTTATAGGCCTATAACGAAACGCCTTCCTCTACGAGAACCAGATTTAAAGAAGCAGAAAGTCATTGAGTACGGCTACGAAAACATAAAAAATGTACATATGGGAGAAAACTGGTTTTGCATTTAACTTGATAAATGTGCAAGTTAGGTAATTTCTAATGCTTGATGACAAATCTATGCAGCGACAGCTTTCATTTAAAAAAAAATCATGCGAATCGGTTGGGTAGGACGGGCTGGCCGACTCGTATTATAAAACACAAATTCTTTTAATATATAGATATATTTAAAAATGTACTTATTTATTATCAGATTGTATTAAATATGCATATGAATAATAATAAATCATCTTTATTGTACACCAAAATAATTTTGAGATTACAAACATAAATGTAGAAATTTTAAGAAGTGTTACAAATGGCGGCCTTATCGCTATTTAGCAAAGTCTTACAGGCAACCTTAGGATGGACAAGAAAAGCACGGAGCCAGAAAGAAAGAAGGGTAGTTTGGCGTTGTAGATGATTTAGATACAATAAAAAACAGATAGCAAATATAATATAATATACACATACATACACTAGCGTACAAAAATACATACATATAGTCACCAAGTACATACACTATATTTGTTTTTAGTTAGTTACATACATGTCGACCTAATTAAAGCGTGTTAAAAATTCCATTCCATTATTTCAAGCATTCTGTAATAAAAGATCCCGTGCCCTATTCAACTAGTCAGCAATAATAAAGAGCCAATTTTCATCGCAAAATTTGTATTCAAATGACGTACCATATGTTCAATACGAACGTTATGGGCATCATGGCTAATTAATATCAAGCTACATCAATTACTATAAATAATGCACAGATTCACTTCAAATGTTTAGCAAATAGAACGAACCTGTATTGGAAACTAGGTGTTGTATTATTGTGTATCATTCACAATGTGTTAACAACATTGTTTTGTGATCGATTATTGAATAATTAAGGCATCACAGCGCAATAATCAAATTAATAAACAAATAGTCACTTTTACGGCTTATAAGCACATTCACTTAATCAAATACCGTAATACGGAAACAATACGTGACGAAATTTTGACAAAAGTGCATTGAAGTACTAAAATATTCCTCTAGCGAAGTATAAAAGCCTTTACAATAGAGGATGCCTCTAAGTACGGCCACAAATTTTATTTTAATTGCTATCCGATAAAATTTTATGGAAAATTCCTTCTTAGTGCACCTTATCATGCCCAAGGAACATGCATGCCCAGCTTCTTGCACCCAATAATGTTGGCTGTGCGTTGTCTGTAATTAAGTCATAAACGCAAGAATTTTATTTATTCAGATAACACTATCACATATTTCAAAAGTATTTTAAACATCAAATTTATGGTACCTGCAATTTTTTAGTGGTCGTTTTAGTATTATTGTATATTGTTTGTGCCCGGTAGATGGCAATTGGCTCGCCCTCTATTACATTGGGACCGAAACATAACTGGCAAAGTGTGTAATACACCTCTACCTATCCCTTCGCGGATAAAAAGCGTGTAGTTATATTATGTATTGTATTTAGCATAATTATTGTGTGTGAGTGTGTACTTACATAATACGCTAAGGTTACCGTTAAGGTTTGGCGTCAGAACTTATAACAATGGTAGTTGGTGCAATTTTACCTAAACTTGGTGTAGTTCCGCAGTAGTTGCCGCACTCCGAACCGAACTGAGACGTGCTTGTTATCACTAAATAAAATGCTCAGATTTATAAGAAGTTAGAAATCAATGTACTTAACTTTCTGTATAAACTATACACTCTATTATATATAAGCTCTTCCTTCTCGTATTATTGAAGTATAACAAAATCTTACATAAAACAAGTTCACAAACTGTACTTTTTCTTTTCTTCTTGGCTATACTCCTTTTGCATCCCATATTACCTGGCTTTGAATCAAAGGGCTCTCAGTAGTCTAACCAGATTTAACAGGATATTGGTGTTTTCCACTGAGCGAGTGCCATGTTACCTCCGCAACCCTGCAACCCGCAAGGGGAAAGGAAGAAGTTATACTCAATTGTATTACTATAGCCAGTATTGTATATTGTAGCCCATATTGTATTACTATACTATAACCAGTGCTAGGATATGGATTGCGTACAGACTCGTCGTGACAACTGTGATATATCTGCATGACGACCCACACCGACGTCGTTTCGAGCTCCCCGAATCACGGACACAGGGTGTGAATTTTTTTGACTGGTCACCCATCTATAAAACATCGAAGAATCGAAGTGCATATAATTGTAAAAACTAGCCATTTTGGCAAGCCGTTCCGTAAAGTAATATTAAAATATAGACATAATTTTGCGTTAGCTGCTGACTACAAAAACGATCACTACTTGAAAACAGAGCTCAAAATGAAATATGTATTTAGGCTTATCGCGAGCTATTGCAGTGCAAGAACTATGCGGCTTAAAGTCGTGCATCGCGATATGCTAAGTAAGCAGTATTCAAGAAGTTGTGAAGACATGAGGAATGGATCCGCAACTTATAATTAACTCGTAGTGTGTACCGACTGTGAGTCCTGGGCGACACCGTGAATATGGATGTTGAACTCACGAATTATACGCTGTACTACTTTAATCTCATTACAAAGCTGCATGATGTTTGTGTAGACTTAGGTCGATCTCACATTGGGCGGGCGCTTTCTTAGAGCGTACGGCCGGCGTGTGGTCGGTATGCGCTCGGCGTGCACTCTCTCGTACAAAGAGAACGATGGGTGCACCCCGAACGCTCGCCGAACGCCCGCCGGGTGTACGCCGAGCGCACGCTCGAAGAACGCGAGTGCCAACGTGAAAGAGGCCTGATGCGTTGCTAGCGCTCCGAAGGGAATGTTTGCGAGTTGTCTCAGGATATTATTATAAGTAATTAATTAAGAAACTGGCAACATTTTCTAGCATTTTTAAGGTCGAGGTCAAACAATGTGTACGATTTAACGGTAGGATCGTTTATTTATCTGCGAATAGCCCCGTGTAATGTGCGATCGAAAAACGCTTAGGTGTTAGAGGCAATTACGGCGAGCTGGTATTGTTCTTCGTTTAAATTGATGTTGGCCACCGCAGTGACCTTTCAGCTACCCGATAACGTTGTAATTGCTTTAATGTACCGTTTGTATAAGTAGATATAGAAGGAATTGTATTGTGAAGTCATGCGTAATTCTATTCTAGTATCTACTGGGTCGTCTTAATTTCATCGTAACTACTTACTTCATACCTACTTCATAGCACTTTAAAATAATAATAATATATTCTTCCACATACACACAACCATCTAGACCCAGACTAACTAGTGCTTGTACTATGGGTACTAGACAATGGATAAACATACATACACTTTTTTTTTGTAAACACACACCAGACTAAGACCAAGACAGACATCCATGTTCATGCACACTAATGTTTGACTTGAGCGGGAATCGAACCCGCGACCTTCAGCGTGGCAGGCGTTTACACTCCCGCTGCGCCGACTGGTCGTCGAATAAGACAGCTATTTATTTTTTATTTTTAGCTAAAAAGGATCATAAGGCTCGGTTTCACCAGGATAGGCCTCACCTTCCAGTTAAATCTATATATTAAAAGAATTTGTGTTTTATAATACGAGTCGGCCAGCCCGTTCTACGCAACCGATTCGCATATATTTTTTTTAAATGAATGCTCTCGCTGCATAGATTTGTCATCAAGCATTAGAAATTACCTAATTTGCACATTCATCAAGTTATATGCAAAAATTGTTTTCGCCCATAATTTTTTTACTCATTGAGGTGGGCGTTTCGTTATAGGCCTAAAACACGCGCTGAAAAGAGCTCTTTCATTTGATGGTATGCTTATTTAAATTGGGTAAGTTTGAAGGAAGATAGGTGTGGACATTGAACTTATTTTTCAATATTTTCCTATAAATTTCTTAAGATTCCATTGCTTTCTCTCTACATGGACGGTTCTAAATTCAAATATATTTTTATGGCATCTAATAAGTTCCTTGCGGTAACTGCCAGGAAAAACCGATATGCCTCCTTAAGGTGACCTTGCCTTACTTTCATACGGATGTGAGTGTGGTGGTGTGTAAAATTATACCCAATGTTGATAAAATTATCACTATAGGGAATTATCACTGATGGCAGGTAATATTCCCTGAATGTTACCAGTTAACCCTTAATGTTGGGTGAACTGATCTCTGATGTTGAGGAATTTTCCTTACCTACGTATTATGTTAGGAAAATTTTTGTGTTTTTAAATTACGGACTTTCTTCGGGCATCCTAATTTGTTTTTTATGTGGAACATATTACAGCGGTTCATAGTACTATTGTCACATAATTACTTATATTATTACAAGTGGTAGTCATGGTAGAAATTGTAGCTTTGGTAAGAATAGTAGCTTTGAGAGAAAAGGTAGGTACTTTTGAAAGCACCGGGGGTTTTGGTAGAAATGGTGCTTTTAAAAAAATGGTGATGTTAGTACGAATAGTAGTTTTGGTACAAATAGTAGTTTTGTTAGGAATAGTTTTGGTAGAAATTGTATTTTTGGCATATATGTATTGTAGTTTTGGTAGCAAGGTTACTTACGATTGCTACCAAATCTACCATTCCTACCAAAACTACAATTTCGACCAAAACTATAAACGTCATTATTACATTTCTAAATTATGATGGATTAATCACACCCATACACAAAACAAAATAAATCGTGCTTCTCACAGAAATATTTAGCTGGATAACAAATAAAACCTATTTTCTTACTTATAAAAAAAGTTCTTTCTCTATATTTTTAATTTTGATGGTAAAATATTGACAGATAAAGAAAAAATTGGGCAAGTGCGAGTCGGCCTTGCGCACGAAGGGTTCCGTACCATTATCTATAAAAGAAAATCACGTTCGTTGTATGTATACTTAAATACTTCTTAAGTTTCTACCTGTTTACTAAGATCGAGTAACAAATTGCTTAAAAATTACGTTTGTTGTATGGGAGCCCCCCTTTGTTATTTACTTTTTTTTATTTAGTTATTTATTTTAAAAGATAATATACAACTAAATATTCTGTGAAAATTTAAAGCGTTTACCTGTTACAGTTAGTAATTTTGAGCAAAAAATACGAAAAAAAAAACAAGTTTTTGTATAGGAGCCCCCCCTTAAGAATTTTTTTATTTTATTTTTAGTATTTGTTGTTATAGCGGCAACTGAAATACATAATTTATGAAAATTTCAGCTTTCTAGCTGTTTCTGTTTATGAGATACAGCCTGGTGACAGACAGACAGACGGATAGACAGACAGACAGACACCAGAGGCTTAGGAATAGGGTCCCGTTTTCACCTTTTAAGTACGGAACCCTAAAAATTGAAGTTAGCGTAAGTTAGTAACTTAAGCTTCTGATTTAATAACGTATTTATTGTGAGTAGTTGTGTTTTCAATTATAATGATGGTTCTTGGAAGGAAATTGAAAAATGCTCAGAAAAAGTTTGAACAAAGAATCTTGGTCTAAGACGGCCCTGTTGGAGATTTGGTACCGGATCCGGTCCTCCTACTGCTAAAAAAATACGGGTGGAAACGGGTTCAGATTTGATTAATTCTACCATCAACAATTTTCATGTGATTTCCATTCTTGGTGATGGTAATTGCTTATTCCGCGCAATTGCTTATTGTTGATATGGAAGTGAGAATAAATATTATGAAATTCATTTGGCCACTGTTGATAATGTTGTCAATAAGTGGGATGTATATATAGTAACTTCATTGTTGGTGACGAAGCATATGGCCAGACCATTACAAATGCAACAGATTACAAACATGTGATGGGTCCCAATGGACAGTACGCAGGGCATGCTTAACTTCAGAGTGTAAGTGAGCTTCAGAGTGTAACTCTGAATTGACACTCGGGATATAGAGTGTAAATTCAGAGTTCACCTGGAAAACAGTAATACGATTACTGACTATAGTACTGGCGAAATTGTTCATAACTTGCTATTTTCTGGGCACCTGGACGAAGGATATTACAGTATCCTAATGGAAAGAATGGTAGGGCAGCACAGTCTTATTAAAGAACTTTTTTTCGTCAATGTTTAGTTATACATATTATATATATATATCCCTATTGCGCGGCAAACCATTCAGTAATGCCAAGGTCGAAATTTCACGATACCTAAGGTGCAACGCAAAGCCAATGTTGTAAGAAAATAAGTTTTGTACATTATAATTGCATTCAAACTATAACTAAGTGGCTATTTACACATAAATTAAAACAATAATTTCTATACTTAACTAACTAACAAATAAAAGGAAATACATAAAAAAAAGTAAAAAGCAGAATTTAAAGGGCGTCATGGAAATCCTCCACATCACCATCAATTGGAAGCGTGCCCAGAATGCTGGTAGCATTGCCACGTTGTATGGCCATGCTGATCTTTTGTGCCAAATATAGGCCAGCCTTCTGGTCACGCGAGGCGTCAACAAGTCTCTTTGAAAGATCTCTAAAAAGAGATCTCGCACTTGGACCCCATGGTCCCAACGTTTCAACTCCAAACGGCTCAAATACATAATCCCCTACTAGATTTATGTATTTGCGCCTTTTGAGAGTCTCCGCTGAAGCAGCAGCAGCGCCCGCACAACCCGCTGTGCTAGGAAGATGAGATGGCGCAAGGGTATCGACACATGTTGCGTCCCACACCAAAGGCCTACCCAGCTTCCATGGCAGTAAAGACATACCGTCTGGTCTCTTACCATAGACGCGTGCCAAGCCCTGAGGTTCAAGTTGGGCTGGAACGCCAGCGGTGACAAGAGCCCGACGAAGTATGTCATTGAGGTTGGCGTGTCGTGAAATACGACCTGCGCTCCTGCTACATGACAGACCATGGTGACCAAGGCTGTCGACAGCCTCTCCACAGTGACAGCGATGTGGAGAAACACTTGGCGCACCTAAACGAAGGCAAGAAGTAATGCGGAAGGTCGTATCGTCCAACATGGTACCTATGTTGGACGATGGCAGTGCCTGAAGCCAAAGCCCTGACTCCCACTCTCCCACAGCCAGCAAACGAGCACGCTCTGCAGCATTGGACGACGTACTTAAGAGATTTTCTCGTACCACGCTGCAAAGCGGGCCGTCCCACTGCCTCTGGGAAGATGGGATTCGGGGTAACTCGGTGCTTGGACAAGCCATTCTCCATGCATTCATGGCATCGGTCTTACACGGCACCTCAGAATTGACCAGTGTGGGTGCTTAAATTTTCCTGGTCAATTCTTCAGTGCTGTGGACCGAGGACAGGAATGCTGGTAAACTTACGTCAGTAATTTTGCGAACGCCAAGGCCGCCCAGGCGTACAGGCAAGGACGCCTGTAGCCACACTCGGTCGTTCAGGGCCAGATTTAGAATTTTGCTTAAAGTAATTTGTATAAGTTTGTCAATTTGGGCGAGTGCAGATGGGTTTTTCCAAAAAGGGGAAGATCGAAGAGCGTGTGTAAATTTAGGGACAAAAAGACAATACTTGATAATAGTAAAAGCCGAATGCATATTAATTTTGAGTAACCTGTCTGAAATATCACAAAAATTTTGAATTTTTTCTTGTATAAATGAATCGAAACCTTCGTCTAATATTGGGGACCCAAGGAGGAGCAGAGCACTTTTTTCAACGTGAGTAATATTGGGAGCAAGATGTTGAAATTTTGAAAGTATATCGGATTTGTCTAAGTTATCGTTAAAGAAAATTTCGCATTTACTGGGATTAAGTTCTAGGCCAATGGATAAAAATTTCGACTTTAGAGGTGCCAGGTCTTGATAAACTCAGTCTACGTCACCTGCTAGGGTCCCGTCATCCAGGTACCAGATGTTAAATTTTGAATTTAGCTCTTTGATAATTGGGTGAATGGCCAAGCTAAAGAGTAGTGGTCCAAGCGAATCGCCTTGTTGACAGCCAACGGCGGATTCCAAAACATTTTCCTTATATATCAATTTTGAAGGGTGCCTGTAGCACTGCCAAAGAAAACTGAAAATTTCGGGTGTTTCTAATTTAGCTTGTGTCAGCAAGGTGTCCCTATTAACCGAGTTAAAGGCATTCATTAAGACTACCTTCAGGATAACCTCACCCTAATTACAGCCAAGGTATGTTGACAGGACATGTATGGCAGCCTCGCATCCCCCTCTGGAACCAAATCCCAGCTGTTGTGCCTGAAATTTACAAGAAATGGAGGTGTTATAATGGCGGCAGCAAATCTCGGCTGCCATACGCCTGAACGTACACCCAACGGCAATGGGACGAATGCCACCGTCTCGCTTCCTCAAGGCGCACAGATTTGCGCCATACAAAATATCGACGATGGCATCGTTCACATTGCCGGAGAGCATAAGATTTATTAAAGCCAAAGCCTTCAAAAGCGCGTCGCCGGCCGACCCGGCGCTTGCACACACAAGATCCTTTAAATGCTATGAGCAAACGGCTGCAACCACGTCCTTGGCTGTAATACTGAAGCAATCTGAAACAGAGTCAGGTGGGTCAGGAAAGGAAAGATTATCCCCTGGCGCTGGATGCTTGCTCTGGAGACTCGCGAGTGTGTCTGCAGAGCAAGGCGCCACCACATCGCTGCTAAATAGGAGTCTGGACGCTCCCCTGATGTCACCTTCCCTTAGTTTGGTTTCTACGTGGTGGTAGATAGTACTGTTACGGTATGGTTTGGGTGCATAGTCCAGTAATTTTGATGCCGAAAGCAGTTTTCTTTTATTTTGGTTGTTAGTGTTTTTTTGATAGCCGATCATCTTGTGCGTGTAAAATTCTGTAAGGTAAAGTGAAAAGTTGCTCCCAAGCCGTCACTGAATTCTCCCGTACCACAAGGCCTATGCACTGTGCTAGATTTTGAGCCACTGAAGGCCTTGCGCCACGGGGAATTCGTATGATAATCGGAACTAAATTTTTTAATTTACCCAAATATTGCCAAAAAGGAATTTCGCAGGAGACTATTTGCTCAGTGTGTATACTATTGTGTATTGATGTATTGGGGCCAGAAGGTACATTTTGGTGTTTATGAACTTTACCAAAATGTACCTTTAAGCCCGCTCACCTTTAAAATAACGTGCCTGGGAGCAAATAGGGCAGCGCACCAGCGTTGTCGATGTGCAAGGTAGACTGGCACCTATTTCTGCAACACTTTTGCCACCGTTGTACGACATAATCCAGAAAACTTAAAACACTTAAAATAACAAACTATAAAAATTATATAAACACAATATATACAAGTGTTGACGTTTGTCACAAATTAATTAGTTTTTATTTTCCGACGCGGCGGTTTGCATCCGGCGGCCAAGCCGCTAGCGGAGGCCGGCATACTTTTTCGCCGGCCAGCCCGAATTGTAATATGACGTGCTTCAGTGCTCAGTTGTGCTCTTCTTGTTGCAGCAAATGATGCTACGAGACGCAGTAGGCCACGGAAGACGGAGTGTCCTTAAAATTGTTATCATAATATTTCGATATAATATTATATTACTGTTGCCTTTAAATGGTTTACTATGAGATGATTCTTTCGGCGACTGATTTTTCGATAATTATATGGAAAATAAAACATAAAATATAATTTATTGTTATTATTAATTCATTGACATCTTGTTGACATTTTAGGTTGTTTTTCTTCTAAGTAATATAATAAGTTTTGTGATTTATATATTTTTGGTAAGAATATCATCTTTTTACTTCTTAGATAAGGCTACAATGTACTCATCATACCTATATGTAGGTAAGAGCTTTTTTATAATATTAAAATATGCTGTGGAGCAGCACGGGTCCTCTAGTTCATAATTAAACTTAAAATTTATATGGTTTTAATAGAGTCCAATTGGCTCAGGAGCTACCTGTGGTATTGTGCGATGGAATTTCACGTATGCGCACTATGATCGTTGTTTTCGATCCTCTAAATAGGATAAGACTCGCTATTGAACTTTGTAAATACGATAACGATTACAATCTCACTATCCCGGTTATTGGATTTGATTGTAACCTGGTTCATGAGTTTTAATTTATTTCTGCTTTGGATGAGCTATAACTAGTTGTTGCACTTATTTTGACAGGGCTAGCTTCGACTAATTTTTGTATCCGTTCGGAAGTTTTAGTAAAAAATATTCCTTACTAAAGAAAATAAACCACTGTACTTTCATGTTTCTAGCTTCAGTTGTTTAGGCTCTGCTATTGAATGTTATATAAATAGTGAACAACTTGAACAAGTAGGCATAACCTGAGTGGGAATCAAACTCAGGAAAGCCGGCTTAGGAGTTCGGTTCGGACCAGCAGGCCAGAAAATATGACAGATTTATAGAAAAGTCTGCGACCGAATATAAATTGATATTCTCATTGAGTGCCTATGTTATCGGTACCATTGTGAGATTTATTTCGTAGACTGGAAAGAATAGAAAACTTGTTTTTACGAAAATGGCAGGCTTATTCAAGGTGGAATATTGTAGAAAGTACCTAATAAACCGAAAGCTTTCAGTGTGTTTTCTTTAGAATCCTGAAAAACCAATTGGTTACATTGGATTACAATAGTTTCAAAAAATAAATAAAAAAGGTATGATATATTGCTTATACCAATAGGACCCGTCATGCTCAAGTGCTTTTAAAAGTAAGCCCTAATGTAGTTGAAGATGCAGAACTTACCTCACAGAACCACTGCTTTTTCAGGAGAACTTCTATCGTTGATATTGTATTAGAGTGGACCCCGAGCTTGGAGGCATGTAATACTTGAATGCAACCGCGATGACGCTGGGGCGATGATGACGATATTATTATGTGACAAGATGGTAGGTACTAGACCATGCATCGCATGGTTCTATCGTAATTCCAAAAGAGCCACAGTTCTATTCTCAGTTTGGTTCTCATATATCAACATTTTCAAGCAGTTAACCATCTAAAGATGTCGTCTTGTCCAAATTTAATAAATCACCCATATTATTTTAGTTTATCTTCAGCCTCATACACTTAGCAGTCTTGGTTTGCATTGACACTTTAGTCAGGTGGTAATTGGTGTTACACAAGTCCTCTAAATTCTAATTGTATTTGTCTGCCAATAACTCACTTATAATAATAGCCAACTCTCCGATTGTTAGCTTTCGTTACAGCTCACTACTTGCACGTAGATATTCAGAACTAAGTTAATGAACTTAGTTTTAAGGTATTAATTAATTTATTATTTAATTTATAAATAAGCAGAGCAGCGTTGCTCTTTGGGCATCAATGGATGCCCAAAGAGTAACGGTGCTCTGCTAATTCAACCTGATGATGTTTCTCCACCCTTTAGCTGACACACATCATAGAAGCTTCGTGGAATCGGATTAAGGAGCATTCATTTATTTTGCTCTTACTGCGAGAGCATTCGATTGTAAAATGAGTGCGCGTGTTGACACATTCAGTGTTTAATACCCGACCGTTCGCTTTCGCTCCATTTATCGAGGTAAAAAATCAAGAACATTCAGTTTGATGTTAATTAGAGAATCTGTAATTTATCTGTACGGTTCTTTATGCTTGCTGACACGTATTTTAGCAAATGGTTCGAAAGCAAACCGGAAAACAAAATTCCTCTACTATTTACGCAATAATTATAAACATAAACTCATATAAAAAAAACCCTTTCAAAATTAGTACACTTCTACAAAATTTTGCAATAACAGATGTAGGGATTTGTTGAAAACTGATGTGTGTGTCACGTTATGAAATAAACATGTATCGTATGAGTACATATCGTATGAAATTTGGCACGCATATACTTTATTAGCTACTAGGATTGACACATAATTATGTACGATATATTTTATTACCAAAGTGGGCGAAAGCTGACATGTTTATAAGTTACTAGCCGTTTCCCGCGGTTTCAACCGCGTCCTGAGGGAACTACTTTGCGTACCCGAAAAACCCAAATATCTTAAGGACCCCTATTTTTCTAAGATAAAATATAGCCTATGTTACTTGCAGATAATGCAGCTTTCTAATGGTGAAAGAATTTTTAAAATCGGTCCAGTAGTTTTTGAGTTTATCCATTACAAACAAAAATACAAATTTTTCCTCTTTATAATATTAGTGAAGAAAACGTAGGCAGACAGGTACCGCAATCTAAATCTGCAATATAAAAAGCTTGTAGCTGTATATCCAACTTTACCTACTTCGAACCGAGTATGTTTAGAATAATATTGTGTGAGAAATTTATTACTTATTTACGATCGGAAGACTTAGGTACATGGTTTCGTGTGCAACATCTATTCCAAGTAAAAGAAAAACAGACGATATTGTCTTGCGGAACTCGTAAAAGCTTACTAAAGAAAAGGGTGTTTTATTGCTACGGCTCGCCAACCTGTCACTGCGTACTATTACACGCTCATCGATTTTTAACAACGCCAACCCTAACATTACGAACCATTTGACTCTTTACAGGGTACACTAACAAACCCTTTGAATTGCATGAAAATTGAGGACAATTTTTATCGAGAAACTTTGAAAAATGCTTTCGTTTTCTATATGAGGCTACATACTAAAATGAAGCTGTAATATTTTTAAATTTTTTCATTACTTTTTGATTATAGGAATTTAAACTTTAGTGGTCATTTAAACTTACTTTAAGTTGTCTTTTGGGATATATACCACGTACCTTTGTTTGGAGTAACCGATATTTCGGCACTGTTGCAAGCGCCATGTTCACTCCAAACAAAGGTACGTGGTATATATCTCGAAAGACAATTTAAAATAAACTGTTTGATTAGTTACTTGAGTAAAAACGAAGAATAACGGGCAAAATTAAATGAATTTGTAGCACATGGATACGCACGTACGCATGTAGCATAATGTGTAGATAATTTTCAATTACGCTAACAAGCACTCGAATGCCATAATATGCTCGATTGCTTGAAAATCATTCAAGCTCGAACTAACTATGCATAATTCTGAAACACGTGTTGTTTATATGCTCTTATACAAGTCGTACAATAGAAAATATTTTACAAAAATCGAAGGAAATTAAATGTTTTCTCGAAATCCAACGGCACAAAAGTAAGTGATATTCGTAGCTGTTATTACTTTTATTTATTTTGTTAAAATACCATGCCTCCCATGGGTGTGATTTCTTGACTGCACGGTTGGCGTAGTGGTTTAAGCGGCCGCCTCACCGCTTGACACTGAGCCGAAGTGTTGTGGGTTCGATCCCCACACGAGACAAGACTTTGTGTGACTCATAAATTGTTGTTTCGAGTCTGGGTGTTCATTGTGTCCGTCAGTTGTATGTTTGCAAAGTCCCCCGCGACACAGGATTTAGTCCTAATGCGGGAGTTGTCTTTTATAAAAAGAAAAAAGAAAAATTTCTGATCATTATTTTTGGTCGGCTATTTTCATGGACCATAAATTTCGTAGGATAGAGGTTCAGGTGTGTATTACTGTAATTTCTTCGCTAGAATGTGATCAAATTATGTAAAAGGGGCATTATGTAATATTTTCATGCCATTACGCAATTTTACTAGAGGATGCTAGATTCTGCGAGTATTTCAGGAAATTCCTTCTTAATGCATCACTACGGTCCCCAAGGAACAGATATGCCGTATTTCAGCGTCTTACTCCTCGTAGTATGGCTGTCCGTTATCTGTAAGTCAGTGAGTAACGAAATAATTTATTATTTATTATTGGCAACCATTTTTCTGGCACCCGGTTCAAATTTTTGGGCAGCTCATTAATATCAGGCAACACAACCGTGAAACAAAATCAGATATAATCAAACGGCAGACATTTTAGATGAAGAAAAGGCGATAGGAAAGCCGAATCTCTTTTAATTCTCGGTAATTTTTCAAAGTCGCCGTAAGGTTGAAATACGCCGGCATAAACAAAGTGTTTTAATTAAAAGAATAAACTGCTTAATCTTGTCTAAAATGCTTCTACGGGACTTTTATTCTGATGATTTTACATAAATGTTTTATGATTGTTGATTGATTAAAGAAAAGTCAAATCTTATCTTCTTACATTCATACTTTGCCTTATTTAGTGTTCTTTTTATGTTTTTTCAAGGAAATAATAAAGAGGCTGATGGGACAATTATTCGCAAAAAATAATGGCTTAGCAATTTGTCACTTAGATTCAATTTTATTGATTGTTGTTGTTTTGCTGTTGATGGCAGATTAAAACGATGCTTCATGGTAACTTTACATTTACAAACGCAGTGTGCCACTCCGTGATATTTTAAGATTTGCTTTGTATAGAATAAGTTACATTTGTGTTGTAGGGACCTCGCAATAGGGGGCGAGCCTATTGCCGTTACCGGATACATTGCCAGACTCCGTGTTAAGGATTCGGAAAACCTTAGTGACACTATTTACACGCATATGCTATCCACTGGCTCACGACTGCAGTTTATTCATACTATTTCATTGGTATATGTAGAATTATTACGTTTACATAACTTGTAATCAAAAGCACATTAAACATTTATACGCATAAATAAAAAAAGGATGAACTCTAAACCGGTTAAAGCTCGCTCACATGTTAAGCAATATCTAAACGGTAGTTTAAGTGGAGTTATAACCACAAGCACCTTAGCTGGATGGATTAATTACGCGAACAATTTGAAGCGAGTAGCCGAACGCAATCACAGCCGCAATATTGGCGGATACCACGCAACAATCAATACACCCTCACAACACCGATTTTTCCTCACTCAATCCGTACTTCAGACGAAAATCTTCAAACTTTTGTTCAGAAACAAAATATATTTCACATAATTTCCGTCCCAATTCTTTTAAACTGGCGTCCCGTTTTTATTCGAAATATTATTAACTGAGTTCCAGGATTATTAGCTATTGGATGTTGATCTCAGGTCAGCGGGCAACCTTTCAAATATTGAAATACATTTGCATGCTCTTTTTGAGGAAGATTATATCAAAATAAAAAATATACGGCCCTTTTTTCATAGGCGTCTGTGCGTTCGATTGTGGTTTGATATTTCAGCTTTCACTAACAAAATATTTGAGTTTTAGTGTGCCATCCGCATGCAAAATAAATATGTTCTCTGAGCAGAATTGATTATGGCTCGCCGCCAGTGCATCATGGCACAGTTGGCGAATCGTTGTTTCACAAATTTATAAACGAGAGGTTGTGAGTGCGGTGTTTTTTCCGCACCATCGCGTGCACCGTGTATTCAGGAAATTTCGTTACGCTTGCATCTACCTATTTATATTATTGCATAACATTTATCAATGTTTGTTTATGCTGCCAGAAGAGTCACGCGGGACTCATTTTACAGTTTGATCGAATATGACGAAGTAGGGAGGGGAATTTAGTAATATTTCTTAGTGTTTGTGAGTCTTGCAATCACTGATGGAGAACATTTTACGACTAAAAAAGCCAAACTACATAATTCGTCGAAGCACTGTGGACTTGTGTTTGAGCACTGTGTCTGTCCAGCAACAAAATGAACTCTACAAACATTCATATCGCAGAAAAGAAAACAATCTTAAATCAATTCATCTTCAACTCAAAACTAGGCCTCCTTCAATTCCGATAAACATTAAACAATAATCATAACAACCATCAGACGGTTATAGATGCTAAATTTCATTATTTTGAACTTCAAGTTTCTGTATAAGACGCGTATTTCTAGAGCCTTGAGGGATAAAAGATCTTAAGCCTGCCTTGTCTCTAGATCTAGTCTTTAGATTCAAGACATTTAAATAACTCGACAGATTGTTATATAAGATAAATTTATGCCTCGAATTGAAGTACTCGTAGGTACCTTTTTTTTTTTTTTTTTTTGGTATCGGGTTGGAAAATCCTCATGGAGTCCCTTCGCCCCGGGGGAAGGACAAAGGGGACTGTCAGACTCTTACTGACTAAAAACCAACCCGTGTTCCTCGTGTACCCGTGTGTCGGAGGGTAGGGATTCGCATAAGCATTCGTCGCTACCCCCCGACGGGTATTGGCCCGCCAGATGGTCAGGCGGGCCCCGAACAAAACCCCCTTGGCGGCGGATGAAGGTGTTGGGCTCCGCCGCCAAAACACTCAGCGGCCGCAGAGGATAGGGAGGACGGCAACGCAACACCGCATCTCCTCTTCCTCTGCGGCCCCACCGCGACGCAACGATGGTGCGCCTCCATTTGGTCGCGGGAGATAGGGCGCGCGGCAACGCAACACCGACACGCCTCTCCTCCCGCGACCGCATCCGACTGCGAGGGACAGAAGAACTGTCCCTCGCACCCGCCCCTTTGGACGCATCCTGCGCAGGCCTCCGTCAAGCCCACGCGGAGCGTCCCCTCCTGGATCCCTCTTAGCTTCACCGCGGGTCACCAATCCACGGTTACTAAGCCCCCCCACCACGACAAGGTGGAGATCCCACGGGGGGGACTCGTAGGTACCTAAAATTTTTTGTTTTTTGGTAATTTGGGTAAAATAAGCAAACTTTAAGGACGAAATTTTAATATTGCTTATTATTACTTTTTTATAGCATTCAGTTATTAGAGCTAACGGAACATTGTATGATGAAAGGTTAATTTTATTATGTTCATTTATTTTAGAATATAAGGTTAATTTTATTATGTTCATATGTTAGAATATAATCGAAGATAATGCTTTCTGGCTCTTATACTTATGGAACGAAATGCATTCGATATTGTTACTGTCTTATTATGACGTCAGTTTTCTGTAGAGGGTTTTGTAATAAGCAAAGTCTATTCTTGCCGCAATAGGCACTACACTAAAGGATTTCGTTAAAATAAACTTAGTTGGTACTTAGTAATTACTATATTAGTAGAATTTAAATAACTGACCTATTAGTATTATCACACACTATTTTAGACATTTAAGTTTATTTAGAACTTAAATGTCTACAATGGTGTGTGAACACGCATGCCATCAGCAAGAGGCAGGCATAGCCGAGGGGAGAGACCAACAGACTGCTACGCAGAGGGTCTCGGGTTCGGTCATCCACGGCACGCACCAATGACTTTTCGAAGTTAAGTGCGTTTTAAATAGTTAATTATCGCTTGCTAAACGGTGAAGGAAAACATCGTGAGGAAACCTGCATGTCTGAGAGTTCTCCATATTGTTCTCGAAAGACATGTGAAGTCTGCCAACCCGCACTTGGCCAGCGTTGTGGACTATGGCCTTACCATTCTTATAGTGAGAAGAGGCCCGTGCCCAGCAGTGGGACAGTACAAAAGGCTGATGATAAATGACGCATACCATCTACGGAGCTAATAGAAAATACGGGATTTTCCCTTAGAGCTCCGATCCCCAAGGCACACGTCCCGGAGAGCCCCGAAAACGATAAATTTGATTAAACTTAACATGTTTATTTTTTTTGTTATTTTTGACTTGTACCGTTGACATCAAAAGAGCATAAATGTATGACTTTGAAATACAGGGTGTTACAAGACCCTTAACGAAAACTGAAATCCCATGTTGTACCAATCAGTACGAACATTTTTTGCTTCGGCACCATACCTGGGAAATTACTGGTTCAGGAGATATTGAGGCTCAAAGTTAATATGGAATTTTTCTAATTAGGTACAAAATCGATGCCTTTACCCCGCCAATATGTTATTCAGATGCCGTACAACCCCATGGATAAGTAGGTGTTTCTAGCATTGCACGCGCGCGCTTTTAAGTGCGGCTTAAAAATGTTAAAACTCAAAAAAAAATTAGTTTCCCAGGTATTTTTTTTGGTTAGTATGACTTGGCATGATGTCCACAACGAGTAGACTTTGGCTTGGTGATGGCTCTTGTGACACCCTGTATATTGGACGAAAGGATTTAATTTAAAATTTTGTACAACACCAGCTCATAGATTTATTAGAGGTTAATACAGTTTAAATTAAATGTTTTAAATAGAACACGATATATTTAATTATAACAATATTATCAAATATATATTATACAATTTATGGCACCAATATTTTTCAAAAATGTACTTACTGCCAATTTTTTTTTTTAACTGTACTTGACCATTACTATATTATTGTTACGTATGGCGATATTTTGAACGCCATCTATCGGTACCTAAATGAGAGAACTAGAAGTGAATGGATATATCGGTAGTTTTAAAGTGTTTCCTCTATTCTCTACTAGCGTTGCTCATTTTTTTACTCGAAGTATCGACCTTGTTTCCGCACGTTACGAGAACATTCTAGGAGAGACTAGAATGGACTAGTTATGTTTTCCGGTCAATATAAAAACGCTCGGATTCGCGGACCAGACACAGTTTAGTTGAATAAACCGAGCGATCACCAAGCGAAGGATCTAAAGAGGAAGTGTGTTTAGTAGTGTGAAATAGTATAGTTGATTGAATCAGGCGTTACTTGGCTGAACTCCATGGACATCTGTTAAATCCAAATATTTGGTGCGTATTGAAACCATTCATCACAGTAACACGCATCGGGAAACTTGTTATTCTGCCTGTTAATGATACCAGTTCAATCGAAGCAAGATCAGTACTTACGACTTAGGTTTTCAATATAAGGCTGTACAGAGCATTAATTTCATAAATCTGCTTAAGATAAAGATATCATCGTGTGAATTAGTGCCGGTTTTGTGACTGTGGCGTATTTTTGTCGACCTAGAAATGTAACCAGTGTTTATTGTTTGTGTATATTGCGTGATATAACTTAGTGTAACATATTGTGTAGTTTGTAGTATCTATAACATTAAAACAATACACGAGGCAATCTTCTTACGTCGTCAGTTAAATATCTTGGAGATATTACTCGCGTTCTTCTTGATGTGCCACTCGGAATCGGCTTTAGAGTTATGTCACAGAACAGAAAGTAGTGCTACGTATTGTTTTACTATCCAACATATATACCTACATGGTTACGATTTGTGAAAAAGAACTTGGCGACATTTTCGTTCAAAGGAACTGTTTTTGCTATTGAAAGTAATAAGATATTAACGAATGTAAATGTAAACGTGGGCGCTGAATGTTCCGGCTGATAAGTTTCCTGTTACAAAAATATTGATTTAATTTTATTATTTAGTACACAATCCACGCCAACCAAATACGTATAAAGGAAAGACAATTTATCTAGTGGAAATCTCGTTCTATAATTTATATTAAATATGCAAAAATTAAGAATATTTTATACACTATCAATCCACAAAATGAAATTCATCTAACATAATTCCAAGATACTCGGCTTGACAGTGCAGATGGTGTAATGGTTTGAGCGGTCGCTTAGACATAGGATTGCGTCAAGTACTGGTGGATGGTTCGATCCCTACGTGAGACAATACTTTGTGTGAACCACACATTGAATCCAGATGTTTGAATCTGTCCTTTAATTGGATATTTCTAAACTGTCTCGTGAGACACGATAGAAAAATGACACTTACTTCATATCAAATAAATCCTTAATTTTTATACTTAACAAATAAATCTGCATGAGTTGGTAAATAGTACAATACATGTAAATGCCTGGCTTTTCCTACATGTAATATTATTTTTAACATCGGCTTAGGGATTAAAAATTGCAGATAAAAGCCAACTCTGTTTCCATATGGGCTTGACGCCCGTAGTCAAACACTTTGCGTGTGTGTACCGACCAAATATTGGATTACAAGTGTATGACGCAGATAAAAAAAATCAATAAGTTTATTTTTTTTCGGCTGACTGAAAATCTATTGTATCGTTAAATACTCTTTTATTAAAATGTGCCTATAACAATATATTTGCTGAAATCAAAATACGGTTTACGGATTCTATATTGGTTTTAGTGATATTACATTATTTTAAACCGAATGATCTAGAAACTACATTTTATTACGAGTCAGATTTTTTTACCGTGGTCACGGCAGATTGAGGTGACATTTGTCTTTGTGTTGAATTTAAAAGTTATCTCAAAGTACCCTAACTAGTATATTTTTTACAAACCAGCTGCCTATAGAAATCAAATAATAATATATTGCTTAAATACTAGGTTTTACCACAAATAAGTCCATGTTATGTACTTTTACATATGTACGTAAGCTTAGCCGAGGATGCAAACCTTTACCAAATATAAATATATTTTGACGAACTTATTTTATAAATAGGCAGAACAGATTTCAGTTTGGATTTTTTTTTATTTCATTCAAACCAACATTTTTTATTTCATTAAGGTGCAATACTTGTCAAGACCAAATCAGACAAATGGAAATTTTTCTAACCTAACCTAATAATCCTATTAATTATCTAGCTTATCAAAAAAAGTCCATACTCTTTGCTTATGTCCATAGCAGAGCAAGCGTAATTCACACGCAATATGAGGTCAAACTCCTACATTTAGGTGAAAAAGAAGTAATTTATACGACACCCTCTATCCATTACAAAGCCGCATACTATTGTAGTAAAACTCCAGTTATATTAGAATATAGTTTATACATTTATATTTTAGGTATCCTTTTACACTGTACAGATATTATAATGTTTCCTAAGAGCCACCGTCCGTTCGGTACCTTCGCCAGGAATAGAATGCCCGCTCTCGCCAACCGCCATTTTAAATTATTTCGATAGTGATGTGACTCGGACGAGTCAATGGACTACAAATTATTAAATTCCAATCGATATTAATTTTAATAAAAATGGGGACCTTACACTCGTCCATCCTGGCCTCGTGTATGTCCCCATACACGCAATCAAGCAAACTTAACCTTACACTCGGCGAGAGGGGGCACTTACAATCACATTAAAGAATCCTGTAAACCCATCCAATTCTTACAGGCTTGGTAACACGTTATCATTGCCGCAAACCCATCCAATCCTTATGACAACGATAACATACACAAATTTAATTCTGCGAACCCATCCAATTCTCGCAAAATTAAATGCAATGCTTGCTAACCCATCCAGTTCTAGCAAGATTGACATTCACCGACATGCAGTTCCTGCTAACTCATCCAATTCTAGCAGGAATTGCTACACCGCTTATAAAAGCTTACAATCCTAGTCAACCCATCCAATTCTGACCAATACATTTTATAAACCGCTTATAAAAGCTTACAATCCTGGTCAACCCATCCAATTCTGACCAATACATTTTATAAATCGCTTATAAAAGCTTACAATCCTGGTCAACCCATCCAATTCTGACCAATACATTTTATAAATAATGCAAAGCTTGCTAACCCATCCAATTCTAGCAAGATTGACATTCACCGACATGCAGTTGCTGCTAACCCATCCAATTCTAGCAGCAACTGTTACACCGCTTATAAAAGCTTACAATCCTGGTCAACCCATCCAATTCTGACTAATACATTTTATAAACCGCTTATAAACGCTTACAATCCTGGTCAAACCATCCAATTCTGACCAATACATTTTATAAATCGCTTATAAAAGATTATTTTCACATAACAAAATAGACATTTAATAAATAAAATCATGTCTACATTAATAATTGTATAAATAAATAATACAATACATAAAAAATAATTAATACGTTTTTACAACCAACAGTGCAAAAATCAAAATCAAAATCAAAATCATTTATTCATCTAGGCCACAAAGTGACGCTTATGAACGTCAAAATTTAAGTTAATTACTTAATGATTCTACATTTACATTTACTGCCACGTTCGCAATGCAATAGGTAGAACCACGAGAAAGAACGGGCAATAAAACTCATGGCCACTCTTTTCAAACAAATATAATGGTGGTACATTTTATTTTTGTAAGGAGCTGCAACTGTTTCACATTGTAGACATCTACTAGTAAAATTTTTAGTAGCTATTGATATCATACTCAAGCAGTAAATGATGTTCATATGGTAAGCCTCCCAAAGTAAATATAGTGAAACAGGAGCATCCACTTACGTCTTTTTAATGTAGGCAACTCGCGAACATGGTCAGAACTATGGTAGAAGTGAATGAAGCAGAAAGTAACGGTATTATGAAACCAAAGCAATCGACAACCTATTAGTTAGCTCATGACCACGAGTTACCCACATTTTACAAATCCGCAAAGTTATAATGAAAGTGTGGAACATGAATGCAAAATATAGTATGAAATGAGAATATCGTAATTAACTACACTATAAAATAAAACTACTAATTATTGACCTAGTCAAAAGCGAACAACTACTTCCAAGCGCTCCTGTCATCAAAATAATCCTTCAAACTGTAATATGCCTTATTTATAAGATTCTTTTTAACTTCTGCCTGAAACGAACTTAATGGCAAGTCTAAAATATAAGTTAGTAATTTATTGTATATGCGAATACTGAGCCCAATAAAAGAGCTATGCGTTTTGTGCAAACGAAAATACGGAACACATAATTTATGTCTATTTCTGGTATTGATATTGTGTCTGTCACTATTCATTTTATAAGAATTTATGTTTAGTCTTACATGCATAACACTGGCATAAATATATTGTGACGCTACAGTAAGAATACCAATAGTTTTAATTTTTTCTTTGAGTGAGACTCTTGTCTTTAACTGGTAAATGGCCCTAACTGCCAGTTTCTGCAATATAAAATATTTTGGATATCAGCAGCTCTACCCCATAACAATATGCCATATGACATAACACTATGAAAATAACTAAAATAAACCAATCTAGCCGTATCGACATCGGTCAACCTACGAACCTTCTTAACGGCATAAGCAGCTGAGCTAAGTTTCCCTGAGAGATATGTAACATGCGCACCCCATTGTAACTTCGAATCAAGTGTTAATCCTAGAAATAATGTGGATTCAGTTGTTTCGAGTACATCGTCATTTAAAACTATGTTAGGACCAAGGTTTCTGACATTAGGCAGAGCAAACTTAACACATTTTGTTTTTTGGCGTTCAGTACTAGATTGTTTACATTAAACCATTTAGTCACTTGAATGAGTGCACTGTTTATTTCGTTAAAGTGTTCCTTATTTATATCTTCTTTAAATATCAAAGAAGTATCGTCAGCAAACAGTACAACGTCACAAATGTTTCTCATGTAAAAAGGTAAATCGTTTATGTAAACAAGAAACAAGAAAGGCCCTAGGATGCTGCCCTGTGGCACTCCTAAATCAACAGGTAAGCCACTGGATTTTGAGCCATTTATTTCAACACATTGGATCCTGTCACTTAAGTACGACTTAATGACATCCAATGCTTTAGTCTGGACGCCGTTATGTCTAAGCTTGCACAAGAGCGTCTCATGGCAGACACAATCGAATGCTTTCGAAAGGTCGCAGAACACACCAACAGCATTTTGGGAACTCTCCCAAGCACTGTAGATATGTTTGAGTAACGCTACTCCTGCATCTGTTGTCGAAAGACCCTTGGTAAAACCATATTGCTCACCATGAAGGAGGCTGTTTTGATTAAAATGTCTTAGTAGTTGCTTGAGTATGATATTTTCAAAAATCTTACTAAAATCAGGTAGTATCGATATTTGCCTATAATTACTAGGATCAGTCTTATTGCCGGATTTGAACAGAGGTATTATTCTACTATGTTTCATAAGATCTGGAAAACTGCCAGAATTAAAACACTTATTGAATAAGTTGCTTAAATAAGGAGCCACTACATCAATTATACTTGTCAAAACCACTATCTACTACTGCTCTCTACTCTACTCTACTCTACTCTACTCTACTTCTGCTAGACTATTTTTAGACTCTTAAGTCTTAAAAGTATGTATAATATCGGTAGAACTAATACTATGAAATTTAAATATTACTTCACATTTTCCTACACTAGACTCTAATAGGTTTTCTGCGACTATAGCTGATGATTTTAATTCTCTAGTAGTAGTAAGTGGTATGCTAGCAAAAAAGTTATTAAATGTGTGTGCGACTTCTTCGTCATTATGAATTAATTTATCAAGAAGACTAAAACTATTACTTCTTAATGTTGTCTTACCTGTTGTTTCATTAATAGCTCGCCAGGTTGCCTTAACTTTATTCGAAGATTATTTAATTTTATTCCTAACGAATATAGCTTTAGCTGTATTGCACACTCTTTTAAATATTTTAGAATAATTGCAATATATCAGCTCATACAACAATTAGCGCAATATGTGTAAAACACCACTATTACTAACCATTTAATTTTAGCATAGGTTAACAAAATATTATAATGGCGACATAATATAATAACAAGGAATTGATATAAATTAGAATGATAGGCTGTTTTATCACTTCCACACAAATAAGCCTCTAACAATACAGTTCTGGACTGTACCATTAATACCTAGGTTCATTAATTTTATTTTAAATAAATAATTGGGGGGGGGGGGGTGAAGTTAATCGCGTCAGTAGGAACTACCATCTTTTCCTAGACCCACCCTACACGTGCCCCCAAAAAATAACTGTTATCCGGTCAAATGGGCTATCGGCTATACATTCACCCCAAAGGAAAATAAAGCTACCGCTTAGTCATTAAAAACCTCCACCATAGCCAACCAAAGATTGTGAACTACAACAGAGATCCGGTGCAAGTGTGGTAGCCGCCGAGACCGTAACGCAGTCTAAATCTACACCAGCTGCTGATAACACCACTGATATTACTGGCAATCAACGAAATCTGACTCTTGAAAGCATACTCATAAACAAAGTGAGACGATCGATCTCCTAATTCAACAAATGAGCTCCATGTTGGACCTTATCACAACTCTCATTACAAAACAACAAATTACTTCTCTAAACCTTGCAACGTGGAACATTAATGGCCTTGCACCTAACTCTCATGAACTTGAAGCATTCCTCCACTCCAACAAACTTGATGCATGCCTTATATCCGAAGCACATACAACCAATCGAAGCCGAATCTGCATCACCGGATATAGCGTGTACTTTACCTGGCACCCGGATGGCGGAGCTCATGCTGGTTCTGCGATTGTTATTAAAAATAGCATAAAACACTGCTTACTGCAGCCGTACGCGACTAACCACCTACAAGCTACCACAGTGCGCATAAAAGACGGCTATGGTCATATGAACCTCTCGGCCATATATTGCCCACCACGACATTGCATAAAAGAAGTCATGTTTCCAGAATATTTCCATTCTCTGGGGAATCGCTTCATAGCTGGTGGGGTCTGGAATGCTAAGCACACTTACTGGGGATCACGAGTAACCGTTACAAGAGGTCGAGAACTAAAAAAAGAGCGTCGATTCCAATCGACTTATACCATTATCTACTGGTGAACCAAACAGACAGCAACAAGATACCAGATTTGTTGGACTTTTATATCACCAAAAATATTCAACCTCTTTACGTTCACATAGTATCAAGCCTCGACGTCTCCTCGGACCATAGTCTAGTGATGCTGATGATAAGCACAACAATCATTTACTGTGTACCCTATAATGAGAACCTGTACAATGCAAAAACGGACTGGGGTAATTTTCGTGAATTTCTGGAATCCAATATAATTCTTAAACTTCCACTGAAAAATCCCGAAAACATTGACCACGCGTGCCCATACATCACCAACCTGATACAAGTAGCGGCTTGGAAAAACACTCCCACTCTAGAAACACCCAATCGTAGAAAACTAATTCCAGTTGATATCCGCAGCAAGATATCTGAAAAGCGCAGACTTCGCAGAGTGTGGCAACATTCACGCAATAGAGAAGACAAAACACGACTCAACCGGGTGATCACTGAACTAAAGGCTGCTCTCGCACTGGTTGCAAATGCATAGAGTCTACCAAAAGATAAGACAAAGTCTCGAAAATAAGGAGTACTGCTCAGCAGCATTTCTCGATGTCCAACAGGCTTTCGATCGGGTTTGGAACAAAGGCCTATTGTGCAAAATAAAGAGAACCCTGCCCCATACGTTTTACCTTCTTTTGACATCATATTTAAAAGATGGAACCCTCCAAGTCAAGCAACGCGGCTCCAGATCCCCTCCGCACACTTGCGACGCAGGAGCACCTCAAGGCTCGGTCCTTGGCCCAGTACTGTATAACATATTTACTCACGACCTACCGCAAGCCCCCAAACGTAATTATTGCGACGCCTATAGATGACGCTGCATTTCTGACATCTAGTAGTGACCCAGATGAAGCCAGAAGACCCTTACAAATCCAACCAGACCAAACCTATAGCTAGTTGCAAAAATGGCGAATTGCAGCGAGTGCCCCCAAATCGCACCACATCACTTTCACGCCGCGAAAGAAACTATGCCCAACAGCAAATCCCGGTCAAGTACCGCTACCTCAATCTACATGTGTGAAGCACCCGGGCCTCCACTTGGATCAACGTATGACCTGGAAGGAGCATGTAAAACATAAACGGAACGAAGTCAACTTTCGTTTTAAAAACCTATTGTGGTTACTCGGTAAACAATCCGCTCCGTCCCTGAGTAACAAACCCAGAGTCTACAGCTCAGTTATAAAACCCATATGGACTTATGGATTCCAACTGCGGTCCTCAGCCTGCAAGTCAAACATCCAATGCCTTCAGAGCCCAAAATAACATCCTCAGGACTACAAGTGGCGCCGCCCGGCCCACTCGCAACTCTGAGATCCATGAGTACTTGGAGACAAAGACTTCTGGAGGGGTCATGAGGCAGCTCTTTGGCGTCCCGTTCAAGACGGCATCGTTGCTCACCTCGGCCGTCCTTTCGAAAAGACCGCATCTCATCCTGTCTCAATGATGTCGGTCTATGCGACGATAACGGCATCGTCATCAAGTCGGAGAAAACCAAACTACTAATAACACACTATATATATTTGCGACCATCAGTAGAACCAGTATTGTATACACACAACCATTCAAGCTTTCATAATTTATCAAAACGTCAATGTAAACCTTTTGATAAAGTAAACTGTTTTAAATACTTAGGCATGAAAATAGATGAACATTTTTCATGGTCCCATCATTTAGATTACCTTTGTGACAAACAGAGTATTACTTGGAAAATTCTATCATTTAAGCTTTAAAGTACCTAAAGGAACATTGAAATCCTTATATAAGTCACTCTAGGAGTCTATTCTCGGTTATGCTTTAGATTGCCATGGTCTTACATTCAAAACATATATAAATACATTAGAATCAATCCAAACAAAGTTTATTAAACTTCTTGTCAATAATAAAACTAGAAATCAGCATAGAAATGTCTACACAAAATTATTTAAAATGTGTATAATACTACCAATTTCCCTAAAACATAAATACTTATTGGCTGTAAACAACCATGGCAGTCTTGAGCATAACTTGGAACATGTTACAAATAATCATAACACCCGATCGATGGCCTCTGGCAAATATATTGTACCAAGAGTGTTTAATTATTACGGTGGTAGAACTTTAAAAACGTTTGCCATATCCGCCAAATAATGTCCCAGAGGACATAAGGAACGAAAATAATGAAACTATATTTAAAGGGAGACTTAAGCAATATTACTTAGAGAAGTGCTAGAATTTAAGAGTGAAGTTAGCTATAAATAGTTATTGTAATTTTATCTATCTAAACGTTCTAATTTACTGTACGGAGACTGGATCCCACAGTCAAACCGATGACACGGTTTTGTGGGACACTGCACTATTCCTGTATGAACGTGTGAATGACAAATAATTAAATAAATAACAAATATGCGACGTATTACGGTCGTTGCGACGAGAGTTATGCCGTCGGGAACTCGGTCGCCGACGACTCCGTTGCAAGTTGATTTCCTCTTCCAAGCGCCCGACTCCGTCTCGTTCTCTCTCCGACTCAGATTCCCGTCCCAGATGCTCCGGCTGCAGACGCCGCGATGAGCAGGGCCACGGCTCCGATAGCGAGTGCGACCTCCGCAGTCCACCTCGCTGCGCAGCTCCTTCGCCATCGCGTCCCGATCCACCGGGCTCCGGCGTCTCCAGGTGTCGGCTTGGTCCATTCCCACCTCGCTCCATTTTCTTCAACTCAGAGATGAAAAGTTCGGTTTGTTGGTAAATATTTTTTTTTTAATTCGTCTATCTCGAAAACGGTGCGCGTTAGCGCAAAAATAATTAAAAATTCATAACCCTTTATAAAACCCCGCAGCATATTTCTTAGAATCCTTTTCTGACCTTAACATGACCTTGACCAGCCCAGCTCCTTCGCCATCGCGTCCTGATCCACCGGGTTTTAGCGTCTCCAGGTGTCGGCTTGGTCCATTTCCTTTAACTCAGAGACGAAAAGTTCGGTTTGAATTTGTATTTTTAAATACGGTAAATTTATTTAAAAAAAATCGTCTATCTCGGAAACGGTGCGCGTTCGTTAGCGCAAAAATAATGAAAAATTCATACCCCTTTATAAAACCCCGGAGCATATTTCTTAGAACCCTTTTCTGACCTTAACATGACCTTGACCCTGGACCTCCGAACCACAACCAATAATGATACACTTTATTTAATAATAAAAATAGACGGTCTTGGAGCTTCCTCCTCAAGACCATGGTTGCACCTTAATGTGACCTTGACCCTACGTTCACGGCACAAGCTAACCATAATCAAGTAGTATTCTTTTCGTAATTATCCGTTACATACATACACAGTCTCCCTTCTATATCCTCGAAGAGCTAGGCAGAGCTAGATATTGCTATGCTCACTTTTGACCAGACCAAAGAAATGCCAACAATACATTGCCCGATCCGGGCATCGAACCCGGGATAGGTATGTCCCACGAGAAAATTTATACCGCGAGACCAGCGATACAGTAATAATCCGTTAGACAATTATTACACTATGAAGAGGGTAATTTTCAATTTGTTAGCGTTCAACCAATATTTAAAATATTAGGCTGCACGTACAACGTACATTGTACGCTGGTAACTAGTTTTCTATTTCAATATATATTTAACAAAAGTTCAAAACTAGGACGAATACAAAATAAAATCGCACACGTAAAATCATAATTTGAACTAAAACGAATATAAATTAATGTGAGCATGTACTTACCACTTCTGATTTGTAGTAAAACTCCAGTTATATTAGAATATAGTTTATACATTTATATTTTAGGTATCCTTTTACACTGTACAGATATTATAATGTTTCCTAAGAGCCACCGTCCGTTCGGTACCGTCGCCAGGAATAGAATGCCCGCTCTCGCCAACCGCCATTTCGAATTATGTCGATAGTGATGTGACTCGGACGAGTCAATCGACTACAAATTATTAAATTCCAATCGATATTGATTTTAATAAAAATGGGGACCTTACACTATGAATGAATGAAATTTGGTGTGATATTTTCCAGTTGTTTTTATGTATGAATCACATAAGTAATGGCTTGAAAGTGTCCTTTTGGGACATTCATTTATTCCGAAATAAGCAGTTAGATATCGTGAACAATATACTAGATACATACACTACAGATTTTTTTATATGTCTAACAAAGACAATCTTTGGACGCGGGGGACTTTTAAAACATCTAATCGACGGACACAAAGTAACAAATTGAGGATCATACAAAGTTTGTTTCGTGTGAGGATCGAACCCGTAACAATCAGCGCAGGTTGAAGAGTTACAAGGTCACTTCTAATATCGATGAGGTAAAAGAATTTGCAATGGTATAGCCATATACTCTGTTGTCGTTAGTATCACATAGTACATATAGCTATGAACTTCCCACGGCGACACTACGCTGCGTAAGATCTCCCACAAACTGGTTGGCAACGGTCCGGAAAGATGTGAAAGAGAACCAAATAGACCAAACATGCACTTAAGAAATATATGTATGATTGGAAAAGAGGGGTAGGTAAGCTGACCCAAGATAATTGGAAAAAGCTTTGGGGAAAAAGAAGTAATTAGCTATCAGAATATCGCCAAGAAGGCATTAAGATTTCTCTAACAACTAGTAGGTTGTAAGGTATCCTTGATATAGAATTTTTGAAACTTAGTGTCGATTTAAAATATTTTGTGAGCCGTTAGAATTATATTTGTACAGCAATCATTATTCTAAGCTTTGTAGAAATAATATTCTGCAATAGTCAAAGCAAATCACACTTATTCCTCCCCAAGTATCGAGACCGTAGTCGTTCAGTATACCATGTAAGGAAGGTAAGTACAAACACAAATATCAAAGTTCTTAACTAGTCTTGTGGACTGGCACGAATTAGATTCCCGATCCCGCCAAGTCCGGTGAAAGCTATTAAACTTGGTAAAAGAAAAAAATAAAAAAGTCCTATTAGATTCTACAACTTTTAAATTAGTGTTTTCCGATTACTTTTTTCTTTATTTTAAGAAGATTGGCTATATGTTGGTATATTTATTTTGTCATAAGACGTTAAAAACATGTTAAGTAATATGCATTAGGTAGGAAAATGGTTCTATTTTTAAGACATAATTGGATATTATATCGTGACGTGGTTGGCGGGTAGCTAAGAATGTTCGCTCGCACATTTTACGTCGTAAAAATATACCAGCCTTAGTATCGTTAAGGATTGCGTAATGTTACGTAATTAGGTAATATTACATTCGTTAATCACCATTATCTAGGCCATTCTGTTTTAGTATTTTTCTTACATACGCCGACGTTTCGCGAACATAATGGGTCTTATCATACAATTAATAGGTCGGTACTAATTATAGTTTAGTGCTTAGTTTCATTTTTAGTCAAGTTTAGTGTAAAAGTTACTATATATATAGACTAATGCTACATTTTTGCTTAGACAACTGTCTTCCAGATTTGTTAAAACAAATAGCCCATTGAAATAACTAAGAAGCTTATTTAAAAAATCTCCTTAAGACGTCTCCTTCTGCCATTATGTCTGGCGTTATATTTGTTTTGTAAAAAGGCCTTAATTTTCCTCTTCGCTACTTAGTATTGTCCATCACAACACTTAATTTAAAATATTTTCATACTCGGGGTACTTACCTATGAATTCAAATTCAAATTCAAAATCGCTTATTCATTTGGGTCACAATGTGACGCTTATGAACGTCAAAATAATAAATTTATAAAATAATTACTTAAAGACTCTACATTTACATTAACTGCCACGTTCGCAAAGCAATAGGTAGAACCATGAGAAAGAACGGGCAATAATACTCACGGTCACTCTTTTTCATCGACAGGTTTTGCATAATACACATAATTTACATTTTGTAAGATGCTGCAACTGTTACACCTTCTATATCAATTGTATATATTTACTGTACATAATAATACTCAAGCATAATACTTTTGATGTTCATTTGGTTAGTCTCCTCAGAATAGACATGGTGAAACAGGAGCATCCACTTACATTATAATTATATACCTAATAATGCAGGCAATCCGCGAAAGTGATCAGACCCATGATGGAAATGATGCAGTTAAATATTAAAATCTAATACCAGCCCGCAAGACCGTCATCGACCAGTCATCGCAAGTAGCAGTAGCACCCGTTCACGAGTATGACGCATGTGCCAGCCATCATCCCTCTCGCCATATAAGAGGGACAGGGATGACCCGACACACGACGCCACCACAAGAAATGACATTTTAGTGAGCATGACGATAACGGTATACGAACCGGCAGTAAGAAACAATCTATTGGTATACTGATCATGGCCGCCAATTACCTCCATTTTCCAGATCGTTATTATTAACATAAATTAGTGAACCGCGTAAAGGAATGCAAATGTAGAAATAATTTTGTGAAGGTGACAAGTGAACAACGATATGATAAGGGATAAATAATGTTAAACTACATTCAACAAATCATACTAATATCCAAATCCTGCAAAAATCATGTGTTCACGAGGCACCTCCACTTAACATGTTACTAATTAAGATGAGAGTATTTTACATAGTCATAAAAATAACAACAATGGTGAATTTAAAAAAAGCATCTAGACCCACGATGTCCACTTGTCATCTAGAAATTCTTTAATAGTGTAATAACCCCTTTTTAAAAGAAAATTCCTAGTAGTGGTTTTAAATTTGTGCAGAGGTAAATTCATTATTTCCAGTGGTAATTTGTTGAAGAATTGTATACCGAGTCCCGCAAATGAGTTATGAACTTTATGTAGACGATAGTTAGTGCCCACTAGTTTATGCTTATTCCTTGTGTTCACTTTGTGCAAGTCACTATTTTTACGGTAAAGAGTTAAGTTTTTCTTAACGTACATTAAATTAGCAAATATATACTGCGATGCAACTGTAAATATTTCTACTTCTTTAAATTTATCTCGTAAAGAATCTCTAGCACCTAACTTATATATTGCACGTATGGCCCTCTTTTGAATAACAAAAATTGTCTGAATATCGGCCGCCGTACCCCATAATAGTATCCCGTAAGACATTACACTGTAAAAGTAACTAAAGTAAACTAGTCTAGCAGTATCTACGTCTGTGAATTGGCGAACTTTCCTAACTGCAAATGCCGCAGAACTAAGTTTGACTGCCAGACAGGATATTTGGGCGCCCCACTGAAGCTTACAATCTAAAGTTAAACCTAAAAATACAGTTGAATCAACTAGGTTAATTGTTTCGTTATTTAAAATTATATTAGTAAGAACATTTTTGACATTCGGCAAAGTGAATTTCACACATTTTGTTTTGCCAGAGTTGAGTAGCAAATTGTTTGTCGTGAACCAATGTAGTACTTGCGCAAGAGAATTATTTACGCTGTCAATGTTACTTGTATTACGATCAACTTTAAAAATAAGTGAAGTATCGTCAGCAAAAAGAACAATATCACATAGATTTCTAACAAAGAATGGCAAGTCATTAATATATATTAAAAAAAGAAACGGACCAAGAATAGAGCCCTGTGGAACGCCCATTCCCACTGGCAAACCTTGAGACCTACTTCCACTAACATCTACATACTGAACTCTATCTCTAACGTAACTGGCAACAATATTGAGTGCACTATCTCGAATACCATAATGGTTGAGTTTACGTAAAAGTGCATCATTTTCAACACAATCAAAAGCCTTTGACAAGTCGCAAAAAACACCAATGGCATCCTTCGAATTTTCCCAAGCGTTAAAGATATGTTTTAATAGAATTACACCGGCATCAACGGTGGAGCGACCCTTAGTGAAGCCATACTGCTCACTGTGCAATAAATTATTTGTGAGAAAGTGGCTCTCTAACTGATGCAAAATAAATTTTTCAAAAATTTTACTGATTGCAGGCAAGATAGAAATTGGCCGAAAGTTACTAGGGTCGCTCTTGGATCCTTTTTTGAAAAGTGGTATCACCTTGCTGTGTTTCATTAAATCAGGAAATACCCCTTTATTCACGCATCTATTAAATATTGCAGCTAAATATGGAGCTATGCTAAAAATGATTTGGCGAACAAGACTAACTGAAATACCCCATAAATCAATAGATTTCTTAATATTGATGGTCTTGAATGTCTTGAGGATGTCATTGGTGTCAATTTATTTAAAATTAAACAGCACATCACACTCATTCACATTGCCCCTAACTAACATCTCTGCTTTGCTTGGGCATGAGTCTAAACACTTGCTTGTTTTCACTGGTATGTTTATGAAGAAGTTGTTAAAAGTCTGAGCAACATCAATTTTCTTTGTAACTATTTCTCCATTACATTTCAATTCATAGCTATTATCTACTAACTTAGCTCGACCAGTCTCACTGTTAATAATGTTCCAAGTTGTTTTCATTTTGTTCTTGGATTCTTTAATTTTATTACTTATAAATATAGACTTAGCTGAAACACATGCTCTCTTAAAAACTTTTGAGTAATTTCTTACATATTCAATAAATGAAGGATTAAAATTGTATTGCTTCATACCATACAGATCATACAACCTAGATCTACTTTTGTATATTCCTACTGTTGCCCAATCACAAAATTTAACTTCAGAGCTCTTGGCAAATGTCTTCTGCTTAAAAAAATTATTGTACACATTTTTAATAACATCAAATAACCACTTATATAATTTATCTGGATCATCGTGAGTTAAGTCAATGCTGGCGATCTTAGCAGCAACATCATAACTAAAGCGATTAAGGCGAGCAGAGGTCATAGGCCTACATGTGATTTTTTGTACTGTAGGGGTTGTATTAGTTGGAATTACAACCTTTTGTCCACAGTGATCCGATGTCAAGTCACTCAAAACAGCTTTACTTAAGTACAAATAATTGCAAAAAATATTATCTAAGCATGTAGAAGAATGTGAGGTAGTTCTGGTTGGTTCAGAAAATAAAACATTCAAATTAAATGACATAAATAAACTAACTAACCTAGTACAAGTTGGTGATTGTTCTAACAAGTTAACATTAAAATCACCACATACGATTATTGACTTCCTGTTGGAACTTAAGTGTTTTAAGACATCCTCCATGATGCTTTCAAATTGGCTAAAGTCACTTTGCGATGGTCGGTATACACAGACGATGACGTGTTGCTCAAGTTCAACACAAGATATCTCAGCGGTGCGCTCGATAGAAAGTTCGGCTATGTCCTTTCGTTCTTTACATTTAATACTATTACAAACATGTATGAGAGAGCCACCACGAATAGCGTTCTTTCTTACGAATGCACTAATCACTGTATAAAATTTATTATTGAACATTAATTGGTCACCTCTTAACCAATGTTCCGTAATGCATAATACATGCAACTTATGTTTCTTTAAAAATAAATCTATCTCTAATTCTTTGCCAGATAGGCCTTGTATGTTTTGATGAGCTAAGTTTAAAACACATGAATGCCTATCTGTTATCTCATCTAGTAGTTTAAACTAATATATTTGTCAATACTACTATTGGTATAACTATTATCTACCAAATTCCTAAGTACTCTAGTAGTACTGCGTTCACTATGTAAATTAAATGCTAATAATTTAGCAAGTTGTCGCCTATATAAAAGAGAGATACATAGTATCTTTTGTTAAAAAGAAATTACTAATAAAAATATTAGAGTCGAAAATTAAAATACGGTCTCTATGACTACAAGTGCTGTTATATAATAATAGATTCAATTTACCTATCTGGTTATTTTCTTTATAAGACAAGTTATTGGAATATGGTAATGCACAGACAATAAAATTGCACCCCACTTTAGAACTTTGTTCTATCATAATATCTGATAAAGCTAATATTTCTTTCTTGGTAACTAGTAGGCTATCCCCAAATAAAATTATAACTGTAGAGTGTTTATTTAGTCTAGCATACTTTAATTTATTAATTAACATAGACATTTCTTGTCCTGGTGAAAAAATATTTTGTATTGACCGATCAGTATAACTATTAATCAGGCTACCCAATTCCAATTGGTCAGAAAAAATTAAAACATTGTTATCTAAAACCTTATTATTTTCATTATGTAACAATGTGTCAGAACCTGAACCATGACATGTTTTCGAAGGATACTTATCTTGAAAGTCACTATTTAACTTGGTTGTACAATTAGGTGAAGCCTCTAACTTATGATTTGAACAATTTAAACAGTTACTGTTGTTGGTCATAGAGAGCAGTTGTTTTAGATTTTCTCTACCAACTCTACTAATTTCATCATATTTCAATATATATTCCTGTGTTTCACTTTGATGATCTATTATCAATTTGTTGAGCTGTGCATTTAATGATGTGATTTGTGTTTGCAGCTCACATGTGTGTTGTTCATATTGTAATCGGCTACAGGCTAATTGCTCACTACTATCCTTAAGCTTAGAAACTAAAATGAAGGAGTCAAGTCCAAAATATAACATAATATTGATTCATACTATCTTGACGCAATTATGAGAGGCCCATGTCCAAAAGAGGACCTGGATAAAAGGCTAGATAATGAAATAGTTTAAGCATCTGTGCCACACGTTAAAGTTATTTTGTTTTGTTTTTCGTGTGAGTGTGTGGCCAACTCTAGTGTCGGAGTTTTTCAGACCGCCCGAAGGCCTCCGACGTGGCCTAACGACTCTTATCCTAAGACAAGAACCGGGGCCGACAGCTTTACGTACCCTCCGAAGCACGGTAGCGCTCAGATGTAAATGCCACATTTGGTCACCCATCCAAGTGGCGACCTGTGCAAGCGTTGCTTTACTTTGCTGATCTGTTACGAACAACAAGCTAAGTCTCGCTATGAGCGCTACTGTTAAAGTTATAATATATGATATCACAAATTATTTTATTTATTTATTAAGGTCTGCCAACAGTTGTTACAGTGGTTATAAGGTATACAAGTTTACAAGCAAATATGGTTATAGTAATACTGCACAACTAATTATAGGCAATCACAGCATGCTGAGTGTTTACCTTGCAAAAGGACTACAAACTAGAAATTACATATTTATAACCAAATTAATAAAAGATACGCAAATACGGGTAAAAGTAGAACACACAAAAATAATATACAGGTACGTCTAGAATATTCCGTTTGAAGACTAATTAAGTACGATCAATTGGACGCTTACTCGTAATCCGAGAGAATACTAATAGACTATCCGCGTGAATGTCACATAAATCGCTTCGCTCGTTGACCAACCTGCATAAGCGCGGGACTGGCAAATTCGTGGCAAAAGCAGTTCGACGAGGGGGTGGAGCCAAGGGTGTAATAGGCTTTCGCGGAGGTTTACGAGGTACTCTGAGGGAAAATTTGTTCAGAAGCGAAGGGCAGTCAATTTTACTCCTAAACAATTTGTGAATAAACCTTAAATCTAGAATATCCCTTCGCTTTTCGAGAGTGATCATTTTAAAGAATGTTAATCTGTCAGCGTAGGACTTAGTTTTTTTGTTGATCCCGGTTGAGTACCCTAGGTGGTTAATAAATCGTTTCTGGACACGTTCTATTCGGAGTGAGTGAACCGCGTAATGGGGTCTCCAAACGTCACTACAATATTCGAGAACGCTGCGGACCAAGCTATAGTACAGCATCTTTTTTGTTGATGGCTTGTGAAAGTTTTTGCTATTGCGAAGAACGAATCCCAACGTACGTAAAGCCTTTCTTACAATACTGTCTATATGTGGTATAAAAGTAAGCTTACCGTCTAAGACAACACCCAAATCGCGAATCTCCCCAACCTCTGTCAAAATAGTACCGTTTATGTGGTAAGAAGTATTTGTGTTATGTGCTTTGTGGCTAAATTTAATGTGACTACATTTCTGGCAATTCAGTAATATGCCGTTTTGGGAGCACCACCTAGAGAGTTGGTCAATATCTTCCTGCATAAGTACGGCATCGTGACATGAGCTGATAGTTTTCATAATCTTAATGTCATCTGCAAAAAGGAATGGAGTAGTGTGTTTAAAACACTTGATAACATCGTTTATAAAAACGTTAAACAGTATTGGTCCTAAATGGGAACCTTGTGGAACACCTGACAAGATCCCACACAGTTTTGATTGGTAGCCATTCACCACTACATAAAATTCCCTGCCACCAAGATAGGATCGGAACCAGTTTAAGAGTGAACCAGATACGCCGTAAGCGCTTAACTTTTTTATTAGTATTGCATGGGAGACTCTATCAAATGCCTTGCTGAAGTCCTTGTATACAGCGTCTATCTGCATGCCCTTGTCCAAAGCTTCAGACAGCAATTCAACGTACGAAACTAAGTTAGTACTTGTAGATCGACCTTTGACAAATCCATGCTGCTCTTCATGAAAGACTCTCGCGAAGTAACGCTGTATGCACGGACAGAGCAAGGATTCCAAAACCTTGCCAAGTACGGACAAAATTGATATCGGCCTATAGTTTTGCACTACTGAAATGTCGCCATTTTTAAGTATGGGTACCACTTTGGCCAATTTCCATTTTTTAGGGAAGTATCCGGTGTTCAAGGATGCATTAAATATAATTTTCAGAGGGGCCACCAAACTTGAGGCGCAGTTAACAATAAGCACGGGAGGGATCCCATCAGGGCCAGCCCCTTTGGTTTGGTCCAAACTGGTTAACGTCTTTACAATTTCGTCCTCGCCCAATATTAAGGAGGATAAGTTGTCGTGATATGCGACAGTTGTGAGGGCGTATTCATTATCGGTGCCTATATTAGCAGTATTAAACAGACTGTTATATGCCATCGAAAAAGTGGAAGCAAAAAGGTCGCATATTTCGGTCCCATTCGAAGCAATCACGGCCCCATCAGTCATACTTTCAGGGTAACAACTCTCGCCACCACGTTTATTTTTAATATAGCTCCAAAATAACTTGGGATTCGCAGCAATAGCCTCTTCCATGCTTTGTATATAATGATTATAACACTCCTTCGCCAGGGACTCACAGCGTCTACTAATTAGCTTTAATGAAATAGAGTCCAGTGGGTTTTGATATTTTTTTATACTTGAGCCTAAGCTGGTTCTTTTCTTTTAATAATTTAATTAACTTGGAGCTAAACCACGCTGGATACTTATGTTTTTTCCCTCGGCTTAAAGGCACATAGGCGTCAATAGCAGCATTAAGTGCTTCGTATAAAACATCTACCATACTGTCGACATTCCTACAGTTCCCGAGCAAATCCGGCCAATTGTAATTATTTAAATAGTTGTTAATCGATACGTAGTCTGCTTTATAAAAATTAAATTTTCTAGTGTCGGAATACGACATCAGTTTTGCTTTGTTACTCAACGTCAGTTCTACGCAAAGGGGAGGATGATAATGGTCAATGGAACTAAGGGATACCGCCTCATGAACATTACACTCGGGCGCGTTAACTAATACAATATCGAGCAGTCTGCCACTATTGTTTGCAATTGTATTACATTGGCGGAGATTATTAACCATTGCAAAATCGATTAAAATTTCACCAATCCCGAGACCGCTCCGTTCAACAGCGCTAGGGTTTACCGCTGTCCAATTGATCGCGCCCATATTAAAGTCTCCTGCAATACAAGTATAGGCATCACTATTATCTAAGTGGATATTGCAATTCGTTATAAAGTGCTCAAGCATTGGCTTTGACGTTGGAGGAGGAAGATAAACTGCACAAAATTCTATTCGCTGTGACCGCGTATGAGATAAGGGTTCGGACGGAACGTCAACAGATACCCACAAGTCCTCACACTGGCTTTCTCTACACTTTAGTCTGTACGAGTTAAATTTCTTAGACACGGCAATTAATACTCCTCCGCCATCTCTTTTGCTATGATAACCTGAAGTTTCCCGGTCACGTCTATAAACCAAATATCTGCTATCGAATAATTCTTCGCTAAAGATACTACTGTTTAACCAAGTTTCTGTTAAAACTATAATATCGTAGTTGCAAGTTGATAATGAACACATAAAGCTATGCGTCTTAGTACGTTATTATAACTGAAATAAGGCGTGTTATATGCGCAAATTGTAATGAAATAAAGCAATTCCCGCACATAACCAATCCAGATCGCTAATTTAATCGCCGATTAACTTGCGGGCATAAAGGTAGTACCTTCTAAAGACTCACCTGTATTCAAGTCAAGTCGTGGGTCGCTAGAACAACAAAGACTTGTTCGCACACAATAAGACGTAAATACGAATCGGAAGAGTAAACGGCCATACGTGATATGAGTCACTAATATGAGTATTGACTGCATCAACAGAGAAATGGTTGAAGTGGTCATGTTCATATCGCCATAGGGTTACGGGATTGTTGTCTGTGATTGACATCTGGTGGTTGTTGTTTTGATTGACGTGTGTTGACTCTTTTCGATACGAATTTAATTTCAGAGGTGGTTTGTATTCGAATTAATTGTTGCGAATATACAATTGTAATAACAATTGGTGTCTACCATTATGACTCTTTCGTGCTTTGATTATTAATAATAATAAATAGAATAGCTAGTTAATCCCGCGGCTGATTGAACTATTTACGACATGATTGCATGGTTAGCGTAGTTGTGTAAGCGGTCGCCTCGCCACTTGACACTGCGCCGAGTGTTGTGGGTTCGATCCCCCCACGAGACAACACTTTGTGTGATGCATAAATTGTTGTCTTGAGTCTGGGTGCTCATTGTGTCCGTAAGATGTATGTTTGTAAAGTCCCCCGCTACACAGGATTAAGTCCTAGTGCGGGAGTAGTTAAAAAAAAAGATACTATAATTTAGTCTCATCAACGTACCTGTCTAGAATTACCGTAGCCAGGCAGGAAGGTGTATCAGAAGTGCGCAGTGGAAGATGTAATACATCTACCTGACCACGATAGACAATGATCCAGACACAATGCACTGCGTTGCACAGTGATGAATTGAAATCAATCAATATCAATATTATATTTCACTTACCCGATATCTTTGCTGATGTCAGGCTTCAGCTAAATTAGACACATTCATCCAAGTATATTGGCCAAAATAAATGAATGAAGTATCTTATACTTAGCTATTAAGCTGCAAACGCGACGTTTTCAGGACACGTTGGCACGTGGACGTCGATACCGGATTCACAATTTTCACAAATGTCAATCAATAGTTCACAATCAATTTACCTTTGCCAGCACTAGATCAGGCGGCATTCAAGACGGTTTACTCAATTTAATTCAATTCGCGTTAATTCAAAAGGCGATATTTTACGTACGAGACGACCAAGACCGGCGTGTTAAATTTTTCAAGGCGCCAACGGAAGTGACAGTTCAGTGTGACCATTGTCAGAAATGTTCAATAGACTAAACAAAATGTTACTCAATCGATCTAATCGATTTGACTTATAATAAAAACTAATTCTATTTCAAACATCCACCCGCCCCGGACCGGCCTACCGGTCCGCTAATCGGTTGGTAGACGTGACAATGTTGCAACCGCTCTCCTCAGAATCGAACCGTCCACCAAGACCTCAGCAAATCGGGGAAATCCATCAGTCCCAGTTACCAAATGAAGGATGCGCCCCCTGCGCCATCTGAGTGGCGGAAGGTTAGCCTCCTTGATCAAAACGAGGTCACCAATCTTGGGTGGATCGGTCTTGTCGGTCCACTCAACGCGTTGCTGGAGTATGTGCAAATATTCCAAATTCCAGCGTTTCCAAAAGCTCTGATTAATCTGGCGTACCAATTCAAAACGCGAGAGACGACCAGGTCTCGTATCAATATAGGGGTACTCAGGCAAGGCGAAAAGTGGGCGACCAATCAAAAAATGGCCCGGCGTAAGGGCCTCCAAATCATTCGGATCTGAGGAGATCGGGCACAATGGCCGAGAGTTCAAAACGGCCTCAATCTTACAAAACACAGTTGCGAGTTCCTCAAATGTAAGGACAGATTCACCGATTGTCCTGCGCAAGTGTGTTTTGGCCGATTTTACAGCAGCCTCAAATATACCACCCCAGTGCTTGTATTGGTTGCTTTCCCCACCAATTTGGTGGGGAAAGCAACCAATTTATCCCACGTCGGGAAGCCTATCACCTATATCAGCTTTGTTGGTTTCAAGGAAATTAACAACATCATTCAAATAATTATAGGTGCCCTTGAAGTTAGTGCCGCAGTCAGAACGGATCAAGGAAGGCATCCCTCTGCGGGATATAAATCTGTCAAATGTGGCTACAAACGCCTCGGTCGTAAGCGAGGAGACCAGTTCTAAGTGTACGGCCTTTGTGGAGAGACAAACAAAAACACACAAGTAGGCCTTAACAGTCTTGCTGTTTCGAAGTGTCGACGTTTTCACCAAAAAGGGACCAGCGAAGTCCGTGCCAACACCGTCAAACGTCCTGCTCTCAGTTACGCGATCTGCCGGTAAGTCTCCCATCAAGGGCTGCATGGTAGAAGCCTTGAGCTTATAGCAAGGGATGCAGCGAAAGACTACACTCCGAATAATTCTTCGGGCAGACAAAATCCAAAATTCGCGTTACCAAATGGCCAACAAAGCATTACAACCAGCATGCGAATTTTTAAGGTGACGGTCAGTTACCAACAAGCGTACCAAATGACCGTCCTTAGGTAACAACAGGGGGTGACGTGCTCCGTAAGGGAGGTTGGCGTTCTTGAGACGCCCTCCAACGCGCAAGAGACCCGTATTGTCCAAAAAGGGTTCAATTTAGATACAGCTCCCGATAATTTCGATTTCCCTGATTTAAGGATAGCAATCTCCTTCTCAAAATGTGACAATTGCACAGAACGAACCCAAAAGGTGAGGGACTCCTGTCATTCCTGTGGTGAGAGAAACGGTGTCAGTCGTTTCTGTTGTGGTTGCCTAAAATTAAAAACAAAACGCTTTATCCAAGCAGTAACACCTAACAACTTGTCAAGGGAGCTGTAGCGATTTAACAAAAAAACGGGGTCGAAGGAGCATTCTACCTTCTCAAGAGCGAGTGTTCGTAGACCCGGCAAATTAAAAGTATTTAAAACTGGCGTTCGAGGCCAATCAATTTCTGATCGACTCGACCATTCCGGACCCCACCACAGCGAATGGCCTATCAAACTAGGCGTCAAGCATCCGCGCGAGGCACAATCAGCGGGGTTGAGCTCACCTGGCACGTGTCTCCAAACAAATTTGACTTCGGATTTCTGGATTTGGGAAACGCGATTAGCGACAAATACCTCCAAAGTGTGGACAGACGCCTTCAACCAACAGAGAACAATTTGGCTGTCTATCCAGGCGTAGGTCCCATTAATACAAATGCTTTTACCCAAAGTACTAGACACGTGGTTCAATAAGCGTACAAGTAGGGCTGCTCCCGAGAGCTCCAATTTCGGAATGGTCAAAGATGTCCGAAGGGGTGCAACCTTGCTCTTCGCCATGATCAGGGAAACCCTCACCTGACCCGAGGCACTAACTGTGCGCAAGTACACCACGGCCGCGTGACCACGCTCCGAGACATCACAAAACCCGTGAAGGGTTGGTTGACCTATCTAAAGCATTTGACTGCGTTCAGCACAACACACTACTGCGTAAGCTCCGCCACTACGGCGTAGAGAAAACCGCACTTAGTGTTGTCGATTCGTACCTGCGGCAAAGATTTCAGTGTGTCGATGTAAATGGGACTACATCCTCTAAATTACCTATACAGCTAAGCGTTCCACAAGGCTCAATTTTAGGTCCTTTTCTATTTCTAGTATATATTAATGACTTACCTTTTTATTTAAAAACATCTGTGATGTCGTACTTTTTGCAGATGATACGTCACTTATTTTTAAAGTAGATAGGAATAGAAATCAATTTGATGATGTAAATAATGCACTATTACAAGTTACACGATGGTTTACAGCAAACAACCTAGTACTTAATTCTAGGAAAACTAAATGCGTTAAATTTGCTTTACCTAACGTTAGACAACTGGGACCTAATATTATGCTAGATAGGGAGGAACTTGACACAGTAGACTCTACAGTGTTCTTAGGTATTACATTAGATAATAAGTTACAATGGGGTGCACATATATGTAGCATGTCTAGCAGGAAAGCTCAGCTCTGCTGCGTATGCCGTCAGAAAAGTTAGGCAACTTACTGACATCGACACGGCTCGTTTAGTATATTTTAGCTATTTTCACAGTGTTATGTCCTACGGTATTTTGTTATGGGGCAAAGCAGCGGATATTCAGAATATCTTCGTTCTACAGAAACGAGCGGTACGAGCAATATACATGTTAGGTGCAAAAGATACTCTTAGGGAACGCTTTAAGTCTATAGGAATTCTTACAGTAGCCTCGCAATTTTTATTTGCTAATATTTTGTACATTAGGCAAAATATAAGTTTATTTACCTCAAAAAGCGATATACATAATATAAATACTCGAAACAAGCATAGGTTATATGCCCCTTATCATCGTTTACATAAAGTTAATAATTCTTTTGTAGGGCTAGGTATTTGTATATACAATAAAATACCAATTAGTCTTTTAGAATTACCATTTAGTATATTTAAAGCTAAAATAAAAGACTGCCTTATTAAGAAAGGTTATTATACGATTAATGATTATTTCAGTGACAAGGATAGATGGTCACTTACACTAGACAACTCATGATCTACTACTTATTTAGAATTTATATAGATACTTAGCATTTTTCAGTTTATCATTATATAACATTTCTAGTTCTTTTAAATTATTATTCGTTAAGCATAATTAGGTCATTCTACTTACTACATCTACATTTGCATTGTTGTTCCACAATTTTTTTTTAAATTTACTGTACTGTAAGATGAAGATAACTCGTTATCATGGTCTGTGAACTAAAGTTTTTGTAATTTTGTGTATTCATATACCGTCACTTCTGTAACATACATTTCCACCATAGTTCTGAACATGGTCACGAGTTGTATACATTATAAGTCGTAAGTGGATGCTCCTGTTACACAATATTCGCATTGGAAGGCTAACTAAAACACATCATTTAGTAACTACATTAATTGCTTAAGTATTATGTCTGTAACTGATTACTATCTACAAGTAATTTAGTACAATGTGTAACAGTTGCAGCTCCTTACAAAAATGAAAATATGTACCATAATATTGGCGATTTAAAAGAGTGGCCTCGAGTTTTATTGCCCGTTCTTTCTCGTGGCTCTACCTATTGCTTTGCGAACGAGGCAGTAAATGTAAATGTAGAAGCATTAAGTAATTTAATTTTAAAATTGACGTTCATAAGCGTCACATTGTGACCTAGATGAATAAATGATTTTGATTTGATTTGATTTGATTTGACTTGTACTTCCCAGGAGGAAGGATGGGACGAGGCAAGGAGATCTCGTTGGCAGCAGGAAGTGAGGATACAAAAGAGGTTCATTCCTCAACAAGAGTACCGCGAAGAGGTTCGTCCCAGGTCAATCCTGCTGTCCAAAGCTTCTGCAAGAAGCATTTTGCCCAAAATATAACAGGAATAATCCAACCGTTCGGATCAAAGGTTCTGGCGACAGTAGACAACACGAGACGCTTAGTCCAAGAACAAGGCAATTTCAAGTCAACGTTATACGCAAAGATGTCTTGGACTGGTCTGTACTGAACGCCGAGAACAGCCATCATGGCGGGGTTGTCAACAATCTCAAACAAATGTGGATCCTGCTGATGATCTTCTGGCAAGCCTTCCAAAAGCGCTGGTGAGTTGGAAATCCATTTGCGCAACTCATAACCAGCGGAGGCCAACATACCTATCAATTCGTCCCGCAGGAGGATCGCCTCGTCCGCTGTGGAGGCGCCCGAGCAAATGTCATCGACGTAAATATCGTCCTTTAAGATGGCGGAGGCTCGTGGGAAACGTAAGCCTTCGCGGTCTGCGAGCTCCCAAAGAGAACGTATTGCCAAGTAGGGGCTTGACCTTAACCCGTACGTATTAGTATTGAGCTCGTAGACGACCATGGGATCACGAGGAGACTCTCTCCAAAGGATCAGCTGGAAGCGACGGTCATCAGGGTGGATAATCGTCTGCCTGAACATCATTTTTATGTCGGCCACAAAGACAACCTGATATCGTCGGAAGCTGGTGATGACGTCACAAAGGTCCTTGACCAACTTGGGACCAGAATGCATTCACTGGTTCAAGGATACGCCTGTTGAAGTCTGCGCAGAACCATCAAACACTGTGCGCAGCTTGCCAGTCGATGGCTTCAATACCGCATGATGCGGGAGAAAGTAATGCTCCACCGAACGCCAATCCAAATTTGACACTGACATGTGTCCCAATTGTTCATATTCTCTCATGAACTCAATGTACTTCTGTCTGAGCTCCGGATCAGGACCCATGCGACGCTCCATAGCCAACAATCTCTTTTCGGCTAAAGGTCGTGACTCACCAAGCGGAGGCCGAAAAGACAGAAATGGTAGCCTCGTAATGATCCGACCAGAACGGAGTCGACCAGTGTTGTTCTGGAAGAACAGCTCGCACTCCTCATGTTCTGGATTCAAACGGGCAGCCTGAGGGGGCTCCTCTACTTCCCAAAACCTCTGAACCGCATCAGAGAGAGCAGAGCCTACAGCCAACAAATTATCAAGTTCAGGTGGAGGGGGGTCCCTAGGTACAGGTCCCATCAAAGCAAATCCAAATATGGTCGGGATGGCAGTCAAACCATTTGGCACCAAGACCCGTTTCCCACCAATCAAAATTCCACCGAGGACATCAGTGCCAATCAAGAAATCGATTTGTCCCGGTGTGTCAAATTTGGGGTCTGCCAGTTCCAATCCCGATGTCAAATTCACCACAGCAGCAGGTAGCTGTTTCTGTGGATGCATACCCAAAATATTCTTCAGCACAATAGCCGAGGTTCTAATCCTCGGGTGTGAAGATTCAACAGGGCCAAACAAAACCTTAACTTGCCCTTCAACATTAGAGGCTACGTCCCCTATGCCCCGTGTACAATTTGGAAATAAACCCATATTTAATTTAACCTGCCCTACCAAATAAGTGGAAACAATGCAATCTTGTGAACCTGTGTCCAATATAGCACGGACAACAACAGAGGTCCCCGTGGGTCCCCAGACCCTAACAGCAACCGTTGGTAGGATAACGGTCTCAATGGGGGAGGTTGGAGTTATAGGGCAGGGGTCAATGACCTATTGTTGCCTGGGCGGCGACCGTTGGCCAGGACCAGGCAAGTCAAAACGAGGGTGCGGCTTGAAGTCCTCAAAGGCGCGATGACTCGATCCGCGCGCCATCTGTGGGGGGTCATAATGACGCACCCGCCCAAAACGAGGTGGGCGCGAGTCAAGGCGGGGACGCTCCGCCAAAGGAGGGGAATATCTGGGGCAGCAGTCATGGTAATGGTGACACTGAACAGCACGTTCAGGTGCGTGAGAGAGAGGAGGCGTGCGCACGCTACGGTTCTCCAAATGGGGCAAGTGGCGATCAATTGAGCGAGGCGACTCTCGGCTACGCGCCGGTGAGCCTCGGCTGCCACCTTCAAAACACCCGCCCGTGCGCGGCGTCGGCTAGTTGGACAAGCGGCCAACCTCTCTGGCATTCATACAGAGAATGTCCAAATGCTGTCCTCCACAGTGAGGACAGGGGCGAGAGTTTGGGCAGTCTCGCTGGTAGTGGGACCCCAAACAAGAGAAGCAAAGGCGGCGGGCATTCGCGATGCACCTACGAGAGGCGACATGTAGGTCCAAGAATGCCCTACAACTGGCCGTTCTGTGCCCCGTGACCTTGCAGTAGGAGCACTCCGCTGGGCTCTGCGTGACCGCAAAGCGAGGAGGGCGCCGGTCAACATTGGCTCGGGTGTGACCGCGAGCCTGCTCCTTGACCTTGGGCGGCTGCGTCTTAGCCGGCGTGTCACCACCGGAGTTGTCCAAGACCCGGCACTCATCCTCCAGGAACCTCTCCAGGTCAGCAAAGGGGGGCAGATGGGTCGCGCTATCCCCACCAAAGCGCTGTTCAAAACGCGACCTCAGGTCGGCAGGCAGCTTTTTAGTACAATGTGCACCAATAGATAGGACCATTGGTCCACGGGCAGGTCAAGGCACTTATGTGCGTTGATGGCCACCAAAAGCGGGTTCAAAAGTTGGGTGCGCAACCCAGAGATCCGGGTGAGCGTCGGCAAATCCAAAATCTGCTCAATATGCGTGTCGGCGAGGCCACGCTTTTATGGTACCTACGGGTAATTAGGTCCCGAGCCGTCTGGTACGCCTCGTCAGACACGGGCAGATGCTGAATTAGGCCCTTAGCCTCCCCATCCAGAACCGACATTAAATATGCCAATTTTTGTGCTGGCCGAAGATCAGCCCTGTCATTGACCAGGCTGTCGAACAAATTAATGAAGACCAGGTAGCTTCCTAGGCAGCCATCAAAATGGGGGATGTCCAAAGTAGGGAGCCTACTCACCAGCCCCGGTGCTGACCTAGGAAGCTCCTGCTTCAGGCCGGGTTGCCCTTCCCTATCGGCAACTAGTTGTCTCGCAGTATTGGAGACAGCATCATACAGGTCTAAGACCTGGGCATAGTCTTCGCTGACCTTATTTCGCTGGTCAGCAGTGAAATCAGTGACTGACACTTCGAGACAGCAAGCGCTGAAAGTGCGGAACTGCTGTTCCACACTTGCCAGGCGATCATCGATCCGCTCGTATCTTTGAAGTAAGGCCTGCTGGCGATCAGGCCGGTTCACTAAAGCACTGGCCGAGACAAACCAGCGCAAATCTGATGCAATAGCACCAGCAGCCGCACGCAAGTCCTTGATAGCTGACATAATCAAAATTCAAAAGAGCCCGGACAAGCGTTAAATAATATTAACAATCAAAACTTAATTTTTCTTAATTCCTTGACACCAACAAAGTATTAGCCTGTTTATTGCTGGTACAAGCAAGTGACAGGTATCTACTGTCCAAAAAATAGTTTCAATATTGAAACAAACACAAAAGTTATCAAAAGTTATAACTTAGAACAAATTAAAAGTTGAAACTTCAAATTAATTAATTAATTATTTGCAACAGACAGACTGGCTGTGTTATTTGAGATATACAATAGTAAGTAAGCACAGAATATGTGTTACCTAACAATATTATCTTTATATTATAACAAGGTTTAACAATGTAAGATTCAAACTTAATATATCAATATATGCAATAAACTAAATCAATTGATACATATAACTGATATGTATCCAATCAAAGTGACTTATTAATGCAACAACAAATTTAAGTTAGATTTTTCAACAATACAAATCAACAATTACTGATTAAGGTTATGTGTGACAATGTGTTTCAAATTATCTAGGTCAACTTATACAAATAAATATTATGTATTTTAGACAATACTGACCTGAGAACACTACAACACTGTTAACCTGTTAAGAAATGAGATGATTAGCTCAGATACAAGTTTACATTATAGGCACAGTTAACCACGCTCTTGCACCAAAATTATGTCTAGAATTACCGTAGCCAGGCAGGAAGGTGTATCAGAAGTGCGCAGTGGAAGATGTAATACATCTACCTGACCACGATAGACAATGATCCAGACACAATGCACTGCGTTGCACAGTGATGAATTGAAATCAATCAATATCAATATTATATTTCACTTACCCGATATCTTTGCTGATGTCAGGCTTGAGCTAAATTAGACACATTCATCCAAGTATATTGGCCAAAATAAATGAATGAAGCATCTTATACTTAGCTATTAAGCTGCAAACGCGACGTTTTCAGGACACGTTGGCACGTGGACGTCGATACCGGATTCACAATTTTCACAAATGTCAATCAATAGTTCACAATCAATTTACCGTTGCCAGCACTAGATCAGGCGGCATTCAAGACGGTTTACTCAATTTAATTCAATTTGCGTTAATTCAAAAGGCGATATTTTACGTACGAGACGACCAAGACCGGCGTGTTAAATTTTTCAAGGCGCCAACGGAAGTGACAGTTCAGTGTGACCATTGTCAGAAATTTTCAATAGACTAAACAAAATGTTACTCAATCGATCTAATCGATTTGACTTATAATAAAAACTAATTCTATTTTAAACAGTACCAATAAAGGTAAATCTAAAAGTTTCAAATTACATCGTAAACCAAACAATATTTGTTTTTTTACAATAACATTATTAATACGATTTTAGCTAATAAGTACCTACCTACGTTACGTTACGTTAAAGAAAAGCAAGCTTGTCCTTAACTACTCAATTCCATGGAAATATGATGTATTTGAAACGAGATCGTCAACATTTACCACGTTCACCTGCGCATACACAAGGTTTACTTTCGTGCCCGTTTTTGGTGCTTTCGCTCCCCAGTTAACAAAACACCATGAATTTTTCATTCACTCTCGTACATTAGCGAGTAGACAAATTCTTTGTTGTATGCGTTGCGTTTTATTCAGTAGCAACTGAACTGCCGAGACTTAGCGGAGCAGGTTTAAACGTTTTAGTTTTTAGTTCAAGCCTCAAATGGTTTCGGATTTAAAGCGTTTTACTTTGCGTCTCTTATCGGAAATTATTCTAACCTTTTATATACTGTAGCTAGTCGGCAAATGGGATGCTGATTGGTCGTACGGAATTCGATTTACAAAAATATATTTGTTGTGGCTATGGGTCGTTCCACTTAACATTTGTTATATAGAAAAATAAATCAATCAGAATTTAACTATTCTCAAACATCATTTTTGAACATGGGTTTTATATTTACGTAGTATAATTGTACCTACATGAAGATATGGTTTGATGTAGATTTTACATTTAACATGAGTCAAGTTGAGAGCGTTGCTGTGTTTTCCTTAGCCCCGGGCCTGAGTAAATGAATTACCAGCTTCTAGGCCGGCGGATCATTACAATCATCAGCTTTATTCCTCTATGCATGCTTTTAATAGTGCCTCGTAACTCATTTTTATGAGGATCGCTGTTTGGTGTACTGTATGGCAGGTAAACAACTTTCGTGATAGTTTTTATTAGTTAATTTTAATTTGTAAGTTTATTTTTCCTTTTGAATAATAATAATACAGATGATTAATTATAACTTATGTTATTATTTTAAATAATCATAATTTCTAAGAATATATATGAACATAAATATAAAAATAAAAAGTGAAAATATATATGTTCATGTGGGTTTAGGCAGCATTGCCACGTTGGATGGCAATGCTGATTCTTTGAGCAAAGAATAAACCAGCCTTCTGGTCACGTGAGACGTTGATTACCCGTTTAGATATTTCTCGGTATAAAGAACGAGCGCTCGGACCCCATAAGCCTAGCGTTTCCACCCCAAACGGCTCAAATACGTAATTAGCTACTAGATTACTGTATTTGCGCCGTTTGAGGGTTGATGCCGCAGATGCAGCAGCAGCGCCAGCATGGCCTCCCGTGCTTGGAACATGGGACGGCGTGAGGGTGTCTACGCAGGTTGCGTCCCACACCAAAGGCCTACCCATTTTCCATGGCAACAATGACATACCGTCAGGTCACTTCCGTGATAGATTGTATTATATTAATATTTCTTTTTTTATTTTGGCCTTTTACCGACGAGCAGACAGAACACACAAAGTATTACTATCTACGTATAAATGTACCTAGTTTCTGACCGCGGCTCTGTAAACAAGGCCGTAGACTTCCGTAAAAATATGCCTGTGTACTGATGTATGTTATTGCAAAGTTCCAGCAAATATACATATGTTCAGTAGTTTTTGCGTGAAAGAATAACAAATATCCATCCATCCTACGAAACTTTCGCGTTTATTTAAGTAGCATGAACTTTCAGCTTCCTGTTAACAAAATATTGCGTATAAATTCAGATAGCCATAACAGATAAGTAAGCAGGTTACGGCGGTAAACGAGATAAACCCTCTCATAGAGGTAGCAGTACTCGCATTATAGTTAATAGACGACCGACAACCAGGCGCCTGTACAAGGAAATTTTTATGGTAAGGCTCCGATAATCAGCGAACACCAAAGTGCACTGGCTTATGTTGTGTAAAATGTTGACGCCAACAAAAATTTTTATAATACCTCGTTTTCTGTTTTTTGTACATAATACGGTGTTTTTACGCGCGCCTGCTAAAAGTAATCTTTAACGGCCATGTAATGTAATGTAATGGTCTGTAATGGACTTGTGTGGTTCCCTTGGTAGTTTGTTATCCTTTCTACTTAAAATTAGAAGTGAAACTGTATAACTGCGCACTTCTTTCTTTCTCTTAGCGTTATCCCAGTTTCAGTCAGGGGTCCGCTTTCTAGTCTAACCGGATTTGGCTGAATATTAGCTTTTCCACGGAGCGACTGCTTGTCTGACCTCCGCAACCCGAAACTGCACTATAATACAATATTATTTAGCTTATATTAAATGTTGTTATGCTAAATATAAAAGGACAGCTAGGATATGATGTCTTATTTGTTTGCCTGGATGGTATAATGTGATTAATGAATATACCAATCGATACGGGACATAAAACTGCCTCGTTGGTCTCGCAGCATAAATGTGCGCGTGGGATTTGGAGGTCTCGGGTTCGATTCCCGGGTCGGGCAAAGTGTTATTGGGTTTTTCCGTTAGGAAATTCTCAGTAACAGCACGGAGTCTGGTAATGTGCCCGGTACGGCAATAGGCTCGCCCCCTATTAGGTGGGACCTAAAAATTCATGGCGAAATGTGGGTGTTATATTACACCTCTGCCAACCCCTTTGGGGATACAGGCGTGAGTCTATAAATAAATAAATAAAAACGGGACATAAAAATAGGATGCGCTTTTATATACATTGCTCTGTTTATTCATTACGCTTACAACTATCTTGCGACAGCACTGTCAGTTAATATCAAATCGGAGCTGAGACGCGGTCGCTAACAATGGACTCCTATCATAGGACAATAGATTAGGTTTAGAACTTACCTGCTCAACCGTCCCAATAATAGCTTTTTTTAAATATACATACCTATGTTTTCAAAAAGCTGTAAAGTTTGAAAAGTATCTACAGCGACATAAATAGAAAAACTGCATGACCACACTTTATGCCGAAAACACTGTCAAGCCATGTTAATAATGGCTTAAACCTGCACTCAGTGCTTGGCCATAGTAGCGCGGGCAGCCCGCGCGCGGGCCGCGCGCGGCGCCGCGCGCGTCTTCATGTGTCCGTAGTGGCGCGTTTGCGGGTGCGGTGTACAGTGTTTGTCAAATTTAGTATTGTGACGGATCGTGGCTAGATTAATATGAGTCTTCAGTTAGATGACGTTAACACTCACCATAGTAACACTCTGTCAATTGTTTGCCAAATTCGCAACTAACTGATAACAAGATTATAGCCGTGCGGATAATGCAACCGCCTCACGGTCTGAGGGCGTGGGTTCAAATCACATTTATAGCTGTTATGAGAATTTCAGTTTTTATGAAATTTGGAAAATGTTTATGAATATTTGGCAAAAATTTAAAAAGAATTAATATTTTGAATAAAAATTGGAAAATTCTAGTAACTTTAGGAACGAATGGAAGGGTTAAAAAGAGATATGTGGTAATGTAAATAAATCAAAAAAATAGAATTTATTTATTTATTTAAACTTTATGTACGATACACGATGTAAGTACAATGGCGGACTTAATGCCATCGATGCATTTTCTCCCAGTCAACCATAGGGTGATACAGAGATGATTGTGGTAGGTGTACAAATTATTTTAAAGAGTTGAGCAAATTAATAAATGTATATGACAAGTAACATAAATATAATAATATACAATACATACATATTTTATACAATATGACTACATATACCTATACATTCTAGATAAATATATATTTAAATCATATAAATAATCACCTATATATAACTAAATATAATAAATAAATATATATAATATATATATACTGTTTTATTGATGTGAAAAATTATGATGATTGTGCCAATAACTCTTTGCGAATATGCTCGCGTGCCTTAACCTTGAACGTCCAACGATTAGCAGCCATCCTGATCTCCAGAGGCAGGGAATTCCAAAAATGAACTGATTGGACAGTGAAGGAAGAGTGGACAAGGCCAGAAGTGTGAGCGGGGCATGAAAGTAAGAGATTGTTAGAAGAACGAAGATCTTTTGAATGAATCGAGCTTAAGTATTGAATATTAGACATTAGGTATACCGGAGGACTTGGGGAATGAAGAAGAGAAAAAAGAGTCGTGAGAGCGCGCAACCTTCGGCGCTGACGAATGGGCAACCAGCGAAGTTCGGAACGGAAAGCAGACACATGGTCATACTTGCGAAGATTAAAAATAAATCGAATGCAGTTATTGAGAAGACGGTCAAGTTTATCGATAAGGTCTGCATTCAGGTCGAAATAACAAACGTCACCATAATCGATGACCGGAAAAAGTAAAGTTTGCACCAGCGTTACCTTTGTCCTGACGGGAAGAAAATGTCTTAAGCGATAGAGAGTTCGCAGGGACCCAGTAATTCGCTTACTCACATTCGTGACTTGAGCTTGCCAACTAAGAGATTCGTCTATATGCAATCCTAGGTTTTTGACACTCGAAGTTACCTTTATTACAGTTCCATCAAATAAAATCGATGGAAGAGATAGTGCCTTAACTCTGCTCATCATACGATTACTTCCTATAATAATAGCCTGGTATTTTGAAGGGTTGACATGAAGTCCAAACCTATCGGACCAATGTTTAATAGCAGTCAAATCATTATTCACAGCGTCAATGGCAGCAGTTAGATTATCTACCGTGGCCGAGAATTTATATATATACTTTGCATTTTTAAGTTCATCGTAATATAATACTAGCTTTTGCCCGCGGCTTCACGCGCGATGAAGTCGGGGTAACATAAATTTACTTTCAGTCTCAAGTTGTGTGAGACTCCTGATTAGTCTAAAGAGTTCAGAAACTCTATAGAGTACAATGTAATTCGGTCAGTATCCATGGCATTATCTACATATATACCGAATATACCTATATCTATAAACAGTCTTCCTTGATGAGCGAGTTCGACTCGCACTTGATTTAATAATTACTCATAAAAGTTTGAGATCCGCACGCTCCGCATTGTTTCCCGCTTGCCGCCCGCGCATTCACTACGGACACTTGTATGAAAGTCCTATGGTTTGAGTTGCCCGCGTGCTCCCCGCGTTGCACCGCTCGCCGCCCCGCTCTCCCACTACGGACACTCCTATAGAGTTCCATATGTTTGAGTTTCCCGCGCCGCGCCCGCACCCGCACCCGCCTTTCACTGTGGCCGAGCACTCAGACTTTTATACGTAAGTCTAAATTCACCAGTCTTACATTTACTTCAGAAGGAGAAGCGCCCATTCAATAAATACGATTCAAAACGATTTGAAATGCATCCACGAGAATGCTACAGCTTTAAATTTGCAATATCCATTGAATGAAATAATATTCGTTGCGCACATTGGATGTATATATTTTATTTTATTAGGAAGGAGTTTTGCGTGCCACTTCTGTGAATTGATTTGAGAATTTAGTAAGAATATGTAGTATGAAGATGGCTATTTTGGACCTTGCTAGTTGTTTGCACTACAATTACTTATTTCCACATTTAGTTCTGTAGTGGCGAGAAAGCCTACAGTAAATTGGTAATTGAATAGTCGATGTGCCCTGATGCCGTAGCTCTCATATGCTACGGCGTAGCTCACTGAATCTAGGCCGTAGCACGCTAGGCTACGCTACGACAAGCATTTGTTATAACGTCTGGGTTCTGGAAATGTCAGAAATATTGCCGAGAGAATCAGGATCACTGAACTGACTGACAGCACCATGATTTATTTATAGCAAGTAATAAAAATATGTTGATACGATCACTTTAAATTTATATTTATAATAATAAAAAAATCGGAGTATTTCAAATGTTAATATGAAAGATCCTTCACTGACCCGAAATCAGCTTAACAATACCTAAGGTCAAGGCAATCGTTGACCACCAACTGAAAATGTCAACCGAATTTAAGGTCAGCGTCAATACGCTGACCTTAAATTCGGTTGACATTTTCAGTTTATTGACCTTTGTATGAGATGGTAAGTTTTTTAGTGAATAGGTAAAGAAGATTACAATCAAATATGGTAGGTTTGCAATCTTCTGAAATAAAGATCTTTCACGTTACTCCTACTGAATAATATAATCGCACGCAAGTTAATACAGCCGTGGACGGACAGACGTCCGTCTGTTAAGTTAATTCTCGTTAATCTATTTCACTGCAATAGTTTTTAGATACGAACTTAGAATATTTATTTACTAACATAACTTTTATCATAACTAAAAGTTTTCAAAAAAAAACAAAACCTAATAATGTCTTATTACTTACTGTGTTTTGGTTTAGTTTCCATGGACAATGGTAAGTGTTGGATCCCATTCCAAACTTAGTAAATGTTATACAACGTGCATCGAATTATATTTTTAAAGTTTTAGTATGCAAAAATGTAGACAGTAATCTTATCTATTATCTCCAAGAATCATATTCAGCTGTAGATTCATAGTTTGGTAAGGCATAATAAAATCAGCTTTTTTTGCCCTCCTGTAAAATTTGCTCGAAGTCCCTTACTGTGTTTTGATTTGGGACAGCCGATTTGATTTAGTGATAACAAGCACGTCTCAGTTCGGTTCGGAGTGCGGCAACTACAGCGGAACTGCACCAAGTTTAGGTAAAATCGCACCCACTAGCATTGTTATAAGTTCAGACGCCAAACCGTAGCGGTAACCGAAGCGTATTATGTGAGTACAAACTCACACACTGTTATACCAAATACAATACAATTATACTAAAACGACCACTAAAAATTGCAGGTACTTTATTTTGATGTATCAAATACTTTTGAAATATTTGATTATGTAATCTGAATAAATAAATGCATATATTAATAAGGCATGTATGCTCCTGGGACATGATAGGGGTGCACTAAGAAGGGATTTTCCATCAAATTCCCACGGGATCGCGGTTTAGCGTGAAATCGGTACATACATATAGGTAAATTCAAGAAAGTTGACCACAAATGGCGGCCGTCGCGCATATGTACATTTGTGCACCAATGGCGTTACTCCATTCTTGACGCATTTAGGGAATGCGTCAAGAACGGAGCCACGCCATTGGCACTCCACCCGCGCCTCACCCTGCACCTCCACGGGGACCTTAAAAAATGATTTCTGCGCAGTGGTCATCTTTCGTGAACCGACCTATACACATTTTCGCATTTATACCTAATATTAGAGAATATTGGTTCAGCCGGTTTAGCGTCAAATGGGAACATACATTATTTTATTTATAGTCTCACGCCTGTATCGCCGAAGGGGTAGGCAGAGGTATGATATAACACCCTCATTTCGCCATGAATTTTTAGGTCCCATGTAATAGGGGGCGAGCCTATTGCCAAAATGGGCACATTACCAGACTCCGAGCTGCTATTGAGAATTTTCTAACGGAAAAACCCAATAACACTTTGCCCGACCCGGGAATCGAACCCGAGACACATTTATGCCGCGAGACCAACGAGGCAGTCTACATACATACACATTTTCGCATTTATACCTAATATTAGTAGAGATTAGCCAAGGCTGTTACAATAATTACACTGCCCAACAAAATTGAACTTTTTATTTGTTTCCTGAGATTTTTTACCTGTTGTTTACTAATTTAGGCTCGCTTATTTTAAATCTCCACTCAGATTTTTTCTAGCAGCTCTAGTTTAGTAGATACAGGTACCCCCTTAAAGTGGCACGGTTGTGGAATGCATTGCCTGTTTCCATCAAACTGGCTCAAAATATCACATCCTTTAAAAAATTAGTTAAAAACCACTACTTATCTCTTTAACTTTCCATAACATTGTCAAACTCACACTTTCTTTTTCTCCCTTTTTTTACTATTGTCTACTCCCATTACTTAATTCATTATATTATTGTATGTATATATGTATTGTATGTATATATGTATTTATATTATAGTATATTTATTAGTTTATTTGTATGGTATAGTGTGTATTCATATTTTGTATCACTAGTATCCTACTACGCCAAAACTGCCCTATGTCTGGCTCCTTACTTCTCTTTTTCCATAAGGGTTGCCTGTAAGAGATTGCTTTTTAGCGATAAGGCCGCCGTTTGTGCAACATATATTTATCTATTGTAATTTCTGTGTTAAATTCATTTGGTGTACAATAAAGATTATTAATATTAATAATAATAATAATATTTACTCTCCATTTGAGGTCTTACTAAATTTGTTTCCTTTTTGCAATGATTTTGTCTAGAAGAATCTGTGTAAACAATCCAAATAGATTTTGTAACATTTGTGTCAAATATTCATTCGAAAAAATCATTTTAAATGTGTCAGCCCTGGACACCGAATATAGTATGTAAAACGTATGTGGAGTCTTTACGGTTATAGAAAAATAACACGAGATCCCTTGAACCTCATTAGTCCTATGATTTGGCGTGAACCGGCAAACCACCACGACGATTGTTATTTCTGCGTTGTAAACATAACAGGGATTAACCACCAAAATCGGTCCAAATGGGATTATCTTACTGTGCCGTCAGTTACTTGGACCTGTCTTGAGTTCAACTGATACATTAGAACTCCAACCAAGTACATCTTGGGTACGTCAGCACGAAATTGTTCAACAAATGGAGGAAAGTGCCACAAGCTGCAAAGATCGTTCCCAAAATTAAGTGCTAATAAGTGAAAACTTCAATTTTCGATGGACCACAAATCAGAAAACTAAATAAACAATGTAGATTTTACTGAAAGTATTACAGCCCCTGAAAAATATGCCGGTAAGAACTTTTTGGGAAATAAGAAGTCTATCCACTTTCTGGCCACGTCAAGCAGATACTATTACACTTTCAGCAGCTTGGATGCAACATTAGCATTAAGATGCATTTCGTGCACAGCTACCTTGATCGATTTCCTGAAAATCTTGAAGCGACGAGCAGAGAGAAGGCATCCATCAGGATATTCGCACTATGGAGGAGCGCTACCAGGGCTATTAGAGTGAAAGTATGATGGCTGACTACTGTTGGATTATCCAGAATAGTAGTAAAACACCAATCCATTCATGAAAGTCACATAAAAGAAAGTTTTGTTCTAATTAGATGGTTAAATAAATTTCAATAAGTCAGAAATCCATGATTTTCTTTCAAAAATAGCTACCCTTTGTATGTCAAAAGAAGAGGTACTAGCAAAAATCTGAGTACTGATTTGGAATCAGGGTAGAAAATGCAGCTAGATCCAAAAAAAACATTCCATGAAATAAAAATGCTGTTGTGCAGTGTTATTAGTTTATATAAGTAAGCGAACAAAATCATGACAGTGCACCTCATAACAATGTATAATGTGACAGTACTGACAGGTATACGATAGAACATGCGCAGCACTCAATTATTACAGCGCATGCGTTCTTAAGAATGTCCCTACAATCTTCGACCCTCTCTTAAATCCCTCCCAGATTATTTTTTGCAACTAATTGTATCCTATGTGCTTTTTCTGGTTCTGAGCTACCTCCCCACCAATTTTCAGCTAAATCGGTTCAGCCGTTCTTGAGTTATAAATAGTGTGACTAAAACGACTTTCTTTTATATATATAGATATGAAAATTGGTGTAAGGTATTGTTGGGAAATGAGCTGTTTTAAACAGAAATTTCATATTAAAGAACCTTATTTAATATGTATTTCACAACAGGAAATAATAATGTGTGTCTATAAATATCTATATACATATACTCTGATATTAAGCTATTTATTTGCGACAGTTCGTAAATATTTTAAATTAAGATGGTTAACATTTAAGGTTTACTTTGATGTGGTAAATGTATACATTATAAAAATATGTCGCACAACTTTGGTTTATCTAAAGAATACTCCTTTTAGTTTTAAGATACTATAGAATTTGCATTGCACAATACAAATATTATATATTTTAATGCAAAAGTGTGTTTGTTTGTCCATCTTTCATGTACTTAAAAACGGGACAATAATGTGGTATGATTGTCGTGTGTGGGGATGGTAAGGCAGCCGAAGATTGTCGTAGGCTTGTCGCAAAGACCCACGCAAGCGGAGCCGCGGGCGGAGTCTGTCATTCAAATATCATTTCTGTACATCACAAAACGTTCGTAGTGACGCAAGGCACAGTCCATACGCGCGTCATAATAGAAACTGTCTCTCTATTTATTTGACATTGACACAGCCTGTGAAATAATGCAAAATGAAATAGCAGCCTGCCAAATGAAATAAATCTCTAGATTATATATAATTTATGCCGCTAAGTTATGAAGTTGTTGTTTTCTATACAATATCTAAAATGGTTTTTGAATTGATTGTTTTGAATTGTAATAAATCTCATTTCAAGACCTGATATTGGTAAACATTTAAACCCATATCAAACATTCAGACTATGCCGCAGCTTTTCATTGTACCAACATTTGTACGTCACTCAATACTCTTAATAATACATACGTATTAATGTAAAAACAGTATTGAAATACTGTTTATTAAGTAAGTAAAGTATTTTCTACCTTGTCACTTACTTTTTTAAGACACCTTTATTTCGTAGATTACAAATGTTCAGTCAGGTGCTATAAAAAAGCTTAAACTACAAAAATACTTTGAAGTTATCTCTCAAGATCAGAATTGAATTCACAATACTTGGCGCGGCCAAAAAGGTCGAAGTGGCTGCTTTTATCTTTACTCAATGACTGCCGTGTGGTTGACGTAATAGAATACAAGTGTCACCACCCCCTATCTTCTCGTGGGTGTCGTAAGAAGCGACTAAGGGATAACACGATGCAAATACCATCTTTGCGTAGAGACGGAAAACTCGACATCAAACCCTATACGACTGCCTCGTTGGTCTCGCGGCATAAATGTGCGCGTGGGATCGGGAGATCCCGGGTTCGGTTCCTGGGTCGGGCAGTGTTATTGGGGTTTTCTGTCACGAAATTCTCAGTAGCAGCACGGAGTCTGGAAATGTGCCCGGTACGGCAATAGGCTCGCCGCTTATTACGTGGGACTAAAGTATATCTGGCGAAAAGTGGGTGTAGAAATACACCTCTGCCTACCCCGGCGTGACGATATGTATGTATGTATGTCAATGACTTATAATCTTTTTTTATCCTTAAATGTGTAGATAGATTATGCTTTATTACTGTTTTCAACTTTTTATTAAAGCTGCTCTTTATCTCTTATCATATGTTTCGATAACGATAACTTATAGCTTCTTGCTCAACAAAATCTACATCCGAAATTTGCTTAAGTGCAGAATACATTTTACATATAGACGGGATTACGAAATAGTGGTTAATGCTGGAGCCGCGTCGAGTTCCATATGTATGTGTGCCCAGCCTCCCCGGAAACAATAACGGGCCGATGCCAATCGTTATTGGCCGACACCACTTCACTTCACATAATATGTGAAGTATATATATCATATTATGAGAGAGGAATATTTTTAATATAAACCCTGCAACACACTTTTATCTATGTAAATTAACAGAGGGCCAACTGTCGTATTTATATTTGTTCAAATGCAAGTTCAAATGTAAATTAGATCTGGGGACCAATTCTGCTATTTTTATATGACATTGATATCATATTTTGAATGGATTTAAAAGCGGTATTCTGATAACCTTCATGTCATTATCGTATAATTTAAAATAAACAGTTCGTCGTTGACACATACGATCTCGTTACAATTTCATTCAAATATCATATAATTTAGAAGAATACGCTTTTTGTGACGTAAGTATGACACTGACATCATATCGCAACTATATTTATTTAGCGGAATTGGGCCCCTGGTGTCAGTGTCATACTTATGTCATATATGGTATTCTTCTAAATTAACTGATATATTAACTGAATTGAATTATAACGCGACTAGATTGTAATTTGAAGAAAGAGTCAAACTACCTGTGAAAATCGAAATAAATATGTCAAATTAGTCGATAATGGCATTAATTTAGCAGAATACTAATTATAAATCAATTAAAAAATAAATCGCATTTTGTTCAAAATACAGTGTCGATATCAAATAAAATACGAGAATTGGCCTCCTGAAACACAATATGCGCTATATAAATAATGCTGTTATAACACGACTGTGAAGAAACTATTGTTGCTACTCTAATTTTTGTTAGCTTATCCATTTATTCGCGTATGAGCTATCACTGTGGAAGTGTGCCATAATTAATGTTTTAAACTGACTACAAAAATCAGTTGCACGCTGCTAAAAATGAATTGTGTTAAAAAAAGAATATTTAATTTGAATATGAATTAATTTGACGCTAACTTGCCAGTGCAAGTCTGTTTTAACTCCTTAGGCGTGGCACAATTAAAAGCCATACAGCCGTAGTAGGTAACTAAGGTACAAAAGGAATCCACTTGCCAAATTCAAACTTTATGATTCTATCAGTAAGTTTAGACTCATAAATAATGCAGCAGCCAGAACAAGTAGTTTCATATTCATAATAATGATGCTGACTTGAATGCCACCCGTAGTCTTTCTTGTTGGTCTGGCGTGACTTACTACAATCATCATCATCAGCCCTTAATACTGTCCCACTGCTGGGCACGGGCCTCTTCCCATTATGAGGAGGGTAAGGCAATAGTCCACCACGCAGGCCAAGTGCGGGTTGGCAGACTTCGCATGTCTTTTGAGAACATTATGGAGAACTCTCAGCCATGCCGGTTTCCTCACGATGTTTTCATTCACCGTTTAGCAAGCGATAATTAACAATTTAATACGCACATAACTCCGAAAAGTTATCGGTGCGCGCCGTGGATTCGAACCCGGACCCTCAGCGTAGCAGTCTGTTGGTCTCTCCACTAGGCTATCGCTGCTTTCTTCGCCTTCGACTAACTACAATGCATTCTAATGATTAAGTAATATTTCAATTAACACTTTACTTGACACATAAACCACCCATACGTAAAATATACAACCCACTAAACTCGAAGCAAATATTTTCAATATTGCCACAGTGTATAAAACATGGAATAAATCAGAGCGGTATTTCTGCAGTTTGCGAGGCTCTTTGAGAACCCTTCTAAATAGAGTACTGAAAATATAGGAGAATATGTTAAGCAAGAAAAGTTATAAAAGAAGTGCAAAAGTTGGTAGTTGGTTTTTAACGAAACAAATTTTATGTTTCATTACGTATGCGTATGTTTGTGTTTGATCTTCTCAAAGCATTTAATGGTGGAGTAGACAAGTTGTGATGTATACTTAGAACTTTTTTGCAGATTGAATATGGCGTATTTTTTCGAATACCTATGCATGAAACGAGGATACCAGGGTATCACTACGATTTTTGCCATGTTTATAGTATTTTGATTTGATTTGTCTCGAAAGAAATAAAAAAAAACATGACACGTAAAACTTAAAAATGAAAGTAGTCAAAGAAAATATTAAATATCACGAAATTGAACTACGTTTCGTATACCGACATCCTATTTTACGAAACATTGGAGCTTGCAGATGGTAACCCCACAGTTTTAATATGTTTTTGTATATATGAAATCACTTGACGGTTAAGAATGGGATTGAAAAGAGTGGTAAGCGTTTACTGGTAAAGCAACTCAATCTTCCCAATACATTGCTAGTGTATCTTTAATACAATATGTATGTCTCTCCGGCGTCATTTACCGCAGTGTTGAAAAAATATGCGCGCACGGATATACACATACACATAATAATATAAAGAGATAGAGACGTTGCCTTAAAGTAATTTAGCATGAAAATTTGGATATTTTTCATGATAAGACATATTCAGTGAGGGAAGGTCGTATCAGTTTGTAAAGTTGCATTGACATAGTTAGTGGAATTTCCACGAATTCCACGGTGGAAGGATAAATTCCTGTATAAAGAATGACTTTTCTCGGGTTTACAGATTGAAATTTAACTACAGTTTGCGGATTTTATTGCGATACATTGGTTTTACTGATATTACATTTAAACCGAATAATATAGAAACTACATTATTTATTATGACTTTTCTTACTTAAAACTGAAACATTTTTTAACATGGTAAATTCTTTAACATATTTAGACATAGTAGTATTATATTATCCGCGGCCACACTCATTATCTTTTTCGTACAGCAGTCGTCTATTCATTGCACGGTATGCACCGCTGCATACTACGCATGCCATTGCCGCGTTAGGTCCAACCCTAAAACCATCACATAAGGAATGTTGGACCTCAGATGCGACACACGATATAATTGTTTCTCTATTCGGGCGGTTCAATTTCATCCTATGACTTGAAACTACACCGAAGCCAATATATTCTGCCGAAAGTTCGCTACTAAGTTGCAAAGCGAATGTTATGATACGTTTCAATGTATTATTCGAGTGTTATCGACGTAATATCTCGTTTATTACATCTAGCGAATGCGGAGTGCCTACTTTTGGACGTCAAGAGAATTTTATAGACGTCATTTTGTTGATACACAGAAATATAAATAGCATGATTAGTTTTTATGTCATCCGAATGATGCGTAATTATGTTTGATTAATTCGCAATTGTAGTAAATATAAAAAGAAAATGTATATTTTCGCAAATGGAATATAGCCCGATTTACAAAGAGTGTACAAACATACACCAGTATAAACATAATTGTTGTTAAACCTGTAAAAAAAGCAATATTACTATATTTCGAGTCTGAACTTTGTGCCCATTTATTGCAGGTTTGTAAAATTGGCCGACACATGTATATTTTCTAATGCGAGAGGTTTCGTTAAAATTAAAACGTTTTCAGATTTCCATCTCTTGAATACGATTTTTATTTACACATCAGGCAATGGCAAGCGGGCCAGATTTAGTTTACAAGATTTTTTCAATCTCACTCAAACTGAAATATGTTTATTTCCATAAAAATGTTTAAATTTTTTGGACATGTCAGAAAGTCATACAAATAAAAACAATAAAAAAGTAACTTTAAATGCATATTAACATAGTTGAGAATTGAAAAAATGCCTGTTCAGAAAGTAGAGCCTCGTGAGAAGAATCAGGCAAGAAACTCCGGGCCACTCTTTTCTACGTCTTGATTCTATACAATTTAAAAACTTAGTAACTACATTGAATTATAGGTATATGAGCTGGTGTGGGTCTATAATGTTGTTGTCAATGAATAAGGCTTTTTTAATAATAATATAAAAGTACTAACTAGCATAATATAGACACAATAACTCACACTCACATGAAACTTAACACTAATTAAACATTTGATCCTGAAAAAGCTAAACTCCCTAAAAGCTCCCTTAAAGCCTGTAAGGACGTATAGTGAAGACCTCACAAGCTTTTATTTCGGACACAGCAAAAGGGCTTTCGGTTTGTAGCAGATCCTATGCAGCGTTTTTTTTCAATGAGTATTCTAATAGTCAGAATTAACGATACATCACCCTTTAAAGCTAGTTCCTTATACAAGAGTGGATTAAATTATAAACCACGTATGATTACACTCGATTACAACAATAGGTAAAAAATAAAGGCTCAAGCCTCCAAGTCTACCAAACAGGCAACAAGATGCAATACACAAAACCACACAACTCCGACCACTAATGTGCAAACCAGTTGTATCAAATTCACCGCAACCGCCATATTCTATTACATTAATATCCCCTATAAGTAAAAGAACACTTATGGTCTTTACGGAACAAGAGCGGCTCTGTAAGTCTCAATTTGGTCTAATGCCAAATGACATTGCGCAATTGAATACAGCTTCCATTGCGACTAACTGTCCTCATGCTCCGCAGCTTTGAAAATAATAACCGGGTGTATCTTTTGTGAGCGAGTGTACAGTCTTGAAAGACAACACAACAAGTAATTAATTACAATGTGGCACAGTTGCAGCTCCTTACAAAAACAAAATATGTATCATAACCCTGGCGATTAAAAAGAGTAGCCACGAGTTTTATTGCCCGTTCTTTCTTGTGGTTCTACCTATTGCTTTGCAAACGAGGCAGTAAATGTAAATGTAGAAGCATTAAGTAATGTACTTTAAAATTTGACGTTCATAAGCGTCACCTTGTGACCTAGATGAATAAATGATTTTGACTTTGACTAGTAAGCTATGGAGGTAGGCGGTACAGTCGCGAAGTTAATTTACACCTATCGGTGTTCCTAATTAATATTACGAGTGGAGCGTGTCGCGTGAATATATTTAATGAACCCGCGTCACTACCAGTGTACCCTCTGATATACACACAATTAATTAGTATGCTTAAGCCGCGTTTCTACTGCTCAGTATTATTTAGAATGACAGATATTTTAGTCAAAGTGACCATTTCTGCTGGATAAGGGGGTGTCTGGGGTCGACATAAATTCCGATGTCGGCGTTATTGCGGTGTCTTTAGTTTGACGAAGGTACCGCACGAATTGTTGAGGCTATCTCAAAGCAGATCGAAACCTGAAACTGTCTTATGTTTATTATTTACGTGGAAGCGGAACCCTTGACGGTGCGCGGCGCGCGGCGTGGCAAGATTTGTGTCAATTTATCAGTATTTAATAAGTACGTCGTGAACACACCTGCCTTGAAGGAAATAGGGTTTCCAATAAATTGGATGTCATTCGTAATATCTGATGAACGACGTCGGGATAAAGGTGAGACATGTTCTAGCGTGATAATGTGACGTCACGCGTCGTGTATTTATGACGTGTTATATTTTGTGTTGCCAACTACTCTATACAAATGATAACGATTAAGCTTTAGTGAATTCGCGTTGAAAATTATGGCAACATTACTGCAGCTGTTATCAACGTATATTGTGAGGATTTTACATGTATGCCGACATCAACGGGATCTAATGATCTCGACAATGATGAGAAATGTTCGAAATATTTAAAATAATAGAAGCTTGTTACGGAAATAAAAGGCATGTAATGTTTTGGCAAAGAGAAACACCAGACGGTGTTGTTGGATAGCTAAGGCACTCAAGATGGCACTGAGTATTTGGTTGTCCCTCTATCTGTGGTAGTATTGTGCTCTGAGCTAAAATCCGTCAATAATGAATTTTAGGTGAATGATGATGAATAAGTGTATTTTAGGTGATTTAAAGGTATTATATTAAGAGACGTTTGAATTTTATAATGTTTAATAGTGTTGTTGAGTGGGGAAACGGAATTTTTGCATTTTGGAACTATTTCATATTCATGCGCTCTACGCGACCATGTCATCCACTGATATAAAGAAATGTCCCTTTCGACGATGCAACAAGTTTATTAGTCCATTTTGGCCTATATCCTGAGCAATAGTCACCGTTCCATAGAGATGCTTAGCAACCGAACTTGTTCTTTGTATTTTTATTATTTAACTCACTCAGCTTTTGTGAAGCTAGCCAGCCAATAACTGCACGGTTGGCGTAGTGATTTTTTTTCTTTATTTGCTGTAAACAGGGTACATTAGAAATGTTGATTTCATGATAATATAATGATATAAAGGTGCATGACCATTAAGCCAATTTTAAATAGCATGCAATTGTAGGAACATGCAATGTGAAGTGAATAAGTAACAATCATATTTAATACTATTAATGTCATATACATATTTATTAATAGGTCAATTAGGCATTCATTACACTGAATGATTTAATTGTTTGATAAAAAATATTTAATAGAATAAAAGTTTTCTCCATGAGCCAACTACGTAACGCTGGTATAAATTTATCAGTGGGCAGTATTTTTACAAAATTTGGTAATTTATTGTAAATTTTAATACTCATGGCGTATGAATTGTTTTAAGGCCGGCTACTTCTGGGTATCATATTTAAAACAAGCCTGTCCGGATTTCTTATATTGTCACGTCACGTGTAATTTTTTGCCTGTTTAAACGAATCTGGATTGTGTTTTATAAATTTACCTATTTCTAGTATGTGAAGACAAGCTAATGGGAGTATTCGCAATCTTTTAAAGAAAGGTCGACATGATACGTCAGGGGCAATATCGCAAGTCGACCGGATGCATCATTTTTGGGCCACAAACACTTTCTGTATGTGAGAGCTGTTGCCGCTTATTAGTTACCCATATCTAAGGACGGATTCTACGTATGCAAAATAGGCTGTACGTGCAATGTTTTGGTTTGTTACTTTTGCCAATTTATAAAGTGCATATGAAAAACCATTTAATTTGTTACAAAGCTTTTCTACTTGTTCTATCAAATTGAATTTTGAATTTATTATAATTCCCAGAAATGTCACACAATTTGTGTTCGATAAGGTATGTCCACCATAATTAATTATTATATTATTATTATTAAAATTATTGAAATTAATTATATGTCTTTGACAAATTTATTTTAAGATTAGTATAACATTTTTTCTTGGATAAATATATATATGAGGACTAATGGAAAAAAATAAGGGATCAAAAAAAAATTCAAAATTTATGGACAATTTCAAACAGGCTTCGAGAGAAATAGTCGTATAGAAAATAAAAAAAAAAAGGAAATTTTAGCTCCAAGTGTCTTGTTTTTGGATAAGAACTTTAAAATTGTATAACCTCCGCGGTTTTTGAGTAATCGTAGATAAACCAGCAACAAAAAATAAAAAAATAAAATAAAAATAATAATAAAATTTTGGTCTACGGGAGCGGAATTTTTTTTCAGCTTAACCACTATAAGGATCGCGGACACTTTGTTCATTTAGCTTTAATTTGTTTTTTTTATACACCTTGATACGTCCACTTCTCTCCGAGATATCGGTCTTCAAATGGGAAAGAATCCTTTTGTCTTTGATTATCGATATCTCAGCAACCAATGATCGCACAAAAAGTTAAAGGTAGGTTTAAAGAACTTGAATGAATTCTCCTTAACGACGAGCCATTTCTTTTCCGAAAATTATTTTTTTCTTTTTGTCACATGAATTAGAAAAAAATTTTTTTAAACAAGCTAAGGAAATTCAAGAAACCATCACCCAATCTTTTTTAACACGTTTCCGCAGCTGTATTCCTTGATTCTACTGACCTCCTTTTAATTGAATTAAAAAAAGTTAATACGAATTTCGATCTTTTTCACACGCTTTTCGCAGATTGTTTTTCTTTACTTTTTATGAACCCTTAGCAAATCGCTTAATTCAACAGTTTTTTTCAAAACTAATCCCTTTGCACTAAAATATTTTTTTTTAATTTTTTACTGTCCAAATTGATAATTCCTTACTTTTAAAATTTTCAATTTTCAATCATGGTTAGACGACATTTATCGGAGGTAGAAATTGCTCGGTTAGTAACTCTTATTGAGGAAGGTTACAGTCAACATGCAGTTGCTGTCCGAATGGATGTAAGTCAATCCGTCGTATCTCGATTCTCGAGCTTATGCCCGATACCAAGAGACGAACCAATACAATTGTCACCCGGACAAGGTCGCCATCGAGTCACTAATGCCCGCGATGATCGGGCAATTGTTAGAGAAGTTCGACGACAACCTTTTGTTATTGAAATTAGTGTAGTTTGTCGAGGTATCAACGGTGCGGTTAAAAACAAAAATAAAAATCAAGTGAGGGTAGGTGCCCAAACCCGCACAACACAAGGACGGCGCTGAGCTCACCAGTCCCGCCGCGATCACGGCAGAAGCAAGTCAGCCGAAACGTTGGCAAAAAAACCGAGGTATTTATGCCTTAAATATATTAATTATCGCGAGTAAGACCCGTTATATAACCTTGTATAATGTATACTAATCGCGAAAGTTTAAAATCGTTTAAACTTTTGTTAATGCGAATATTGTTGCTCGAAACTTCCCCAATCGCAGACAACAGCAACAACAACAGCAACAGCGACCACGGCATCAAGTGCGAAACATTTCCTTTCGAACAGTCATCAATCCTCTTCGTGAAACTGGGTCACACGCACGACACCCTAATCTTGTACCCCTGTTGACAGCGAGACATCGTCGAGCACGTTTAGCATATGCTAACGCTCATCAGAATTGGACCTTGAGGCAATGGACAAATGTTTTATTCACTGACGAGTCTCGTTTCAATCTGCATGGTAACGACCGACGTTCTCTCGTTTGGCGCCGTCGTGGAGAACATTTTCGCCAGAACTTTGGCCGTCCAGTCGTTGCCTACGGCGGTGGATCAGTCATGGTGTGGGGCGGCGTTTCACGAAATTGAAGAACACCTTTGGTAATTGTACGCGAAAATTTGACAGCTAGGAGCTACATCGACCCAATTTTAAGACCCATTGTTCTGCGCAGACGAGAACATCTGAGGTCGTTCATATTGATGCAAGATAACGCACGTCCATACCCAGCCAACATTACCAGGTGCTTCTTTGAACAGCATGACATCACATTGTTGCAACACCCAGCAATGAGTCCAGACCTCAACCCCATAGAGCACGTTTGGGACCTAATGGGCCGTCGTCGGTTGCGCAGAGAGTATCCAAATTTGCAGACCTTAGCTGCCTTGGAGCGCGCGCTTCAGCAAATTTGGAATACCATTCCGCAACCTCAAACACACACACGCACACATACCCACGCACACACACACACACACACACACACACACACCGCACGCACGCACGCACACACATATACACAGAAGCGCAAATCCAACCGCGCAACCTCTACGTGGTACGCTTTGGATAATGCTAGTGCCGGCGGTAATTATTCTCATCAATTCAATTCTTTTTTTTTAATTGTTTTTGGTTTTGAATTTAAGCACTTTCTGGAGCAAAAATATATTCATGTAGCAAAAAGAAAAAATCTTTTTCGGAAAAGCAATAGCTAGTCGTTAAGGAGAATTTATTCAATTTCTTGAAACCCACCTTCAGCTTTCTGTGCGATCATTGGTTGCTGAGATATCCATAATCAAATTAGAAACGGATTGTTTCCCATTTGAAGACCGATATCTCGGCGAGAAGTGGACGTATCATGGTGTATAAAAAAAACTAATTAAAGCCTAATGAGCAAAATATCCGATCCTTATAGTGGCTAAGCTAAAAAAAAATTTTTCCATGCCAGTAGACCAAAAAAAAACTTAAATTAAATTCTGTTTTTTTTTGTTGCTGCTTTTTCTACGATTACTCAAAAACCGCGGAGGTTACAAAATTTTAAAGTTGTAATCCAAAAACAAGACACTTGGAGCTACAATTTCCTTTCTTTTTATTTCCTGTACGACCATTTCTCCCGAAGTTACGACCTGTTTAAAATTGCCCAAAAATTTTGAATGTTTTTTTGATCCCTTAATTTTCGTTTAGTATATACACCGCTATTTTTTAATTAGTACAAAAACTTTAAGGACAGATTAGCGAAGATATTATTATCATATATGTGACGTAAGAATTTCATAATATCAATAAAGAGCAAAGTTATTCATTGTTTATTTCATTTGTTTATTGTAGAAAATCTCACTTAAATCATAGTCATATTTTACAATCAATTCACTAATTCATCGATAATATTCCATCCCGCTCATTCGCATTCTCTCTATCGCACTTATGATGTAGGTAGCCATAGAAAATAAAATGAAGAAAAATAATAAATGTAGGTAGATATTTTTTAATTTTGTTAATTCTACCCTCTCCTTTATACTTCATTCGGGCTTAGGACCGGTACAATTTATCGTTTAACAAGTAATTAAATACGGAGGTATTTAATTAGAAAGCAAACAAGTATCAAAATAAAAGATGGTGTTCTGGGCTAAAAGAAAAGAGTAATTTTGGCGTATTTATGAAGGTAGAATCATCTGCTATTTACAAATTATTTTATCATCATCATGTCAGCCTAGAGACGTCCACTGTTGGACATAGGCCTTCCTCAAGGTGTGTGGAGAACACAGACCAATTTTGAGCCACCCGCATCAAATTATTATTTACTTAAGTACGTATTATTTACTAAACTTACAAGTATTTACATTGTCCTTCGAAATGTCCACCACCGTTGTCAAAAGCATCCAATATGCACTGTTTTAATTGTTTGACACTGACCCGGTCACTTTTGTACACTCACAATACGATTTCCATGGGTACACAGCTGCACTCGCGATTTTTCCACTCAAAAAGTACGCACGAAGCATAGCTACATACTCCCGTGATATGAACTGATATGATAGGCCATCGCGTCGGGCAAACGTAGACAAACAATTAACTTTTGCAACGAAATTAGATACGCTCACCTTTGTTAACAATTTAGTACTGTTTGTCACATCGTCGGGGCGTGGCGCAGGCGCAGCAGGCGCAGAGGGGTGGGGGGAGGGGAATTTATCAATGGTTCATTTTACTATGATACTCGTAGTACTCGGGTCGGTCATAGTATTAGTATTGCATTTACCAATTACCACGTATTTTTGTGGACAGTTTTGAGACAGTTTTGGGACTTAGTGTTTTAATTTTTAACTACATAAATATGATCAGTTAAAGATACTTAGTGCCCTGTTAAATTTTTTGTACTAATTAAAAAATAGCGGTGTATAACAAAATAAATTAATATTAGGATGAACCAATTATAACTACTTAAATACTGCTACTAAAATTAAATTAAAATATTAAAGTACAATACAAATAAATAAGAAAATATACATTCAAAGGGCGTCGTGAAAGTCCTCCACATCGCCGTCGATTGGGAACGTGCCCAGAAGACTGGCAGCATTGCCACGCTGTACGGCAATGCTATTTTTTTGTGCTAGATACATACCAGCCTTCTGGTCACGCGAGGCATCGACAAGTCTCTTCGCAAGCTTTCTATAGAGAGATCTAGCACTCGGACCCCATGACCCCAACGTTTCGACTCCGAACGGCTCAAATACATAATCCCCTACGAGATTTACGTATTTGCGCCGTTTCAGAGTCTCCGCTGTGGCAGCAGCAGCGCCCGCACAACCTGCTGTGCTAGGAAGATGAGATGGCGCAAGGGTATCGACACATGTTGCGTCCCATACCAAAGGCCTACCCAACTTCCCAGGCAGTAGAGACATTCCATCAGGTCTTTTACCATCGTTGACACATGATTTTTGCAGGATTTGGATATTTTTATGATTTGTTGAATGTAGTTTAACATTATTTATCCCTGATCATATCATTGTTCACTTGTCACCTTCACAAAATTCTTTCTACATTTGCATTCTTTCACGCGTTCCACTAATATATGTTAATAATAAGGATCTGGAAAATGGAGGTAGTTGGCGGTCATGGTCAGTATACCAATAGATTGTTTCTTACTGCCAGTTCGTATACCGGTGTCGTCATGCTCACTAAAATGTCATTTCTTGTGGTGGCGTCGTGTGTCGGGTTAACTCTGTCCCTCTAATATGGCGAGAGGGATGATGGCTGACACATGCGTCATACTCGTGAACGGATGCTACTTGTGATGACAGGTCGATGACGGTCTTGCGGTCTGGTATTAAATTTTAATATTTAACTGCATCAATTTTATCATGGTTCTGATCACTTTCGCGGATTGCCTGTATTATTAGGTATATATAATGTAAGTTAATGCTCCTGTTTCACCATGTCTATTCTGAGAAGGCTAATTAAATGAACATCAAAATTAAAATTAAGTACTATGCTTGAGTATTATTATGTACAATAAATATATACAAGTGATATAGAAGGTGTAACAGTTGCAGCACCTTACAAAATATAAATTATGTGTATTATGCAAAACCTGGCGATGAAAAAGAGTGACCGTGAGTTTTATTGCCCGTTCTTTCTCATGGTTCCACGTCCTTGCTTTGCGAACGTGGCAGTAAATGTAAATGTAGAATCTTAAAGTAATTATTTTAAAATTTATTATTTTGACGTTCATAAGCGTCACATTGTGACCCAAATGAATAAAGGATTTTGACTTTGACTTTGTTGCGTGCCAAACCCTGAGGTTTAAGTTGGGCTGGAACGCCAGCGGTGACAAGAGCCCGACGGAGAATGTCATTCAGGTTGCTGTGTCGTGAAATACGACCTGCGCTCCTGCTGCATGATAGGCCATGGTGACCAAGGCTGTCGATAGCCTCCCCACAGTGACAACGATGTGGAGCGACACACGGCGCACCTAAACGGAGGCAATAAGCGATGTGCAAGGTCGTATCGTCCAACATGGTACCTATGTTGGACGATGGCAGCGCTTGAAGACAAAGCCCCGACTCCCACTCTCCCACAGCCAGCAAACGAGCACGCTCTGCAGCATTGCACGATGTGCTAAGGAGATGTTCTTGTACTGCGCTGCAAAGCGGCCCGTCCCACTGCCTCTGAGAGGATAAATTTCGGGGCAACTCAGTGCTTGGACAAGCCATTTTCCAAGCATTGATGGCATCGATCTTACACGGCACCTCACAATCGACCAGTGTGGGTGCTAAGATTTTTCTGGTCAATTCTGCAGTGCTGTGGACCGATGACAGAAATGCTCACGTCGGAAATTATGCGTACGCCAAGCCCACCCAGGCGAACAGGTAATGTCGCCTGTAGCCATGCTCGGTCGTTCAGAGCCACATTTAAAATGTCGCTTAGAGTGTTTTGTAAAATTTTGTCAATATTGGCTAGTGGGCTTGGATTTTTCCAAAAAGGCGAAGAACACTGAGCTGACTTACGCAGAATAAATAAAAAATTTGAGAATTTATCTAACGAAATATACAGATTGACAACTTCATTTGATTTTAAACAATGCATAGATGCAATAAACAACAGAGAAACATCAAAATATTATGAGTGTAAACGTAACAAAATTCAAAAATTTGAAAAATTACAACAAAAATCAAATGACCAGTACAACATGAAACAGAACGTTTTCGCACGGACCAATCACACGCTACCGTCCGCCCATAGACAAACAGTTGTCAATCTGTCAAAACACACGTTAGATGAAAATACCGAGAAAGTGCTTTGCAGAGGTTTAAATTACGCGATAACTCCATCAAGAATACCGTATGAAACCATTATTTGCAACGTTGAGGATTGCCTAGTCAAGAACAATGTGAGTAAGGAAGATTTCGAGGCCATACGACAGGACGTTTCTGCTGTATTACGTCAATCGAAAGTGCCGGCAAGGAATCTACCTAAGACCGAATATCTCGCACTGAAGAACTTACAAGCTAGGCCTGAACTTACAGTACTCCGGGCAGATAAAGGAAATGCAACGGTAGTGATGGACACGTCCGAGTATAAACAAAAAATGGAACATCTTTTGTCGGATGAAAGTACCTGCAAGTTGGTTAAGTCAGACCCTACGAACAAAATACTCAAGCAAACTTGTGATATTGTTAAGAAATACTCCGAAAAACTTAATTTGGACGTAAAATATTTAATACCATCGTATGTAAAACTTCCTCAAATGTATGGGCTACCAAAAATACACAAGGAAAACGCTCCTCTGCGCCCGATAGTTAGTCAGATAGGCGCACCAACTTACAGACTGGCTCAACACATGGCAAAGATTCTCTCACCGCTCAGAGGCAATACGAGAGCACATGTGAAAGATTCCTACCATTTTGTCAGTGAAATCAAACACCTACATCTCTCTGACAAGGAAACTATGGTTAGTTTTGATATACAGTCATTATTCACATGCATACCAGTACATGACTGTGTAGAAATTACTAGAAGAAAGCTGACAGAAAACAGCATGCCTGAAGAATATGCAGAAATACTCAAACACTGCCTGACAACGGGCTATCTGTTATGGGACAAGAAATACTACATACAAGTAGACGGTGTAGCAATGGGCTCTCCAGTATCGCTTGTTGTCGCTGACATCTTCATGGAGGACTTCGAGGCGCGAGCCCTACAGACTGCGACCATCACACCGAGGTTCTACAAGCGGTATGTAGATGACACTTTCACAATTTTACCAACAGATAGTGTTAATGCTTTCCTAAACCATCTTAATTCTATTAATAACCAAATACAATTCACAATGGAATTAGAGGTAAACAAGTCTTTAGCTTTCTTAGATGTACTTGTCATCAGGAATAAAAGCAACTCCTTAAGCCATACTGTGTATAGGAAAAAGACCCATACAAATAGGTACTTAAACGGTGAATCTCACCACCATCCTAAACAGTTAGCTACTGTAGGAATGTCTCTGTTTCAGAGAGCCCGCGGGATCTGTGACAAGAAACACCTGGACGCTGAGCTTCAACATGTCAGGCAAGTTCTGCAAGACAACAAGCTCCGACCGCCGCGCCACTGTCACAGATCCCAGAAGAAAGAAAAACCAGCCACAGTAGAAAGACAACCTGCTGTCCTCCCACACATCAAGGGCGTGACCGACAAAATTGGCTACATCTTGAAGCGAGCTTCTATCAAAACTTACTACAAGCCGCCAACGAAGATCAGTCAATTATTACCATCTGTCAAGTGTCAGTTACCCTTTCAAGAGGCCGGTGTCTACAAAATTGACTGTGAATGTGGGCTCTCATACATTGGACAAACCAAGAGAAGCATAGGCATTCGACTCAAAGAACATATAGCTGACATAAAACATAAACGCTCAACAAAGTCTGCTGTCTGTGAACATGTGGAACAAGGACCCAACCACTACCTGCGATTTGATGAACCACAGATACTCGCAAAAGAACATCGTTTTCTTCCAAGGATGATACGAGAGGCTATTGAAATTAAAAAACACCCTAATTTCAATAGGGAAGATGGTTGGAGAGCTTGGGACCCTGTCATAAGGCTAATGAAACCCAAGAAGGACAAAGTAACCAGAAGACCTTAGGACACTGTGAGCTCATTCTGCGTAAATAGTAACACCAGTAGTTGAAAAATGTTCGGGTACTTTGAGATAACTTATACATTCAAGAAAAAGACAAATATCACCTCAGTCTGCCGTGAACATGAATTCTGTAAATAATTCGAAACTTCGGCTAGTTATAAATTAAAAATATAGTTTCTAGATCTTTAGTTTCAAATGTAATAACTTAGTGAAACCAATACAACACTTAAACTGTAGTTTAATTTCAAGGCGAAGAACGTATAGCGTGTGTGAACTTAGGCACAAAAAGACAGTATTGTATAATAGTAAAAGCCGAATGTATATTAATTTTGAGCAGACGGCCCGAAATTTCACTAAAATTTTGTTTTTTTTCTTGAATAAAAGAATCAAAACCTTCGTCTAATATTGGGGACCCAAGAACGCGAAGAGAAATTTTTTTAATATACGTTATACTGGGCGCCAGTGTTTGAAATTTGGAAAGTATTGCGGATTGGTCTTAAGTATCGTTGATAAAAATTTCACACTTACTTGGATTAAGGTCTAGGCCGATAGATGAAAATTTTGTCTTCAGAAGTGCCAGGTCCTGATAGATAGTGTCTACGTCGCCTACTAGGGTTCCGTCATCTAGGTACCAGATATTAAATTTAGAATTTAGCTGGCTAATAACTGGATGAATGACTTAGCTAAAAATTAGTGGTCCAAGAGGGTCGCCTTGTTGACAGCCAACGGCGGACTCCAAAAGATTTTCCTTGTATATTAATTTTGATGGGTGCCTGTAACACTGCCAAAGGAAGTTGTAAATTTGGGGGGTTTCTAATTTAACTTGCGTCAACAAGGTGTCTCTGTTCACTGAGTTAAAAGCATTCTTTAAGTCAATCTTCAAGATAAAAGAACAATGGCAAACCACCGTACATTATCAGTGTCGCATTAAGTCTTCGCGAGCATTAGTACAAATACTTTAAAAAGAAAGATCTAAGGCCTATTAAGTAAAATGTTATTACAGAATATTTTAATGTTATGGGATTTTAATAGAAAACGAAGTTAAAGAGTTGTAAGTTACACCTCGCGCATTTAGTGTGGGCAGGTCTGAAGTTAGTCACTAATATGGTTATAGTATATCATCTGTGGTCACTAATGTCACAGCTGTCAAAGTGATAAGTTCACGTATGTGCAGTGCAATGAATAAACGTGCACTGCGCAGAACGCTAATGACTAACGTCAGATGACGTTTCAAGGAGCTACATAAGTAAATATTTGAGCTCTTTGCTAATACATAGGTATCATGAGCATAACAGAACTGTGATTGGAATGTTAAATCATCTGAGAGTACCTTTTCCATCACTTACTTCTACGATTTTCTTTATAATTATATAGGTAGGTATATCACACTTCGCTGTAATTATGTTGCTCTATACTCTATCCAGCAAACTTACACTACCTAATTATACTTTGCAAACTCTCGCGCTATTTAGCATTTAGACGTACTTTACTGATTTGGCGTTTCATCAGCCCTATGTTTCATAAAATAGTAATTAAGTGAAAATAAAATATGTTTGGTAACAAAGCATTTATTTACATTTGAACCATTATAATATAATGCCTCCGACTTCTTCGAAAAACTGAGCTGGTGACGGAATAATAGCTTGACGACGAATATATCCCAGATATCATACAATGCACATAATGTATAATCATCAAATCCCATACTACACAATAAAAAAATCTGTACAAAATAACAATACGTATTAGATTTTTGTCTCAAACGCATTCTCAAACGTATGTCCAGTATCACAACAACATAATTGTGTAACACCATAAGTAGGTATTCAACACTCAGTATGCAAAAGTTTAACTGAAAGCAGAAACGAAAGCTAAGCTAAGAAAAGTTAACAAAACAATGCGAAAATGCGTAATTTAAATAAAATACACACATTCATTCATAAGATCTGTGACAACTGTATCAATGACAGATGTCAAGAAATCACGCGATTCGTCGTTTTTTTGTAAGGTTCGATTTCATAAAAGAGGATTTAATGATTCTTATAAAATCTCGCTTTTGACGTTTAGTTATTGCTATGTGCATTTCAGGTGTAACAAAATATTTCTTTATTAGATATTTGTTTTATCCCATTAAATAAACAAAAATAATAACTAATAAAATAAACTACAGCTAGCATTCTATAAAATGTATATAAATTCATTCATGCTCGCTTTCATAAATAAGCGACACTGATTTTGCCATTCTTCTTTTTAAGATTATTTTTATTCAACCAATTAATTACAAAATATAAATAATAAATGTCATTTTCATGTTGTTTGACTGCCATATTTTTACCTAATGGAAGGAAAGAGGAACCCACCACGCACCCTCGAATTGACCACCCCAACTATTGCAATAGAAAAAGGTTGACAATATCGAACTCCTCTAAAAGGATAAGGGATATAGGAATGGAATGGGTTCCAGGAAGATACCTGACTTGCAGTATCCCGCTGTATGCGCCGACTATTCTTCGACACGTGTTTCGCCTCTGCACGAGGCATCCTCAGGAACGATGGGCAACCATTGCCCAATGGTTGCCCATCGTTCCAAGAGGAGTTCGATATTGTCAACCTTTTTCTATTGCAATAGTTGGGGTGGTCAATTCGAGGGTGCGTGGTGGGTTCCTCTTTCCTTCCATTAGGTTACAATGGAGTTCCGCCAAGTAACGCCTGATTCAATCAACTATGCCATATTTTTATTTGTAATCACTATAATCGAAACGTCATCTGCAAACAGTATTGTTTTATGGTCTATAACATCAGGTAAATCGTTTATTTACACCAGGAAAATTAGAGGTCCCAATACACTTCCCTGGGGAACGCCGAATTAATTTTTTTTTGTATTCTGATCTATATGTCTGATCTATATGTATATGTCACTTTGAATCCTATCTTCTAGGTAAGTTTTTAGCCAGTTATGTGCTGGTCCTCTTATACCATACTGTTCCAATTTTTCCAAAAGCAGTTTATGTGAGACTAAATCAAACGCTTTTGACATATCGAGGAACATAACTGTTGTATATACTTTGTCATTGACTTTCTGTAGAAAATCATTAACTAAGCAAAACATAGCGTCCTTAGTAGATAAATCTATTTTTTTGAAAACCAAATTGATTTCGGTTTAATATTTCATGCTTGCCTAAGAAAGATGTTAGTTTATCATGCTTGACTTTTTCAAACAATTTAGAAAATATTGGCAGGATACTAACCGGCCTATAATTTTTTATGTCAGTCTTTTCTCCTTTTTTGTATAGTAATTTAACTACTGAATATTTTAGCTCATTTGGAAACGTGCCAGTGTGTAGTGACAGATTTACAAGAAAAGTAATTATAGGCGTCAATTGAATACTACAAGATTTTATGATTCTGGTACAAACTGAATCATAACCTTCAGATTTGGTGTTTGCCAGAGACATTATGAGCTTGTGTATGTACTACTCATCTACAGGAGACAAAAAAATACTGCCACAGGCTTTATTTTTGAAATTTGTGTTGCTGATTTCTTGATTTATTAAGTTTGTGCTAGACATAAAATAGTCGTTAAACGCATTTGCTATAGACAATGGGCTGGTTATAACTGTATTATTATGAACCACCCTAGTAACATAATTATTATTAGTAGTTGTACTGTTTGTCTCACCCTTAATAACTGACCATGTTGCCTTATATGTATTGTCACTATTTATTACATATATTTTTAGCCGTTATTATGCTTTTTTTACATAATTTATCATACTTTATGTGTTTATATTTATCCTTTTTACATTTTGAATGATAGTATTTAAAGCGTAACTTTCTCTTGTAAAGGCAACTCTTTTGTAGGCCCCTCGATAACCAGTTGTTTTTATTTGATAAATTAATCTTTATTCTATTTATTGGAAAGCAAAGATAATAAAGTAGACAAAAGTTATCATAAAAGTCATTAAATGCTAAATTAAGGTCGGTGTGATTGTATAAATTTAAATATTGTAGGCTAGGCAGATATATTTTTATTTTTTTCAAGTTTTCATCTGAATAGCATCTTCTAAAATTATAAACAAATTTAGATATTTGACTTTTAGATGCAACAGACCAAGTGAGAATCTAGGCAGTATTGTGATCAGATAAATGTAATGGTAACAATGAGTCTGAGGCATCACTTATATTATTGGAGTAAATTTTAATACTGGCTGTTTATATGAATACTGGCCGTATCATGTTTATAATCTTTATCTGTGGTTTCTTGAATTCAAACATTACGTATCGTGTGTTGTCTTCTTGTAATGTCTTCTTGTAGATTTTTTTATTCTTGTTTTGTGTCGCTTACTGTGCAGTATAAATAAATAACATTTATTTTGTCCAAGAAGAAGTCTTTTTTATTTTTACCATCGAATAGGTTATGGGCCCAGTTCGACGCGAGTAAATATATAACAAAGAGGCATTGGCAATAGAAAACAGAAGTGTCAAAACAAAAATCGTGTAAGAATGGAGTTTGGAAAATCCATGAATGTTGAAAAATTCGATGGAACGAATTTTAAACAATGGAAATTCCAAATTAAGTGTGCACTGCGTGCCAGAGGTTTGGATATCAACACGCCAAAACCCGAAAACGATGTTACTCAGTGGAACAAGGATGACGGTATGGCTATGTTTATTATAACCTCCGCAATGGATCTGAAGCAGATTGCACTTATAGAAAATTGCGAAACAGCACTCGAAGTGATGTGTAAACTAGAGTCTATTTTCGAGCAAAAATCAGAAATGAATAAAATGATGTTGCATGAGCGTTTTTATCAATATAAAATGTCATCTTCCGACAATATCGCTCAACATATTGCGAAAGTTGAAAGCTTAGCAAAGCAATTGAAAGACAATAATAATAATAATAATACTTTTATTTCGGACTACTAAAATCCATAAACTGTTAGTAATATAATTTGAAACTTATTTCCTATTGTTAGTATAGATTAACCTAGAGACAAACTTTTTTAAAATTGGGGAATGAAGATCCTCTGCAACGGTTTTCAGGATGCTGTTTGGACTGTCACTCACTCTTCTCAGTAGCGAGGCTGTCTTTTTACGAATAATAGCGTAAAAGCCATCGGTTCGTGCCTGTGCAAACATTTCCGACGCACTGCAGTAACGAGACAATCCCAGCAACATCCTGAAACCATTGTTATATTGGATGCGCAGGGCGTCCAGCGATCTCTTCGTACAGTTGACCCATAGATTGCTCGTGTACAGACTCTGGCAGTAGGCCTGAAAGAGTGTAATTTTAACTAGGTCCGTACACCGGGCAAATCTACGTGCCAACATATTACTCCGCACCGCTAGAGCCCTACGTTCCCTTTCGATGTCTACATCGTCCTTAAGGTCGTCGGCAAGGAAATGCCCTAGATATTTAAAGGTGGACACCCTTTTAATTGGCGAACCGTACATTGACAGCTCGGGCCCATCTTCGCGGCATTTGCCGCCGACCTTAAAAACCATGTACTCACACTTCTTCACATTATATATTAAACCATGTGCGGCAGCGTAGGCTTCACAAATTTTAATTAACTCTCTCATAGCTCCCACCGATGGACCCAGCAACACCATGTCATCCGCATAACTGATGTTATTAATAAAAAGACCATCAATACTGCATCCGACACGTGAGCTGCTGAGTTCAGTAATGAGGCCATCTATGTATAGATTAAAGAGCCTGGGAGACGTTAGACCCCCCTGTCTTACCCCGCACTCTAACCTATACGGGTCTGAGAATGTACCATCCCATTTCACATGATTGGTTTGGTTACCATACCAATACTGGAACAGCTTACATACTTCCGCAGGTATACCCCTGTCTCCCATCTTCCTCCAGAGCACATCATACGAGACAAGATCAAATGCCCTGGAGAGGTCAAGGAAACAGGCGTACACCGGCGTCTTGCGATCTGTATAATACTGAACGGTATGCTTAAGACTTAGAATAGCACTTTCAGTTGAAAGTCCGGCACGAAAACCGAACTGCGCATCGTGAAGATGTATATAATTATTTAAACAAGAATCAAGCATACCGTGCAGTACCTTTGCAATAATCGTCGTCAAGGGAAATGGGACGATAATTACACCTGTCCGCGATGTCACCTGTTTTGTTCTTCACTATTGGAACTATGATGGTCTTCATGAGATTGTCTGGTAGGTACGCATGACTAATGCACATTGTGTAGAACATAGACAACACTCGCGGCAGATGTACACCAGCGTACTTTAAATGCTCAATGCTGAGCCCATCATGCCCTGGAGATCTGCCTCTACTCATATTACATATGACTGCTCTTATTTGTTTGGCTGAGAAGTGTATGAGAGGTGTTACTCCATGACAGCTGAGCTCTGCATTGTTCATCAAGCTTGAAGAACCGAGTGGGGACTGAACCTTGAAATGTTCCTTGAACATATTCGCAATATCCTTGCGTTCAGTTAAGCCTCCCACACTCGCAGAGAGACCAGGCTTCGCATCCAACTTACTTGTGGATTTCCAAAACTTACTGAAATTTTTTGTAGCTCGTTGTTCTGCTAACCTGTCCATAATAAGCTGTTTAGCATAATTTTGACAAAACCGAAGTCGACTTTTAAACATTTTGCGCTTCATACACATGTCATTATAGACAGGCCCCGAAGAAGGACGGTTATTTTGAATCCAGGTCTGGAAACTGCACCTAGCCTCTCTGTGAGCGCCCCTGACATGTTCATTCCAGCCGCACACGCGCCTTCCCGGTTTCGGTCTCCCCCTATGGTTCATTTTAGAGTCCCTAGCTGCCGCACATAGTATTTCTACAATGCGTTCGTATAAATTGTCCAGAACAACTTTATGTTCACCCAAGCCGCACGATCGCCCACTGCAACCCTGAAACTCATGAGGGAAATCAACATCTCGTAGCTTAGAGTGACATATATCATGGAAACGTTGTATTTCAGACTTAGATCTTTCCCCCCACACCACAGAATTGCAGTAGGTATCACGGCTCATTAATTTAGGCCTCACTATTTCCAAGTTGCACTCTAAATAGATTGGCAGATGATCTGACACGTAAATGTCTTCGCACACATGTACATTTGCTATTGTATGCCACGCTGATACAGATACCAAACAGTGATCTAACCAACGCATACTTCCGTGGACATCACTTATAAAAGTATACGTGTCGCTGCCTTTCCCTCGTTTCACGATATCAGCACAGATCCAGGATTGATCCGTGCAGAAATGGATCAACTCCTTATAAAACAACTCATGAGGGTGAGCTTTGAAATCACCCAATATAAAAACATTCTCTATGTCATAGCTTTTTATGATAGCAGTAATCTCACTTAATACATTTGTAAACATCGGTAGGTTGTCTGGACAATTTGTAGGCATATATACCGAGAATACAATAATATTGCGACCCCCTGACTTGGCTGTAATGGCTACTAATCGAGGACTGCTACAGTTAACAACAGACACCGACTCAAAGATACCTTTCCTCCAAAGAATGGCTACTCCCCCATAAGGTCTTCCTCTCAGTAAGCCCTCTGACGTATCTACAGCCGACTTACCTGTATGTTCGAAGTCTTGGCTTATTGTTCCTAGCATTGGGATATCATGGGGTAGAAGCCAAGTCTCCTGTAGTGCCACTAAGTCTGACCACACACATATATCTCTAATATTATCTATCGATCGTTTAGCCGATTTACAATTGAAACTCGTAAATTTTAAATACTTATTACTAATCGTCATATTCGTCCTGTTCATGACATGCAATATTAAATGACTTTAACTCTAGTTGGCTCCCGAGTCTTCGTTCTATACATAAAATGCACAAAACGTCTAAACACAATACCATCTGGCCATAACTGATCATTAAGAAATAAATCAACTTTGTGCTTAGAAACATACAGTTTGAACGCATTATAGTTCCTATCAGATTTCATGTTTATCTTTTTTAATGATACGGTTTCACTCCTTTTGTCTTTAATATAACTAACAATATCATCTTCACTTGCGTCTGTACTAACATTAGAAATTAACAACGGCACTTTAATATCCGCGGCCCGAAATTTTCCCTCGGGCGCAGTTAAGGCCCGTCCTTTCTGACTAGTTAATTTGTTTTGTTTAAAACGCTTATTCGTAACCAACTTCCATCCAGAGTCCACTATATTTACACCCCCTACCATTTGTTCACTACTCACTTTATCTTCATTCAAATTCGAACACTGCATGACTACTGGGGAAACCAGAACCGCACTCGGTATTGATTCGCGTGAGATCGTAGTGAGTACGTCATAATCGGGCTGACCGCTCGTAGGGGCCATCGCACAGGTAGCCGGCGTTGAAACCGGTCCTCTGTCGCTTGTTGGCGTGATTCTGCTAGTCATGTTCTCGGTCTCACTCGCACTCGTTGCAACTAATGTCCTTTCTCGCTCGTCCGCAGGTCTATGATTTTCTGTCGCACTATTTTGTTCCCGCACAACAGCGATAGATTGATCAGCTGTTGATGACATATATTTTTCCGTCCGGCCGTTATCCTTTGAAACAGCTGTTTTTTGTTGTGAATGTTCTATGGGCATATATTGTAAGCCTATAGGTCCACTATCAAGATTAATACTGTTTTGTAAACATGCTCCTCGTCTTTTGTTCACATTCGTTTCAACTAACGAGGCGTACTTCATATGCTCCACTTCTTTCTTGTATAGATCGAATTGATCTTTTGTTACAATGTTTTCTTCTAACACACTAACTTTGTTTTGCAGTTTTAGTATATCTTTTAACATTCGGGTGACATCCACGTGATCAAAGGAGACTGGAGGAATCCTGTGCAAATCCCTCGCCACAAATATGGGGAAAAGTTCAGGATTTGATTCTTTTAACAAACAAGTCATGTCATCGAGATCCCGTGACATCTTCTTCTTTCCATCCTTTCTTCTAATGGGCATCTTCTTTCCACTAGGAATAGACTCGAACAAAAGAGTTTTGGCTTTCACTATTTCTTCCGCCGTGAAAGAGGAAGTACACAGCTGATGCACACTCTCTTCATCCATAACGTCCATGATATTTCGTAGGAACGCCAACAGTTCATTAATAACAACATTGCAGCTATTACACTTCACAGTACTACTGATATTAGGCGACATTATTCACTACCGTGAGTCATCGAACTAACGTGTCCGTGCTCAGTCGCGTGCGCAACAAGACTGACAAAGACAATGCAGAGCAAATAAGTGATACTGCTATTATCACAAAAATTTTGAGCACTTTACCACCTAAATACAGATCTTTGCGACAAGCCTGGATATCTCTAGATCCCTCTAAACAGACCATAATAAACCTGACAGCTCGTTTATTAGATGAAGAGGCTAGTTTGAACGTAGAAGATGAAAATGAAACTGCTTTAATGGTGGCTAAGCAAAATTCAAAGAAAAAGTATTTACCTTTAAAAAAACAAACTAATGTGACAGATGAAAAGTCACATACTTTTGTATGTTACAAATGCCGGAATCGTGGTCATTTTGCAAAAGAATGTAAAGCTTCTAAACAGAAGCAAACTAAAGGTGAAAATGTTGCTTTCAATGTTGTAAAGTTTGATTGGAATGACAATAATTGGATATTAGACAGCGGTGCCTCAGTTCACATGTCTTATCAGAAAGAAAATTTTGCAGAATTATATGAGTACACAGGATCAGTACTGAAATTGGGCAACCAAGAATCTGTGGAAGTGGTTGGCCAAGGAAGCGTATGGATTGAAAGGTGTGTCAATGGTCAGTGGGAGAAAAGTATTCTCAAGAATGTTCTCTATGTACCGAAACTTAGAAGAAACTTATTTTCTGAAGGAGTGGTGATGAGACAAGGATACACAATTGTAAAGAAAAACACTGACGCATTAATTTATAAAGACAATCAAATAGTGATGTGTGCAACTTTATTAAATAACAATCTTTATGTGTTAAAAATAAAAACAGTTGTCAATCCAGTGTGTAATATAGTGCAAAAGTTAGACATTAGAACATGGCATGAACGTCTGGGACATTTAAACATTAAAGAAATAAAAAAAATGTGCAAAAACAATTTGACTACAGGTGTCGACATATCAGATTGTGACAAGTTTGTGTGTGAGGGCTGTGCTTACAACAGAGGATCACTACAACCAGGCGATGTTGTCTTTAGTGATGTCTGTGGATCTTTTCACATGCCATCAGTTAAAGGTATGAAATACTTCGTTATTTTTAAAGATGCTGCAACAAGTTTTAGGCATGTGTATTTTATAAAGAACAAATGTGATGTTCTCGAATGTCTTAAGAAATACAATGCTAAAATTAAAAACTTATTCATGCATGGTGTATGCACTTTACATACGGATAGTGGTGGAGAGTATACAAGCAGAGCGTTTAAGGAATATGTAGACAGTGTAGGTATTACTCATGAGTTCACTGCCCCCTACACGCCGCAACAAAATGTGTGCTGAAAGAGAAATAAGGACAATAGTAGAAAGTGCTCGATCAATGCTTTATGCTCGTAATGTACCACTGAATCTTTGGGCAGAAGCACTAAATTGTGCTGTGTACCTATTGAACCGTACGTGCTCCAGTCAGACACCTGATGTTACACCTATGGAATTGTGGAGTGGTGTAAAACCAAGCTTAGATCATCTAAGGATATTTGGATGCGAAGGATATGTTCATGTACCAGATCAGCTGAGAAAGAAGCTTGATAGTAAAAGTCGTAAAATGATGTTAGTTGGTTATGACAACACTAACTATAGAATGTATGACCCAATAACGAAAAGAATAACAATATCAAGAAATGTAATTTTTGATGAACATAAGAACCCTGAATTTAGAAGAAATGGAGCTCAAATTTTAATTGGTGATGATGATAATCATGTTGTTTATGATGAACATCAAGTAGCAGAGGAAGTAACCAACAACATTGATTGTACAAATAAGACATGTTGCTCAGATGATAATCACGTTGATGATGGCAATAAGACATGTTGCTCAGATGATAATCACCTTGTTGATGATGAACAGCAAGCAGTAGAGAATGTCACCAACAACATTGATAGTGCAAATGAGCAAAGCGATGACAGTGCAAATGAGCAAAGCGATGATAGTGCAAATGAGCAAAGCGATGATAGCGATGATAGTGACAACAGTATTTATTGTGGTGCTGAAGAGCATGATGAAACATTTGAACCCTCTCAAGAAATTGATCTGACAAACATAGGTAGATCAAATGTAACTTTGAGACCACGAAGAAACCAATTGGAAGCAAATGTGGTGGAATTAAATATTCCCTTGTCTTATAAGGAAGCCATCAACAGTAAGGAATGTCAGTTGTGGCTAGAAGCAATAAATGAAGAACTAGAAGCTTATGAGGTGAACCACACCTGGAGATTTGTTGAAAGACAGAATCACAGAACCATAACTTCAAAATGGGTCTTCAGTATCAAAAGAAATGATGATGGTAAACAAGACAGATATAAAGCTAGACTTTGTGCTCGTGTTTTCACACAAATAGAAGGAGCCTCTTTATATGGTGACTTAGAAGAAGATATTTTTATGGAAATCCCAGATGGGGTAAAAGCACCTGGAAATAAAATGAATTTTTGTTACACAGGCAAACATTTAAGATTATTTAAATTTAGTGGGAGTATTGGAGTAAATTTTAATACTGACTGTTTATATGAATACTGGCCGTATCATGTTTATAATCTTTATCTGTGGTTTCTTGAATTCAAACATTACGTATCGTGTGTTGTCTTCTTGTAATGTCTTCTTGTAGATTTTTTTATTCTTGTTTTGTGTCACTTACTGTGCAGTATAAATAAATAACATTTATTTTGTCCAAGAAGAAGTCTTTTTTATTTTTACCATCGAATATATATTACTGATGATTAGGTCGCTGCATGTTTTTTCTCTAGTTGGTCCAGATATGTGTGAGACTAAATTATATATCTTTAAGATATCAATCAATTGTCGTGTATTTTGATTTTCTTTGTCATGATAATTAATATTTAGGTCACCAGCCAACATCAGCCCATTTTTAGAAAATTTGGATAAATATTTATATAACATAAGATCTAAATTATCAAAAAAGTAATCTAAATGTCGTTTAATTTTAGAAGGAATTCTATATATACAAAATGACTATTACATTATTAGCAATAAGCTTGATTGCACAAAGTTCAAAGTGATAAACCATTCTAAACTCATCAAAACATGATATCTTTTTATAAGAAATACCTCTCCTGACTAGTATGCATGAGCCACCTCGTTTATTTTGCCTACAGTAACATGATCCTAGTCCAACATTAACTATATTAATATTTTGCTCGGTATCCATTTTAAGAAATGTTTCAGTTAAACATAATATATCGGGACTGGTTTTACTATCTAAGTCTGCAAGAGTTATCTCTAACAGCTCCTTTTTAGAGAAAATACCGTGAATGTTCTGATGCAGTAGAATGAAGCAATCTGTTTTATAAGGGTCGAAAAAAATCTTTGCCCTTATTTGAAATTGGATTATTAAGTATTTCACCAGTCCTAGTGTCCGAAGAAATAGATGCTTTTCGAGTAATTTTAAACTAGTATGGTATTGTGCCTTTTTTATCTTGCAATTAATCCCTATGTCCAAGTGGTTTAATTGACTGTTAGTTTTATTTGTAATTGGCTAATGAAGATGTTATTTTATTTTAGTAGGTGTAGATATTTTTGTTTGTATTCGTTATAAGCAATACCTAAATTGACCTTACTACATACAAAATCAATATAACTATAATAATGTATTCTTTCGTTGACTAAATAATCAATAACAGTGCATCTTTTTATGTGTGCTGTCCAAATCTTTATTGTTCGGTTTAACATATATAGTGATACAGGTAAGGATTTTCGCAAATTGGAGTTATATAAATGTACGCTTTACATAGTTTTTCTATTATTAAGCTGAGATTGTAATATAATATTTGAATATTGCAGTCGTAACTACCAACATGAAGAATAACAATATCGTCCTCGTTTAGGTTTTTCGCAATACTCGTAGCATCACATTGTGCGAGTAATTCCTTGCTTGTAGCCCCCGGTTTGATCAAGGAATATGGCTTGTAATTATGTTCCCGTATACAATTCCTTGATTGTAAAAATCTTGCAGATGCTCTTAATTTCTCATGCTCTCCCAATAAAATAATAGTTCGGTTTGTTGTCATACTCGTTACGCCATCTGTTTCGTTCGCTAGTGAACTAACTGGAAGAACGGAAGGCAAACCACTATCTTGATCCATAACACAGGATAGATCTTTAGGATATAGTTCCAAAGGTTGCCCACTAGATGGCGGTATTTCATTAGTAAGTTAGCATTTTAATGGTGTATTCTGATATTGTCCAATTTCCATAATCGTACAATCTAGTCTCGACCTTGTAAGTCTTTCATTTGCTAATTTTTTACATGTTTTTTTCGTTGAAGTGGTTGTTTTGCATATTCTTGTTAATTGGAAAATTTTTAATTTGTATTCCTTTATCTCCTCATTTTGCTTACTATTTCTAGTAGCAAATTTTCTATTTCATTTTCGGCAATTTGTATTTTTTCTTCTAATTTAAATATGTAATATATAATATTGTAATAATTTGAATGTCATCAATAGATAATAATGTTATTGCTTAAATCAGGAAAAATTCTATTCAATTCTCGTGTAGGTGTCGTGTTTTAAAGACAAATAGTATCTTCAATGTCTGAGTCTTCAGACAACTCATCAAAAGAATTTTCTGTAGGAATATTGATACTCGACTTGTTTCGAAAAGTTACATTTTGTGAAGAATTTCCTGGTGTGTTAAATCTTGTTTTTGGAGTATTTTCAATAATTTTACGAAACTGTAGAATCTCTTTGTCCGACATTTTTTTCCTTATTTACAAACTTCCAAATAAGAAATTGAAAAATATAATATTGTAGTATGTCGGATGTGAACTCGATGATCTCCGCGTTTTTAAGATTACAGCCATTCAATAATCGACCGCGCCACGATATCTTGGTACTGTGTACGTGAAATTGGCTTTTGGTTATTACTGTATAAGAATAAAGTTCTTAACGATGACTCATGCTGCAAAAATGTCTAGATCGTTTGAGCTGTATTTGTACTGTCACTAAGATTTTTTAATGTTTGTTTTTTTTTTACTTTTTCGGTATACTTTAATGACTTTTTTATGTTTTTAGTATGATTATGCTTTGTTAAGTATAGTTATAGTTTGTTACTAACGTATTTGATATTTTTTTGTTTATTTTACACTTTCGATCACTTATTTTATGTTTATTTCACTAAAATTATGTATGTTTGTTTTATTTGATAATTTTAACTTCAATGATCGTGCCAATACTTGTACTTATTATTTAGATCATATAGAACGTTTTTACACACATTACATTTATATGTAAATAGTCACTTTTATTAATATTAATTATAAAGTAAACACAGAGTTCTCCTTTTTGTACTTAACGTGACAGTGGCGCTACCTATTACATTAAGTGAAGTTAAGTTAAAGTGGCCGCCTCACTGCTTGACGCTGCGCCGAGTGTTGTAGGTTCGATTCCCACACAAGACAACACTTTGTGTGATTCATAAATTCATGTTTCGACTCTGGATATTCATTGTGTCCGTTAGTTGAATGTTTGTAAAGTCAGGATTTTAGTCCTAGTACGGGAGATGTCTTTAAAAAAGAAATATCATGCTGCAGTTTGCAGTCGGATGCATGGGAGCGCAACAACAATTTAGAGCTCCCAGCCAACCTCACCTGCCCGTGGTGCATCCTGCCGACCAGCGAACGAGGCTCTGGCAACCGACTAACGGCGGTATAACCGTTGCAAATAGGCGTAGCTAAATATAATAGAACGGTGACGGGCAGCAGCGTCACCAGTGCGAGAAGCTACGCCCTGCGATCACCAACACGCATGCCCAGCGTGGTGATTACGGGCAAAACCTCGATGGCACACACGCTTACGCAACGGCCCCCAGTTCCCGGTCGCCCCGCTATTCCTAGCCAAGGCGGCAGACATGGTAACGGCAGGGCAGGGGGTGCGAAGAATCCCCGGGTTACGGTAGGCCGCCAACACCGACTGACCATGGGCACAACTCGAAGAGGAACTGAAGTACATAAGGTGGCATGTTTTGGGATTATGCGAGGTCCGGAGAGAGGGAGAGGATACCGTTACGCTAGATTCAGGCCATCTTATGTACTTCAGGGGGGGGAGACCAGCCATCCCAAGGCGGGGTTGGGTTCCTGGTCCATAAGGCCTCTCTGACAACATTTTAGAAATCTCCAGTGTGTCGACAAGGGTAGCATACCTTGTGATCAGACTCACCAAGAGATATACTCTCAAGGTTATCCAAGTGTATGCACCGACTTCGGCATACTCGGATGATGAAGTAGAAGAAATGTACGAAGACATTTCCAGGGCCTTACACAACACCCAAAAGGCCCACTTTAATGTTGTCATGGGGGACTTCAACGCCAAAGTGGGAGTACATACTTTCGGCGAATCGGTAGTAGGACCACACGGATTTGGTAGGAGAAATCATAGGGGCAGATGCTCGTCAACTTCTTAGAGAAGGAGGGGCTGTTCTTAATGAACTCATTCTTTAAGAAGCAGCCTCAAAGAAAGTGGATGTGGCGAAGCCCCGACACTATGACAAAAAATGAGATTGACTTCATTATGGCCGACAAAAGGCGAATATTTAGGGATGTCCCCGTGATCACTAGGTTCAACACCGGAAGTGATCACCGACTTGTACGAGGCACTCTGAATATCGATTATAAGCTTGAAAGCGTTCGCCTTATGAAGTCTACGCTCCGGCCAAATTTCCTCCAATCCGTGGTTGGATCTGAAACATTCCAGCTAAAACTGGAAAACCGGTTTGCTGCCTTGGAAACCGCAATAGACGCAGATATGGACCAGGAACTTGATAAAGTGGTGGAAATCCTTTGGGATGAGGGGACGAAACTCTTTAAGACGCACCACACGGGCAGGAGATCTCAACTTTCGCGAGAATCTCTGCAGCTAATAGAGACGCGACGAGAAAACCCGGCAGGCACTTCGTCAGATCTAACTAAAAAGATCTTCAAGCTGGTAAGACGCGACTTCCGTAGCTCCAATACACGCTCTATACAAGACGCGATCGAGCGAAATCGGGGTCGAAGGTTTTTACTCAGCATTTAGGTCGAAGTCATCTGACGAAGCTGACCACGTCAAACGGGAAAGTCGCCACTTCTAGGCCGGAGATTCTTGCGGAGGTTCAGAACTTCTACGGCAACCTCTACACCTCGAAAGCGTCCTGTTCCCAACCCGACTCCGAGGATCCAAGAGCCACTTTAACCTGCCACTTCACGGAAGAGTTGCCAGACGTCAGCCAAGACGAAATCGTGGTGGCCCTGAGGCAGCTTAAAAATGGAAAAGCCCCCGGGGAAGATGGAATTACGACGGAACTGCTAAAGGTAGGTGGAAAACCTATACTGGTGCAGCTCCAACGCATATTTAATTCTGTCCTGTTCTCGGGGAGAACTCCAAGGGCGTGGAGCAAGAGCATAGTCGTTTTGTTCTTCAAAAAGGGAGACAAAACTCTGTTGAAGAACTATCGACCGATCTCGCTCTCGAGCCACGTCTATAAGCTGTTTTCCAGGGTCATCACGAACCGTCTCGCGCGTAGACTCGACGAGTTTCAGCCGCCCGAACAGGCCGGTTTTCGAGGAGGATATGGCACCATAGACCACATCCACACAGTGCGGCAGATTATACAGAAGACAGAGGAGTATAATCAGCCCCTGTGCTTAGCGTTTGTGGACTATGAGAAGGCCTTTGACTTCATCGAAACCTGGTCTGTTCTGGAGTCTTTGCAACGGTGCCAAATCCATTAGCGGTACGTACAAGTGCTGAGAGGTCTGTATGACGCCGCGACTTTGACCGTCCAAGTACAGAACCAGCAGTCTGAACCTATCCACCTGCATCGAGGTGTGAGACAAGGGGATGTTATCTCCCCCAAATTGTTCACAAATGCAATGGAGGATATGTTCAAGACGCTGCACTGGAAAGGACGCGGTATTAACATAAACGGCGAGTACCTCTCACACTTAAGATTTGCAGACGATATCGTTATCGTGGCTGAAACCGTGCAAGACTTGCAGTATATGCTGAGCAGACTAGCTGATTCTTCTGCTCGCATCGGTCTCCGGATGAACTTGGATAAAACCAAAATAATGTTCAATGAACATGTCCCTCCGGAACCGATTATCCTGAAGGGGATCCCCTCTCGAAGTTGTTCAGGAGTACGTCTACCTTGGGCAAACCTTGCAGTTAGGTAGAAACAACTTCGAGAGGGAGGCTTGCAGAAGAATACAGCTTGGCTGGGCGGCATATAGGAAACTCTGTCGAGTCTTTTCGTCATCCCTACCGCAAAGCCTTAAGACATAAGTCTTCAACGAGTGCGTCCTACCCGTTATGATTTACGGTGCCAAGACGTGGACACTAACGGTGCGACTAGCCCACCAATGGTCGCTCAGCGAGCTATGGAGAGGGCTATGCTCGGAGTTTCTCTGAAGGATCGAATTCGTAATGAAATGATCCGACAGAGAACCAAGCTAATCGACATAGCTCAGAGAATTAGCACGTTGAAGTGGCAGTGGGCTGGGCACATCTGTCACAGAACCGAAATGGAGTAGCCGTGTTCTAGAGTGGAGACCGCGCCTTGGCAAACGTAGTGTAGGACGCCCTCAGGCTAGGTTGAGTGACGATATACGCAAAGTGGCTGGCAGCGGCTGGACACGAAGAGCCGAAAATCGGGCTCAGTGACGTGCCATTGGAGAGGCCTATATCCAGCAGTGGACTACGGCAGGCTGATGATGATGATGAGTTTGCAGTGGCTTATGCAATATACTAAAGTTTCCTCACTGTCATAGAATTTCAGTAATTTTCGCTGGTGCGAAAATTTTTACCACTTTGTGAAATAAAACTACGCAATTTACTGATCGTGTCACACCAAAGGTTGATCCTGAGTTATGCAGTTGAGCTATAGTGTACATACATTGTGCAAACATGTTCGGAAGCTACTGTAGTTTTGAAATATGTTTTATAACGTTTAACGCTTGATGGTTTGTGTATGACATAGGATGTTTTATGTGTGACGATACTAACAGAAAGTGTATAACTTATTACGCTGTTGCTTTGTCAAGGTATTTTAGTTTCTACACGAGGTATCAACTTATGATATTTATTGTGTTCAGGTACTTCAGTTATGCTCGACGAGGCATAGATTACTTGCGGTATCTTTATAAAATTAATCATTTTATAAAAAGAGACAAAGGTTAGAACAAGGCTTGCTGTTTCCTACCTTTACATAATTCAAGAAAGAGAAATGGACACCTACTTATAAAGGCTGCTACACACAGTGCCGGCGGCACGGGCCGCCGGTTTTTGACGCGCCACACATGCTGCCGGCTTTTGTCGGGCGTCGGTGCCGTCACCGGCATCTACCGCAGAAAGCCGCTGGGCATCATTCCAGTTGTATAGAACGACCACACACAAGTAGCAAGCTACTACCCACGCAGCACACCGGCCTGCCCCTGCCGGCGGCTCCTTCTTGCGGCAAAGCCGGCGGCTTTGTATGCCGCCGGTTGCACGCAGCCTCCCGTATCTCTTTTACACGATTCTGAATGTAACTATTTGACAGTTCTCTAGGGAAAAATCAGTCTTGCTCGGACAGTTTTCAAAGTTTAAAAGTTTGATAACAAGTCAGTTCTCGCTACAGGAGCCAGCAAAGTGCAATTAAATTAAGGTATAACTAGAGTTAAATATCGGTGGACGAGATTACTATTAAAAAATAGATTTATTATTTTAAAATACAAGTTTATTCTTAGAAAGGTTCTACAAGACTGATTAAATTAACATTATAATTAAATATGAAACTTATAGCTAAATATGCAGTTTTGATGACACGCGCCATGCTCGTTCGATGCGTAGTCAGCAATCGTGGGGTTGACGCATGTCGCCCGATTGCTTAACTCCTCCCTCCCTTAGTTGGAAGCGCGTCCCGCAGCTTCCCGTAGCGTCCTCGCTACGACTAACATCTGGCGTGTTCTTCAGTTGCCTCCATTTCCAGATTTTCCAGGCGATGATTCCCACCAGGATGAGGTACAAGCCAATTGTTGTCCAACTTGGAGTAGCCATCAAAAGTTGCCAATCGATATTGTTGTCGTCTTGGATGTCATCTGCACGGTCCATCAACTCATGGATGCTGTCTAATGCGATGTCTTCGAGCTGCAGTTTATAATGAATGTTGTCTTCCGGGGCGGCTCTTGTGCTTGGTAGCGGGATGACTTCGTCTATTGTGACGGTGTTGGTGTTTGTCTTCAGGGTTTTGTTCAAGATCTCCAATTGACAGTCGCTGGTTATACTGGCTATGTGGATACCAGATATTCTTTTGTACTCTGTTCGCAATCCGCAGCGGCTTCTCAGGATTTGTTGTTGGTTGAGTATTATAAGCCATTTGTTGTCTTGAAGCTTCTGAATCTTGCCCTGTTTGAGGTTCATTCGTGCTCGTGTACAGTTAGCTGCCTGGTGTTTGATGAGTGATATTATGCAGTCTTCAGATGAATCCATGGGTAGAGTATTGAGGGATTCACAGAGGTGTGTTTCTTGCGTGAGGGCTTTGCAGTTTCCTTCGAGGTACGAGTACTCCTCGCTTCCCAGTGCTAGGTATTTGGACTTGGGGATTATAGTTAGGTTTCGAGTATCGGGAATGGAGTATATATGAAGGAGGTCGAATGGGTTCGGGTCAACAGAAGGTATTTCTAGGATAAATGTTAAAGTGTGTTCTGTACTGTAAGCTTTAACGTTGATTGACTTTTCTAGGCTGTGTATATTTCTAATACTTATTTTATCTACGGGTCTAAATTGATTGACTTTTTGAATTTCTAATAACTCATTTAATAAACTGTGCGGGGCTATTATACTAGGATGCATCACACTCAGTTGAGCGAATGTCATTGCGTCTTCTAAAACGACGAGCTTATCTAAAAGAATCTGTAAACTAAAATCTATTTGAATATATAAATCTAAGAAATGCATGCGATTTACAGTTAAGTTATATCTAGTAGTAGTATTCTTCAATAGGTCAGTTAACTTGTTTTGGTTGTCACTTAGAATGTTTATCTGTTTACTAAATTCATCTATTGTGTTTTTAGCTAAAAATAGGGTTTGTTTTTCAGAATTTTGAACTTTACTAACTGAATTGCGTATGAAAGATATTTCCTTTTCTAGCCTAATAGCGTCTTCGTAGTCTAGATTGCCAGTTATAGCCTTAATAACAGATCCTAACCCATTAATTATACCACGTCTAACTCTAATACGAGGGACAATAAACAAAATTTTCTTACCTATTAAGTTTACACTTAGTTCTATCTGATCCTTATAAGTCCTATATGTATCCTCAGTACCTAAGATACTGGCTTCCGCTGTTTTTGTATTAGCATACAAGGCTAACAGTTTTATAGAAACTTCGTGTAAATGGGAAACATTATAGACACAAGCCAAGCTAAAAGTATCGACCTGTTTAAGAACTTGTCCTTGTTTCAGCAAAAGTATTCCGTTTTCATTGTTGACTGGAGTTAGGGTCAAGTTGGCGGTTGCGTAGAGCACGCAGGCTCCTGCGATGAGGATCCTGGAACAAGGTGAGGTCGTCGTAGAAGTTTGTAATGTACTCTAATTGACTTAGAGTTTGGATGGCTGCCTATAATCTCTGCTACGTTGTTAGGGTGAAGATGTATAATTTTGTACGGACCTTTGAAGACTGGCTTTGTCTTGTCGTTCCGAGCTGTTTTGGCCACCTGTTTGTAAACTGTCTCACCTACCTTAAATGTTATTTCTTCGGCTGCCTTATTTCGTTTTTCTATAACTTGTTCCTTATTCTTCGACATGTGTGCTGCCAAACACTCCTGCACAGCTTCGGCGTTCATGCGGTGCTTAAGAACATAGTCCTGATAAAATTCCTTAGGGTAAAATAACTCTAAAGGGTTTCTCGAAGCTGTAAGGCCGAATAAGAGTTCTCGGGGTGTGTAGCCTGTTGTAGAGTGTATGGAGTTATTATAGGCAATGATAGCGTATTTCATAATTAACTGGATAGGGTCTTCTTTATTTGTCATTCTCTGTATTCGCACTATCTCGCCTATGGTTGAGTGAAAGCGTTCTATGGGAGAGTTGGAATTCGGATTATAGGGTGTTGTAAAATGGATGTTGATGTCATGTGAAGCGCAAATGTCTTTTATAACGTCGTTATCGAACTTACTGTCGGAGTCAGTTGTTATTTTTAAGGGTAGACCTATAACTGAGAACACTTGTAATAGTGCCTCGGCTATGTGTATACTGCTTGATGCGTTTAAAGGAATGGCCTGAGCAAATTTTGAAAAGTTGTCGATAATAGTTAGAAATGTAGATCCGCCTGTAGAATAGAGATCCATAAATAAGTGTTCAAGAGGCTTAGTAGGGGTTGGTGTTAGGGATAGCGAGGGTTTGAGTGGATTCCTCTCGTATTTTGTCTTTAAGCAGATGTCACACTGGTTTATGTATCTTTGGACTGAGAGAAGCATGTTAGGCCAATGGTAGTTCCTATGCAGTTGCTTGTAAGTCTCTTGAATACCACGGTGCATTGTTTTGCCTTCGTGATATTTCTTGATTAATTCCTGTTGTTCTGTTTTGTTTTCTACTAGGGTAACGCGAGTACTGCATCTTACGAGTTTTGGACCTCTGTCATTAAAGATAGTGGTATACACTCTAGAGAAAGCTAAATATAAATGTTCGTCATAAAAGTAGCAGTGAAATATTCGGTCCGCTATGGTGTGTTCTTTCAAGAATTTGATAATCTCAGCCTCCGTATTGTTAACAGGGATAAAGACATCTTTGATAGTGGTTCGAGAACTAGTCGATCTATTTTCTACTCTGTAAGTGGAACCTGGTGTCGATCTAATATGGAATTGTTTAAGTTGTCGGTCTATAGCGTCTGATAGAATTGGTATGCCTTTATTGTCGTTGTCTGGTTGTGTGTGGTTTGTTGAGATAAGTTGGTCAGGGTTAGTGGTCGCTTGACTAATTTGGTCTGTGTTAGTTTTATCAGTGTGTGACTGTAAGTCGCTATCGATCTCCATGTCTTGTTGATTGTGGTCTGTATTGTTTCTATTGTCATTATTATTATTCGTCGGGGCCCTATCTTCCGCTTCTGCTTGTCTACGTGCGTTGTCAAAAATTCTATTTATAATTTCGTCATCGTCATTATCATCTAAGTTAACCGCTAGAGAGTCTATACTGTTATGGAAAATTTTAACCCTGGATAGCGCATCTGCATTAGTATTTTGTTTACCCTTTTTGTATACTACTTTGTAGTCATACTCTGCTAATTTCAATCGCCATCGAGTTAATTTGGAATTTGGATCCTTCAAAGACATTAACCACATGAGTGGTCTATGGTCTGTATATATAATAAATTTTCGACCATATAAATAAGGCCTAAAATATTTAATAGCCCATACTATGGCTAATAACTCCTTCTCTATGGTGGAGTAACGCGACTCGGTATCAGATAACGTCCTCGAAGCGTAGGCAACCGGTTTGTCTGAGCCTACATTCCCTTGTGATAAAACTGCGCCTAATGCAACGTCTGAAGCGTCAGTTGTTAAAATAAATGTTTGATCAAAGTCCGGATATTGCAAAATCGGAGAGTTTGTTAAAATTTGTTTACATTTATTTACTGCTTCAAGAAATTCGTTTGTATGAACAACCTTAGCATTCTTCTTAAGACAAGATGTTAAAGGTTTAGTTAATTGTGCGAAGTCTTTAATAAATTTGCGGTAGTAGCCTACCAAACCTAAAAATGATTTTATGTCCTTTTGACTACGCGGTAAAGGGAAATTTAAAACGGCTTTAATTTTGTCCTTATTAGGTTTAAGGCCTTGATCAGTTAGTTCATGACCTAGGAAGTTAACCTGCTTCTGAAGAAATTCGGATTTATCCAATTGAATTTTGAGATTACGTATTTTAAATCTGTCAAAGACCCTTTTAAGTTTCTCTAGGTGATCTTGTAGTGACGTAGACACTATGATGACGTCATCTAAATATGTAAATACATTGTCTAAGCCTCTTAGGATATGATCCATTAGTCGTTGAAAAGTACTCGGTGCGTTTTTAAGTCCAAAAGGCATTCTTAAAAACTCATAATGTCCTCTTTCTGTGGTGAATGCACGGTAGCCACGAGCGAGATCTAGGGTGGTAAAATATTGCGCGCGTCCAAGTCTGTCCAATATGTCATGAATGTTAGGGAGTGGGTACTTGTCTTCTATTATACGATCATTAAGTCGTCTATAGTCAATCACAAGTCGCCATTTAACTTTACCTGATGCATCTGGTTTTTTAGGGACTATATGAACGGGGCATGACCACGGGGAAATGCTTTCTCTAATAATTTTTTTTTTTTTTTATTTATTCAATTCAATTCAATTCAATTCAATTCAATTCAATCAATTTATTTCAGACAGAGTCCATAGTGGGTTAGTAACAATTTGAAACTTAAAATATAGTGTTAGTAAACATAATATACAAAAAAAATATTATACTGCAGTATGGAGCTGCATCCATCGCTGCATCATTGGCGACTGCCACCGATCTGCAAACACTCTCAGTATACTGTTGGAGCTACCACGGAGACGCCCCATCAGAGAAGCACAACGTTTTCTCATAATGGCGGTGAAGCCATCTATACGTAACTCCGCGAACATTCCCGAAGCACTGCACCTCCACGGCAGCCCCAGCAGCACCCTGAGTGCATTATTATATTGGACACGTAAGTCGCTGTATGGCCGACGACCATAACTGACCCACAGGCTACACGTGTAAAAGGACTGGCAATATGCCTTGAAAAGTGTAACCTTAACTGGTTTTGTACACCGTGCAAACCTGCGTGCCAGCATGTTACATCGGACAGCCAGCGACCTACGCTCCCTATCTATATCTAAATTATCCTGTAAGTCTTCGGTGACCCAATGTCCCAAGTACTTAAATTTTTTAACCCTACATAAAGCAGTTCCATCAATTTGAACGTTTGGTACACTGGCGTAGTTAATGTTCTTTGCCTTAAAAACCAATAACTCGCTTTTTTTAACATTGTACTTCAGGCCATGAGTCGACGCATAAGTCTCGCATATGGATATGAGTCGCCTTAATGCACCAATGGACGGGCTCAGCAAGACCATGTCATCTGCGTAACTGATGTTGTTAATACACATCCCATCAACATGACAGCCGATGTTGGTCTTGCTGAGCTCAACCAACAGCTGGTTCATGTACAGGTTGAACAATCGAGGAGAACTCAACCCCCCCTGTCTCACTCCACAGTCCAGCCCGTACACTCTAGAGAAACAGTTGTGCCATTTCACGCTATTTTGTTGACTACCATACCAGTACTTAAATATTGATATAATTTCGGGTGGTACAGTAGTTTCATGTCTAAGCTTTTGCCACAGAATGTCATAGGACACCAGATCAAAAGCCCTCGACAGATCCAAAAAACAGGCAAACACAGGCGTTTTTCGGTCTGTATAGTATTGCACAGTCTGCTTGAGACACAAAATAGCGCTCTCAGTGGATAAACTAGGCCTAAACCCAAATTGCGCGTCATGAAGTTCAATGTGTTTAGCTAGTTGTTTGTCAAGCAGACTGTCCAACACCTTGGCTATAGCAGTTGCCAGTGATATGGGCCTGTAATTGAAAATGTCGCTGGTATCTCCCGTTTTATTTTTTACTATAGGTACTACCATTGAAAACATCAAATCATCCGGTAAGTAGCTATGGCTCATACATAGATTAAAAAACATAGCGAGCACTCGGGGCAGGTGCACTCCCGCGTGTCTCAGGTGCTCGATGCTGAGGTCATCGTAGCCTGGAGACTTACCTCTCTTCATCTTTTTAATAATGAAATCAATTTCCTTCGCAGTAAATCTAACATTAATTTCTCCGGGAACGAACCCCGCATCGATCACCTGAGCGGCACTTATTAAAGGTGATTCAACTTTAAAATGTTGCTGAAACGCATTAGCTATTTCTACAGGTTCATGCACGCCCGCCACGCTCACAGGGACGCTCGGTTTATAATTTAATTTATTTGTCAATTTCCAGAAATCACTGAACTGTTTATTACTATGATTTTTAGCTATCATATCCATCTTTATTTGTTGTTGATTGTCTTGGCAATATTTTAATTTATTCTTAAATAACTTTCTAGACGTACACATATTATTATACACATATCCAGAAGTAGGTTTTCCCTGTAAAAGCCATGTTTGATAACATACGCGAGCCTCCCTGTGTGCGTCCCGTACGTGCTTGTTCCAACCAGGTATGTATTTTTTTCGAGCAGATCGAGTTTGTTTACATACATAAGAACTCACGGCACCGTCCTTTAAAATACATACCAACTTGTTATACATATCACTCAACAACAAGCGATGGCTCGGTTCCGAACACATTCCATATGAGCACTCTCGAAATTCAGCTGGGAAATCCATTAATTTTAACTGAGAATTACAGAAACTGGAATAATTATTAATCTGATCATCAGTTCTTTCCCCCCAAATAACTTTATTACATGTAAAAATTTGGGGCGTTAATTTGGGCGTAACTAAGCTAATATCGCATTCAATTAATAACGGAATGTGATCGGACGCGTAAACATCATATAATATAGACGCCTTCACTATCAAGTGCCGCGCCGCACTACTCACCACACAGTGGTCAAGCCAACGAAGTGCGCCGTTTGCCGTACTCTTAAACGTAAAAGAGTCGTTCGGCAATAACTCCATATCGACACAACACCACGATTGCTCGGTACACAAAGTAAACAACTCATTAGCAAAGCGCTCACCTGGATGAGCGTTGTAATCACCCAATACGAAAATAGACTCTACGTGAAAACTATCGCATATAACTATAATCTCACTCACTACATTCGTAAACTCAGTTAAATTTTCTGTAGTATCCACAGGCATATAAACTGAAAAAACTAGGAATGAACTATCATTATTATCAATCTTTATTGCCACTAGACGATCACTATTGCACTGCACTACGGACACCTTTGGAAACGTTGACTTTCTCCATAATAGGGCAACTCCACCATACGGTCTTCCTATTAATACACCAGCAGAGGTATCAACAGCAGATTTGCCCGTGTATGAGAAACCGCTATGTAAGGTTGCAAGATACGAGGCATCATGAGGCAATAGCCAAGTTTCCTGGAGCGCAATCACGTCAGCAACACCGCATAATCTACGGATACAATCAGCTGACCTCATAACGTTTTTGCAGTTAAAAGTTGTAAACCTAACATTCTTGTTTGTATCCATTATGCACTATGTTTTGAATTTTCAACCACCGATATAGTGTCTTTTCCTTTCTTAAAATAAATAAAACGCCTAAACGTTATGCCCTCGGGCCACAACTTATCGTCCAAAAACGTATTTAGTTTTTGCTTTGGTACAAAAAACTTAAAAGCGTTGTAGGGCCTTTCAGTTCTCATACTAATTTTTTTAATTAAACTTCCTGCACAATATTGTACATAGGCGGACTTAATGCCTTAGGCATTGTCTAACAGTCTACCTTAGGGTGATGCAGAGATAGTTAAGGCAGGTAATAGGTGGGAGTACTTTATAATTGAATTTATATATAACTAGATACTTTAGTAAGTAATATACATAACACATTTATGCAATACACATATAAACTTAATAATTAATATACTTAATATACTATATTATATAATATAATATATATTAATATATTATAACATATATATTTATATATATATATATATATATATACATATATATTCAATAAAATATTATATATACATACATAATCCAGTGATGATTACGATGCTTCAGCCAATGACCCACGTTGAATGCATTGACGAGCTTTGTTTTTAAATGTCCCACGACTGTCTGCCGTCCTGACTTCCAGAGGGAGCGCGTTCCATAGGAGTATAGCTTGAACGTAGAAGGAAGAATGCACAAGGCCAGAGCTATGTTGAGGACAAAGAAGTAAAAGGTTGTGGGAAGAACGAAGAGCTTTATCATGCGAAGAGCATAAGTATTGAAAGTGGGATGTTAGATAGGCTGGAGGAGTGGGTGAGTGAAGTAGGGAGTAGAGAGTAGTGAGAGCACGCAAGCTACGGCGTTGACGAATGGGAAGCCATCTCAGTTGAGAACGATAAGTAGACACATGGTCATACTTGCGAAGATTGAAAACGAATCGAATGCAGTTATTGAGAAGCCGGTCGAGTTTGTTGAGAAGGTCTGCATTCAGGTCATAATAACACACATCACCATAATCGATGATAGGGAACACTAAAGATTGCACTAGCATAGTCTTTGTTTTGGAGGGGAGGAAATTCTTCAGACGATAGAGACATCGCAGGGTACCAGTGACACTTTGACACACGTTAGTGACTTGCGTTCTCCAGTTAAGTGTGTCGTCAATGTGAAGTCCTAGATCCTTAACGCTCGAAGTGATCTTAATGTTTAACCCGTCAAAGATGATTGGAGGGTGAGCTGTAGTATCCACTCTGCACATCATACGGTTACCACCCACGATAATAGCTTGACATTTTGACGGGTTAACTGATAGTCCAAACTGATCGGACCAATGCTTTATTGCCTTTAAGTCTTGGTTCACTTCGTTGATGGCCCGAGTTAGATCCTCAACCCTCGCCTGAGAATACAGCTGCAGGTCGTCTGCATACAGATGATACGAACACCGAAGATTGTGAGTTAAGAGATTAATAAATAGAGAAAAAAGAAGTGGAGAAAGAATGCCGCCTTGTGGGACGCCAGAGTCAAGATCACACCAACGAGATAACGATTCATCAATCCGAACAGACTGTTGACGCCCACGAAGATAGGATGAGAACCATTCCAAAGCTTCAGGTGCGATCGAAAGGTGGGATAGTATGGAGAGGAGGATATCGTGACTGACGGTATTAAAAGCGTTCGAGAAATCTACCAAGACCAACACAGTGACCTTGGTGTCCTCCACTCCCGCTCTAATATCGCCAGTCACTTTAAGGAGGGCTGAGGTTGTGCTGTGTCCCGATCTGAATCCTGATTGAAAAGGACTCAACAGGTCATTAATATGTACAAATCGGGTCAGCTGCTGGTGGACACAAGCCTCGAGCACTTTGGATAGGAAAGGAAGAATGGATATAGGGCGAAAATGACTAGGTAAAGTGGGGTTGGGAATTTTGGGTAGAGGACGAATATAGGCTTTACGCCATACCGAGGGGAAAACGCCAGACACGAGTGAAAAATTTATAATATGAACAATTGGGGATAGGAGTTCATCTAAGGCTGCGACAATCATATGACGACTAATGTTATCGCAACCCACCGCCTTAGACTTTATGGATAGGATAACCTTTCTGACCTCACCTTCAGCGACTGGAGAAAACTGAAAAGAACTTACGTTTGGCCGTGGCAAACTGGCGACATAATTGACCGTCTGATCCCTGGTTTGGCGATCCAAGGCAGGCGTGGTGGCGAAATGTTGATTAATATCATCCAAACCAACGACTTTTGGCAGGTCAATCTGTCGCTGCCTGCCAATGCCTAGAGTTCCTAAAAACTTCCAGACATTTGCAGCAGAACTAGATGAAATATTTTCGAGGATATGACGGCGTTTGGCGTTACGTATCATCTGGTTGCAACGATTCCTTGCAGCCTTGAAAACAACCCAGTTGGTGTCACAGCGATCTCTTTTATATTTTCGGAAAGCTCGGTCCCTGCGCCTCATAGCCATCCGAATCCCTTCCGTCATCCATGGTGCTGGTGGGCGCTTCAGTTTGACTCGCTTGACCGGAGCATGAGCGTCGTAAAGGTCTAAGACAGCTTTGTTGAAGACTTGAAGCTTATCATCGACCGTGGTGGCTGCAATCATAGGTTGCCAGTTAATCTTAGATGCGTCTTCTAACAATTTTATCCAGTCAACACGGGCAAAACTACGCAAGTGCAATACTTTAGGCTGAGGTTTGGGTGGCTTAAGGATATACGAAAGGAAAATAAGGTCGTGATGGGAGAAACCAGGGGCGGGAAATTGACCATGGGTAGAGACAAGGGAAGGATCAGCAGTGAGGATTAAATCCAACCAGGTATCTTCCCCATTGGTGTTGTGATGTGTGGCTAGAAGGGGTAAGATATGGAGACTGGCAGATTCTACTATGTGGGTAAGTTTACGGGACCGAAAGGAATTTGGGATTAGGAGATTGGTATTAAAATCACCCATTATGATGAGATGTGCATATTCCGACCCTATAGATTCCAGCACCGATTCGATACTGGAGAAGTAATCAGCAGATGGCGGACAGTATACAACACCAAGAACGGCTTTCGCACCCTTGACACAAACCTCAATAAATAAGAATTCAGCAGCAGGAGCGGAACCAGAGGAAGACGCAGCAATGATCTTATACGAGAACTCACTGCGAAGATATATAGCAACACCCCCTCCCCTCTTATCAGGTCGGTCATTCCGAATAAGCACGAAACCGGGAAGAGGGTATGTTGTAGAAAGTATGTGAGGTTTGAGCCATGTCTCGGAAATCAGGACGGCATGGACATTTACATTAGTAAATGCTTCGAGTAAGTCACTAAAGTGACTTGGCACACTCTGAGCATTTATGTGGCATACATTTAATAGACGGTTCTGTTGTAATTTAAATTTATCACGCACGAATTCACCTAGTGTAATATCAGGCGCTGAGCAAAAACTATTATTCGAACCCGATTCAATTGACTCATTAGCAGAGTGGAAGGATGCATCATCATCATCAGATAACATTATCATCAAATAATATAAGTAATAAAAATATAAATAAAACAATAAATAATATAATATAATAAATAAAATATGTATAAATAAATATCAAAATACGCAATATACACTATAAAAGTACAAACCCGTGCTAGGCTAGTTTACCTCTGCACCACCCGCCAGTGTACACTTAACATTTTATGATATAATAATAATAGTAATATCTAAAAGATAAAATGTAAAGGAGCATCATTTGAAAAAATAAAAATACAACTTTGGAATCAATGCATATCCAGCGGAGAAACTAAACGTGTTATTCTAGTTAACAAATGTCAATTTGACAAGTGACAATTCTGTCTTTGACGTTTGACGGGAAAATAAAATAACATTGAAATCTAACCAACAAAGCCGGAAAAATAAATGTGTAAATTAATATAAAGCTAACAAAATTAGTGTTTATACGGTACATATCCAATAATTAATACGAAATGACAGTGAAGTGGGTAATTAGATATTAACATAGTAGTGTGAGTCCTAAATGGTGCGATACATGTGAACTATGTACCTACTAACAGATATAAACAATAAGGAATCAAAATTTACTACCTATATCGCATTGAGAGCTTCAGTCAGTTTCGCCGAGACCCGCTGTTAGAAGGTTTTGCTGTCCCGGAACTACCAGTACTGCTACCAGTGGCTTGCGCCTCGCCAGGCATCTTTGGATACTTCGCTATTAGAGCACTTAATTCATCCACTGAAGTAATCTTGTATCGATGACCATCTGAAGCCTTTACTACTATGACGCCGTCCTGTGTCCAGCACGACCGCATCCCAAAGTGCAGACGAGCCTTGGCAAACGTTGTCTGACGGACTTTTGTCAAAAACTCCCTGACTGAAATTTGAGAGCCTTTAAGTCCCGTCTTGGCCTTCCATGCTGTTGACTTTTGGTCATAGGTGCAGAACCGGACGAGAATCGGACGATGTCGATCATTGGTAGAATTACCAAGCCGGTGCGCTGACTTTATTGAAGATGCTGACATATCCTTCAAGCCAAGTTTTTTGTTAAGGATATCCACGATGATGTTGACGCAGTTCTCCTCCTTAGCCTCAGCGATACCCGTGAAGATCAGTGCCTTCCGTCGTTGTCTAGTTTCCATGACATCGCACATTCTAGAACAGTCGGCAATCTGGCTCCGTAGCAATCCCAACATTTTGAAGACAAGCTCCCTAAAAGTGCGGAACTCCTCGGCTACTTTTGCCACAGTGTCCTTGGCCGGTCCGCTGCCTTGTATTTGTGCTTCTAGTTCATCCATCCTCTTCATGAAGCATTCCTCCAAGTCCCTCTGAGCAGATTGGATATCAGAGAGCTGAGACATTCTTCCAAAGTTTTCTCGATGTGAAGTGAGTGTGCAAACAGCTGGCAGGTGGTGTTAGATATAAGACGCTAGTTGAGTTACATGTACTGTGTGTCCTCAAACGTGAGTACTGACTTTACTATATGTATACTAGCAAATAAATTAATAATAAGCCGTACTATTTGTGTAAATTAATATAAAATAATTTTTCAAAAACTTTGATGTGTCCTACTTTTTTGCGCACCTACCCGCCGTAAAAATTTCAATAATGCCTTGTTTTAAAAGATTGTCAACTTTGATCGTGGAATTTCGGGATTGCTGGAATAAAAGTCTGGACTGGTTCGTGGTTAACAGAAAAAAGTATATTATCAAAGTCGTACAGAGGTCGCACGAGTGAGTGAGTGAACATATAATTAATCCATAATATCGTCGTTGACTCAATGACGTATCTGCTACTTTGCTCCTACAATTCAAGCAGGCGTTTTGGCTTGAACATGCCCCCGGACGTTGGAAGCAGCAGGCGCGCTTTCAACCACACTGTGAGTCGATGGGCAGTGGGCAAATCCTGTTGAACGCCCTTCTGATGATGCCAGAGTTGGTTTGGATATCTGCCACGCGTACAATTCCGTCAGATCCTGGGTGAATTGCGACAATCCTGCCTAATCTCCACTTGAGAGGAGGTAGATGGTCCTCCTTCACAACAACTAACATGCCCAGCTTCAGTGCATCTTTGCAGGTACGCCACTTAGTCCTCTGCTGCAGCTCTGACACGTACTCCTTGCTCCAACGATCCCAAAAATGCTGGCGAAGCTGCTCAATCCGTTGGTAACGAGACAAGGAAGTTACGCAGTAATCTTGAAGGTCTGGCTGCGGCAATGATGTAAGCGGCCGGCCAACGAGAAAATGACCCGGAGTCAGTGGGTTGCAATCAGCTGGGTCCGAAGATAGCGGCGTCAGTGGACGAGAATTTAAAATGGCTTCTATCTGGACTAGTGTGGTGTTAAGCTCTTCAAAGGTTAAGTGACAATTTCCCAACACTCGCCTAAGGTGAAATTTAGTCGCCTTAACACCCGCTTCCCAGAGTCCACCAAAATGAGGCGTGTATGCGGGGATAAAATGGAACTTAATCCCGTCATTAGCCAGATGTGCAGCCAAGGAATCACAACTGGACCTAAGGAACTTTGCAAGTTCATTACTAGCGACAACGAAACAGGTACCGTTATCGGAGTAAATGTCACTCGGCTTGCCACATCGCGAGATGAACCTATATAACGCTAGCAAATATTTGTCACTGGTCAAGTCACTCACCAGCTCCAAATGAATAGCCTTGGTGGTAAAACACACAAAGAGTGCTATGTACACTTTTACTAGCCTACATCCGCGACCCTGTCTAGTAGCTGCCATGATGGGACCAGCGTAATCTACACCTGTACTCTGAAATGGGTAACCGCCTGGCAGAATGCGCTGCTGCGGTAAGTTACCCATCGATGGTGACACTGTCTTACCCAACATGCGGCAACAACGCACGCAATGACGATAGCAGTGCTTTGCTAATTTTCGTCCGCCTATGGGCCAATACGAATCCCTGATGGAAGACAACAAAAGCGTTGGGCCAGCATGCATTAACCTAATATGTTCATACGCAAATAGTAATTTAGTAAACTTGTGAGTTATTTTTTTTATTTCTTTATTTCACATAAAAATATACATATCACAACTTATTATAATGATACAAACATAAACTCTAGTGAGTTTTAACGTGTATCATCTCATCGACGTTACAATTAAAATATGTATAGTAGATAGGTATTTAAACAAAATGTAAGGCATAACATAAAATAAATAAATTGAGGATACAGAAAAGTGCTAAATAATGAAGGTAGTTATGAAATAATTTTACACCAAGTATAACTATACGAAGCGCGGTCGATACCACAATGGCCGGCTTGTGCTTTGATACAGGATGTTTCCAAGAATAACATGGTCATAGGCATTGTAAATTGAACATGATTATTATAATTTAAATTATTAAGTATACTAATTTGTATTTTGTAGAAAATGTTTACTAAGCTTGTATTTTATGTTTTTATGTGTTATATCATTTCGAAGTTTTAGCGGTAATTGATTAATGAGGTTTGGCACAATGTATTTTAATGTTCTCTTACCGTGTAAGTTTTTGTATTCTGGGATTAATAACTTAGCGTTTGTCACACTACGGGTTCTCATCTCGTGGACTGTAATAATATAGGATACGTTTTACTGTAAGAGAAATTTGAATTTGCTAAGCGTCCTCCAACTCGCATTATTTTATTAGTGTCTAAAAATACATTAAATTTAATGAGGGCGCTTTTCTTAGGTAGCTTCTCATTATTAATAAGCAAATTATACTCGGAAAAGACTCAATTTGACTTCTAATTATAATGACATTTAATGCATCCTGTAACTCTGACTGTGATAGAAACTTACCAGGAGAGGGCATTTTTCTACACAGTTTAATAAATCTTAAAACAGTTGCTACACTACGAATGAGCCTTAAATAACTAGAAAATCGGTCAAAGTCTATGAATGCTTCACATTGACTCTTAGTAACACTAGCGCTTAACGAAACATGAGGTCGTATTTCAGGTAACTTGTCTAACTCAAACGACTTATGTTGATAAGGCCAATCGGACTGATCTTGCATCAGAAAACTGGGACCGTTCCACCATAAGTCCAATGATTGCAGGGTGCTAATATCGACACCTCGAGATATCAGGTCTGCAGGGTTCTTGTCGGTTGGGACGTGTGACCAAGTGCAGTGGCCCACCTTATCTAAGACTTCAGCTACGCGATTGCGTACAAACGGCTGAAGTCTAGAAGGTAACATCTGAAGCCATCCCAACACGACGGTGGAGTCGGTCCAGCAGAAGACTCGATTGAACTTGATACGAAGTGAGTTTATTACCTTCTCACATAAACGAGCTCCTACCATAGCTCCACACAATTCCAGTCTTGGAATGGTGGTTGGTTTAATAGGCGCCACTCGACTCTTAGCGACTAACAGACGAACCATGCACTGACCTATATTATTGACGCTGCGTACATAAACACATGCGCCATACGCACGCTCAGATGCGTCCGTAAATACATGGAGTTCTGAGGTGTAATAAGAATCACACAAAACAATGCGCGGTACACGAAAATTATTAATAAGAGGCAGTTCTTTCACAATAGCATTCCATGAAGCATTCAATGCCGAGGATAGTGATTCGTCCCATGAGAGTTTATCTAACCACATCCTCTGTAATAACATTTTCATGGTAACTACGCATGGAGATAAAAGTCCTAAGGGGTCGAAAATGCGTGCAATCACAGAAAGTATGTCCCGCTTAGTCACAAAATTATTAGAGGGTAACATTGAGCATGAAAACCCTAGCTCGTCTGAACTCGAAAACCAGTCAAGACCCAGCAGTTTATTGGGTCCATTAGATCCCATATCTAGATCTAAAGACGACTGAGAGACCTCTTTGACTAATTCAGGTACGTTGGACCTCCACTTTCTGAGTGGCATGCAAGCAGACGCTAGTGCGTTTGTGACCTCGGAGCGTATAAACATGACTTCATTTAAATCATCCCCACCTGTCAAAAGGTCATCGACATATATGTCGTGCAAGATGACGTCAGCAACCTTATCTTTACCACATGAGTATGACTCGTCTGCCAACTGCGAAGAGGTATTGTTCTTGTAATCAATACCTATTTGCTTAAGGCAACGGGTAGCAAGGAAAGGTGCACTAGCTGTACCGTAAGTAGCGGTATTTAATTTATACACCTTGACTGGTTTAGAGGGATGTTCGCGCCACAATACCTGCTGCAAATGCCTATCATCTGGGTGGACGTAGATACACCTATACATTTTTGCAACGTCAGCTGACAAGACGAACTTGTGTTGCCGAAACCTAAGCAGTATAGATAAAAGATCGTCCTGCACCGTAGGACCTACCATTTGGACATCATTAAAGGAAACTCCAGACGAAGTTGCACAGCTCGCATTAAAGACTACACGCAACTTAGTGGTAGTGCTGCTTTCTCGCAATACCCCATGGTGTGGTATAAAATATCCATTAGGGCTGTCACTTAAATTAATAACTTCGGTCATATGCCCTAATGCCTCGTACTCAGACATGAAATCCCTATATAACTTACTAAACTCAGGCTTGGATTTCAGTCTACGTTCCAGTGAATATAGGCACTTAGAAGCCCTTTGGAACGATTCACCCAATACAGAAGGACTTTCTTTTAAAGGAATACGAACACAAAAATGGCCGTCCTCTAAACGTATCGTATTCTTCACAAAATGTTCCTCACACAATTTTTCCTCTGGTAAATAATGTGAGGATTGTGAGGAAATCTCCTCCAGATTCCAAAACTTCATTAAATCGGTGCGAATTTTATCTAAACCAACATTATTAGAATCGGTTTGAGAAAAGTTACAAGAAACATTATTCGATAATAATTTACCATTACAATAGGTAACAGGGCCAGACACAATCCAGCCTAATAATGTTTCACACAAGATTGGCTTACCTACCCCTAACCTAATTCTTTGTGAACCTACCAAGTCCCAGAATAAGTCAGCACCAATCAAAACATCAATTTCTGATGACTTGTAAAAGGTAGGATCGGCTAAACAAATATTATTAGGTATCTGTAGGTCGGTTAAGTCGATATCACGACAAGGCACAACTGAAGTTAATGATGGCAAAATGAAACAATGAATGTTAGCAGTGTAACTATTGTTTAAAGATGTCATTTTAAGTTGACACATTTTGCCGACGCGAGAACTCACGTTGTTTATGCCATAGACCGAACCATTTATCTGACTCGTACTTAAGTTTAGTCGTCTACATAATTTATCTGTAATAAAACATGATGTGCTACCGCTATCTAGCATAGCTTGAACTATATATTCACGATAGGTAGCATCGTATACTTTAATAAGTGCGGTGGACAATAACACGCCGCGTTGTTTACGTTCGCCACAAGACAGACCGGTTTCCGCAGACAAAGTCATATTATTTGCACTCGCATTAGTGTATGTTGCGGCGTCAGTGTGTGACGACGTTGATACGGAATGAGACGAGCTACTGTGTGATGTGTTGTTGTTATTTACAACAGCCTTATTCTCCGACGTATGTATTAAAGTGTTATGCCGACGTTTACATAGTTGGCAAAGTGACCTGTACGAAAACAATTGTAACAAATCTTATACTTCGGTATTAATTTGAGACAAGCATTAATATCAAGCGCGAGGAATAGTGGGCAATTACTGAGCATGTGATCAGATTTACAGTGCGGACACAACTTATACGAATCAGTGACGACATTGTTTTGTTCTTGTGACGCAAACATAGACTTGAACTTGTTACTTGGCTTACTGGACGTGGAATTAGTGTGATTTCGAGGTAACTCTAATGTCTCGAGCAAATCAGCGCGAATGCGAATAAATTGAATAAACGCTTCAAATGTAATTGAGCTATTCATATCAATATTACCTTTATACTCTTCCCACTCCCTGTAAGTTTTGTGATCCAACTTATGAGTAACAATATAAATTAATAGGGTGTCCCAGTGCTTGACGGGCTCACCTAGCGATTCTAAAGCACGTAGATTTTTATTAAGTTGGTCAATCATACCTTTTAACGCTTATTGCTTCTAGGTGGTTAATAAAGGCAGTTAAGCGTCCCTTGAAGCTGCCTCGCTTTTTAACTAGTTCTCGTTCTTCGGACATTCTGGGAAGCTAGTGTTTGTCGACCTGGAATTTATATAATGAAAATTTAAGTAAAGGCTATACAATAACTTATGGCACAGACCTACAAACACTAACAATGGTTAACAATTGTAAGAAAGATGTAAATACCGTATTTTATGTCGTATTATAGTAACTAGAATGTATACTACTGCTCTAGATATGTAAATACAAATAAAGATTTTGTTTTTAATGTTATATTATGAAGTTTAAATTCTCAAAGCCTAACCACAATGACCTTATGTCGGAATTTAAGGATTACACAAACAAATTATTGACTAGTTAACCACACAATTACAATTAATTTATAGAATTAAGCTAACATAAGCTATTTAATCTCTTAAAATTATCTTACACCAACATAAAACCTACCTACCTACGTTAACAAAACCTATGCAAAATTAACAAAATGGAATAGTTAACTATATTGCAATTATATAATTATAAATGTAGCATATAAAACTACTGTACTGCTATACAAGAGTACGTATAATTGATATATATTTGCTAAATAACGAGCATTAGACAGAACAATGTTCGTATAAACTATTCACGGTACAAGTAGGTTGCTACGTAGAAAATCACAAAAATCAGGTAAAACACTAACCTTGAGTATCCTTAAATAGGCTTATACTACCTGATCGAGTGTTGGGTGATAATATTTTAGCTTAATATAATGTCCAGAAACTTTTTCCAAGCACGTTGCCGCCGTGCAAATCCTCAGAAAATATTCCAACGGTAATAATGATTATATTATTCGAATTTTCGCTTATTATCAGCTATAATCTTCGCTTTTCCAAGCATACGGCTCGTTATGGACCAGAAATGATCGTGGAATTTCGGGATTGCTGGAATAAAAGTCTGGACTGGTTCGTGGTTAACAGAAAAAAGTATATTATCAAAGTCGTACAGAGGTCGCACGAGTGAGTGAGTGAACATATAATTAATCCATAATATCGTCGTTGACTCAATGACGTATCTGCTACTTTGCTCCTACAATTCAAGCAGGCGTTTTGGCTTGAACAACTTGATTCTGTATTTCTTTGCGTTGTTGAGGGGCTTGTCTGTAGCTTCTAACGAAAATTGGTGTGTCGTCTGTCAGTCTGAGTTCATGCTTTACTGTATGAGTGAAGGATAATGGAATATTGTCAGAGTGAAAGATATCTCTATAATTAAAACACAACTTTGTAATTTCACGCTTTTCTTCCTCGTTCATATGGTCTGTTCGTATTTTATTAAGATTTTTACGAAGCTCGTTATCTATCTCAGTACTGTCTTGTATGTCTAATTTATTTAGTTTAGAAGTCTGAATGTCTAATCGTAGGTCTTGGGGTAGTGGTTCAAGTAAAACAGGTCTATTATTCATTACTATTTTCTTCTCATCTGTAGAATTAATTACCGATGTCTTAAACGATCCATTTTTAACTGTAACTATGGCCGCAGGTGACTTAAGTCCCTGTGTCCAGCAAAAGTCATTGCAGATGTACTGTCCGTCCGTATAATTAGTCTTTACTACAATAAGCTTTTCGCATCTTGGTTCAATTCTAATTTTTTTTACCGGATAATCTAAGTAAATTGGTATCTGAAAATTGGAAGAATTTAATACTCTATTTTCTAAATCTATACTGCATCCTAATTCTTGTAACAAGTCCATACCTATAAGTCCTTTGTACTTTGGGTCAAAATCAAATATGAGAAACTTGTGAAATTTGTCCGTATCAAATGGTGGGGGTAAGGGTAAAACTGCTACGTGTTGATGTTTGGTAATACCATGCGCGGTACGAACTTGGAAGGGCTCGTATTCGACACATTGTTCAAACATGGTGTTCTGTATAACGTTAGGTGATATTAAAGAGTTAGTAGCTCCGGTATCCAATAGAAACTTACCATTAAATTCAGGTAACTCAATGTACGGCAGACGGTCCTTACCTTGACTATTTAGTTGTACTGTGTTTATCAGCTGTGTTCTTTCTGTTCCCCCTCCTCGCAAAAATCCTGAGGGTATGATTCATCAACAGATAAATCCTGGAACGTCTCACAGAGATCGGCATACTGTGGGTTATAGTACTCACTTTGATCGTAGCAGGGGTCGTAGTTCTCCTGATACTGTTCCTGTTCGTTGGATGTATAGAAAAGTTCTCCAAATTGCGGCTTTTGCGGCTTGTTAACAGATCTCATTGTAACGTCTGATACCTTTTGTGGTGGGTTCACTTGCTGGTGTGGCACATTTGGCTGTTGTCTAAAGTTCGACGAGTTCCTAAAGGTGCCGGACCCGCTTGGTCTAACATTACCTTGTGTTTTATTCTTCCATGGGAGCGTGGATTGTGCCCATTGCTGTTTCTGTTCAGGGGTCCAGTTGCTACGTTGTTGCGGCTGAGAGTTCGGGTGTACAAACCTTTGTTGAGGTGGTGCGGCATTGAACCCAAATGGTTGGGGTGTAGACAAACTAAATTTTGGTGTATCTTTTGGTTTGGCTTGCATAAAAGGTGTATTAAAATTATTGCTAAATTTATGGTGTGCTAGGCGTGCTTCCTCCTGCCTAGCGTTAGTTATGGCTATTTCTAGCGTCTCTGGATTCGAGATACGTACGCCTACTGATATATGGAACTCTAAATTGTTAACATATTGGTCTATAACCATCTTTTCGTAATACGACTTGTCATTATGCTTACCCACTGACTGTAGTGTGTCTAAAATATCCCTAAGACGTTTACCAAACGCTTCGGAATCTTCGTTTTTATTACGGCGAATACGAGTGAGTTCCTGCATCACTTGTATTTCATTGCGCGGTTCGCCTAATCTACGTATCAACGCGGTCTTAATGGCCTGCCACGAGTCTAGGGACTCCTCATAAGCTATAGCGTCGATCGCGGTGCCGCTCAACCTGCTTTTAATTAAACAAATAAGTGCTGGATTCGCTTTAGCTGTTGGTTCCAATAATAACATAATATTTTCCACCTCCCTAATGAAAAAGTTCAATGTTTTCGGGTTACCATCATATTTGGGCATGAGGTCCCTAATAAACTTTAACTTAGTCATATCTGTGCTACACATTGCCATTGTTATGAATAAAAAAAAATTATGCAACAAATTAAATACTAAAATGTGCTACCTACAACACTGCCTACCGTATTGTATAAATACAGGCGTAATGATATTCAATTACAATAATTAATACCTAATTTTAATCGTTCGCTCAGCGTATTTGCTTACCGCGCGAATCTATTGTTATTAAGTACAGCCTAAGTGCACGAAATAAAACAAAATAAGTCTATCGCGATTATAGCATACAGACAAAACACATGGAATAGCAAGTATAAATGCAAGTAATATACGACAGGAAATATTGCACAGGATACTGGGTAAACGATTCGTACTTACCCCAGGAACCTCTGCATTTCTTGCCGGGCCTTGTAGAACAGCAGGACTCCCAATGTTCCGGAACTCCCGCAGGCTGCCACCGACGTAGGTTCTTCTTATAGGGGATCGCGAAGATGACGATAGATACCGTCCACTCTATTCGGAGAGTTTTATTCGATATGCGAGTGTCGCGATCCTACCGACTGCGCCAGTTAAATATCGGTGGACGAGATTACTATTAAAAAATAGATTTATTATTTTAAAATACAAGTTTATTCTTAGAAAGGTTCTACAAGACTGATTAAATTAACATTATAATTAAATATGAAACTTATAGCTAAATATGCAGTTTTGATGACACGCGCCATGCTCGTTCGATGCGTAGTCAGCAATCGTGGGGTTGACGCATGTCGCCCGATTGCTTAACTCTAGCCACTCCATATTTTTATAGTAGATTTAAAATTAGCGACTTTTAAATTTAACTTGCTGTTGAAATTCCAAAGTAAAAAATGAAATAAAGAAAATCTCACTTGAGTATTCGTATTATTTTAACGTCGCCCGCGGCTTCGCCTGTTCTAAACTTTACCTTTATTTTACCCTCTTAGCGAGGAGCACATTACCTCCTTTAGTTAGTGCCTACGTCATAAAATTAATCTATTGATACCAATTCAAACAGTATGTTTCTAGCTTTTGTTGTTTGGGCTCATCGATTTTTTTTTATTACCTACTGATAGGCTAGCGTTTGACCATGATCTCACCTGATGTTAAGCGATGATATGGTCTAAGATGGAGCACTCTACCTAGAAGGTACCTATTCACTCGCGACTTGAAAACACCCGTCAGGAAACACAGACTCGGGTAAAGAGTTCCACACCTTGGCGGTACGCATAAGAAAGGAAGCAGCAAAGCGCTTCGTGCGTATAAGCGGAATAATAAGTTATTCAGTATAATTTTATATTTTATACTAAGACTAGAGGACGCCAGCAGCTACGCTTGCAATTTTTTTTAATTTACCCGTTTTGGCCGATCCCGTGGGAATTTCGGGAAATCCCTCCTTAGTGCACCCCTACGGTCCCCAAGGAACATACATGCCAAATTTCAGCTTCCTGCGCCTAATAGTTTCGGCTGTAGCGTGTCTGTCAGTCAGTCAGTAACGCAAGGATTTTATATATTAAGATGATGCTTCATAAATTCTAGTGAAGTGCTTAGTAACCTCACTAATATCTTCGCAATTCGTTGTCTAATTGATTAAGTAAGTAGGTTGCACCGAGCGCTCTTGTGTCGGTTACTGGTTACGTATGCTAATGGTTCGTCGGTTTTACCACTCAGTATCAAATGTAATATTTGAAATACCGACTTGGTGCAATAATAATAATAGTTCATGCTTACTGCATCTATGGTTCAAAGTTTAAAATGGCTACTTCTCAACTATGCCAGTTCAAAAGCGAGTAGAGTCTACTCCCATAAAGCATTTATTCTTTTGTAGTTTTATTCGTTTGGTAGTTTTAAGGTGCCTTTTAAAAAAAATAAGTATTTAAAATATCTGCACAAAAGAAAACAAAATCTGTATAGAATAAAAATATTCATCATCGCGTTATCCCGGTTGCATCCAAGACTTCACGCCTTCGAGCCCCCTTACTAATCTAACCAGATATGACAGAATATCAATATTTTCTTCAGAGCAACTGCCGTCTGACCTCCGCAACCCAAAGGGATAGCGGTATTCCATGGTTTAGACCAGTATCAGTTTATTTGATGGTACTGACTCCCCGTAACATCTTTCAAAGATCTTCATGACAGCCGGGACCGACGGTATAATGTGATCTCCGAGGCACGGGGCAAGCGATAATTATCAATTTAATACGCACTTTACTTTGAAAAGTCATTGGTGCGCGCCGTGTATTCGAACCCGATACCCTCTGCATGGCAGTCCGTCGGTATCTCCTATAGGCTATCGCTGCCTACAGAATAAAAATATCATCTAATACTATTAATAGGTATAAAACTGAAGAGTTTGTTTGTTTGTTTGCTTGAACGCGCTAATCTCTGGAACTACTGGTCCGATTTGAAAAATTCAGTGTTAGATAGCCCACTTATCGAAAAAAGCTATAGGCTATATAAGATCACGCTATGCGCCACGCCAGTGAAGCAGTAGCCTCAAATAATTTCAGGCTTATCTAGTAGCAAATAAAACATAAGTTCCTTAAATGTTTCAGCTCATTCATCTATTCAATCTCTTTCCAAATGTTTAAAAGTATTTGGGGAATTATAAAACGAGCGAACAAAAAAAAACTAAGCGACTGATGATAAGATACTGTTTTAATAACTTAAGTGGCATTAATTTGAGTAAGCGAAAAATAAAGTAAACTAACGACGAATATTACATACATACATAGACTCACGCCTGTTCTGGAGGTGTAGACAGAGACTACGGAACGCCATTTGAGGTCTTTATTAATTTGATACGATTTTTTATGAAAACTACAGATTGTCTGCGCGCGCGAATTCGAATGGGGGTGAGGCGACAAATCAATGCAATCAGATGAGCAGAGTCAGAGCTGACGATGGTGACGAAACTGATGGTTTCGAAAGTCACGATCTATTTATTACGAAATTAATCTCGTTCACTCGGGCAACTTAATAGGTTATGTCAGGTTTTCTTGTGAGCCTATACCTAAAAATAGGAGCTCTGCGAAGCAGGGTTCCGTCAACTTAACTTAAAAGACTCTTACTTTATTTTGTTTTGTTCATTTGATTTAAGTAAAAGTATATTGCTTTATTTTTTCGGAATACATTGTTTCATTTAATTACCTACCATTAAATAATAACATTTCTTGGCTTATAGTGTTTCTTCAAATAGTTATTTCCTAAGATAAATTTTATAAAAATGTGAGCTACTCTGTACTCTGCTCATTATCGTATTTTTCAAAGTGGATTTTCCATTCGAAACACTTCATTTAAGATAAAATGCCGCTCCGTATAAATAAATCATTGGCTAATTATTGAAAAAAAAATGCAGGACGTAACGTTGATACGCAAATATATATTAGGTCGCTCAAATATTATGAAGCTTCTCATTTTGTATTTTAAGTAACTCAAATTAATGTTTGTAAGTTGCTATTCTCTTGATTTCTCATCACAGCCATCCTACATTTATTATTTTTGTCACTTAAAATTAAATACTACCCAAATTATTTTGTGAAACAAAGCGTCACTACAATGACTGACACAACAAAACTTACAATATAATTCCCAATTATGATTCATTTGGCATGCTTCAAATAAATTACAACTGTTGAATTTCGATATTTATAATAATATATAACGTAACACAAAGAGAGATTAAATTTATTTGTTTTGCCTCCAAATTTCAAGTGGGTTTTATTTACCAAACGAGGATTATTCGATTAAAATAGAATGTCTATAATTATACAGGTTTTTACATTTGTTACGATTTTTATAATCATGGCCTAGATGTTGTTGTTAGGTACATAAAGGTGTACTTCCAATAACCAATTACTGGTACAAGTCTATCCTGAGGCTACTTATCATCTTGAATGATGACCCTTTACTTTAAAAAACCTGTATTTTCTTTAAGGCTTTTTCATGTTCTTATTGATAAGATTGCCTTTAAAAACTGTTTAGAAATAAAATATATTCTAATCGAATTAAAAAAAAAAACCATCTAAATAATTGGCATAACGTACATAAATTTTATCCCAAAAAGTGGGTAAAAGTCGATTGTATGTTTTATTACTGTCCGCCCACACCATTTTCTTTCATAATTTAACATAACTGTGTTTCACCGATATAGACTGACGATTAACCCTACATGAATATCGGAGGTTGGGTCTATTTTAGTAAGCCAATACCTCTGCACTGATACACTACAGTGGCCGATGCATATGATATGTAGCTTAGTAACTGAATCTGTTAGGTGTAATTTCAATATACGGGTGGTTGCAACAATACAGACAGTTATAGCACAGTAAGGATACGATCCTCGCATCTTACTCAGACTCTCGGATATCTCTAAACATAGTAATTGAGTCTTATTTTTATCAATTTTAATATCATGCGACATTTAAAAGGTGTTACATAGATTATTTTCTTGTTTCGTCGTAATGTTGAAGTATATCATGCTTGACTGCAGGTATACCCCGAATAATCCATTATAACTAGGGCGTTTGAGTATATAAGTGATACATATCTCTAAGTTTATCGATAGCCTATTTTACAAACAAGATATGAAACTCTACTCGATTTATATTCAGAAAATCTGTTAAGCCAGCAAAAAACATGGCCTGTTTTCTTTTAATATTATTATGTGTATAAGGAAATCCGCTGCAGGAATATTTCTACATAACCAAAGTGATATGATATTAAACAAAGCCTTTGACACGATTCTTACATTGGCACCCGTTAAACGGGCACACTTTCGTAAGTGTTTTGTTTTTATATAAAAACCTTTGATGTGAAAGCTTATAAGAAAAATTACCAAAGAAAATCTATGCCGGCGGTATATAGCAGAAAAAATGTGAGGAATATTGAAAATTAGATCAAACATTATTTTGAATGTTTGTGTCACACATACCTAATCACTTTTGGACTGCTGTATTTTGTATCTTGATGTATAGACATAGCGGTGTGGTATGGACATAGTTAAAAGACGGGTTCAGAAATACGGCGCGTACCATAACATGGTCGAGGTAAAGTTCGTATTTAATTATTTATTGTGGTTTGACCCCAGCCTCGGAGAACACGTTAAGCCATCGGTACCGCTGGAGTATACTGACTCTGGTCTAGGCCTTGGCATATCGCTGCCCCTTTGGGTTGCAAAGGACAGGCAGCAGTCACTCTATTGTAAGCCTAATATACTGCGAAACCTATATTTTACAATTATATTGCCGTTGGTGACAGATGAGTCAGCAGTCGATACGAAGGTAAGCTTATGATATATGAAATAAAATGGCATTAAAGAGACAACAAGGAAACAGATCAAATCTGCCTTGCACTTGAATTATGACTTGAAACTCTCTTGCGCAGCCGTATAGGTCTCCAGAAAACTTCACATATGAAACACAATTAAAGCTTTTAGCAATTACCTTCTAAATTCTGCAATAAGTTATGCAATACTTTATTTGCAAGCCCTCACATCAGTTAAAGTATCCAAAGTTACACTCCCGAGCTCATATTTGTTGCTCAGGTATTGCTCTCAGATTATTACTAAAGGTTGTTAGCTGGCGATACTTAAAAGTTGCAAAGTAGAGCAACTTTGAAGTTGATAGCTATGGAAACTAACAAGTCGTTAGCTTGTGGCATTTAGTTGTAGCAACTGGAAGTTGTCAACAAGAGAAGGTTTCATTTATGGTGGGTTTATGTTAAACTAAAGGACGCCAGCAGCTACGCCTGCACTTTTTAACCCGTTTTGGACGATCCCGTGGGAATTTCGAGAAATCCCTTCTTAGTGCACCCCTACGTTCCCCAAGGAACATACATGCCAAATTTCAGCTTCCTGCGCCCAATAGTTTCGGCTGTAGCGTGTCTGTCAGTCAGTCAGTAACGCAAGGATTTTATATATCAAGAAGATAAACACAGATATTTCAAATAAACAAACCGATGTGAATGTAAAGAGTGACCATTTAATTGATTGCATTAGGAATGTGGCACTTAGAATTATTAAGTAGTTAATCTGATATTTTCGTTTGTATGTGACACATTGATCTAAGTGAACTTATTCGTTGACTTTAATGAAATTATTTAAAAACTAAGATATAGCCCGAATTGCTTTACCATCTAAACTTAGCTGTTAAACATTTAACACGGTTCATCTAAAGTCTTCGTTTCTATCCTTACCTCAAGGTTTACATTTTCAGATCTCAAATTTCAATACATCCATAACAATTATCGAAAATATTTCATATTAAACTTAATAAATCCATAAATTTCCCTTTTTAAATAACAACGAGACTAAATACTCTTTTCGAGCGGTTGTAACTACACTGAAGCTCGTCACTTGGTGAGTAATAAAGATGTTGCTATTTTCATTCTGATTTGCTTAACGGGGTGTAAATTAAAATGACGTAATTCATTGTTTAACTGAATAAAATTATTCCACTACGTTTTAAAAGCAAACCCTTATTTTATAACTAAACATTTGATATAATTTTTCTTAACAATAACTATCTCCATTATCATCACAAACAATGATCTCTTAATGAGGAGCGTTACATCTTTTCAGAAATCATATTCCGAAAAGGCTCTTATTATATCGGACGGTACTCCCGCCAATAACAAAGGTTTCCACAAAACTACCTTCAATAGATTGCAGATCGTTTTTATTCGAAGCATGAGTGCTCTTTCTGTGAACAATTCGTTACTCTTGTAGAACATTAATCAAGGACATTTAATTTTTAAGAGCTGCCATGTACCTGCTAAGGAAATTTATGGTCCATTATTATGACTTATTCTTTGTTGAAAAACGGTATATGTTGGAATATAACCTTAACTTACGATGCTATGGACCGTGATCCGAGCAAACGATTTATTTATAACACATTAAAGGCAATGAACATGAGACTGCATAAATTTTAGTAACGCAAGGCGCCGAATCACAAATGTTTTTACGAGAAATCAAACAAAGAAGTCTTAAACCAGTTTGGTCCTTAATCAAATTATTCAGGGTATAAAATGAAAGAGGGGAGTTTTGTCTAAATGACCACAATCGTTCAGTTTAACGTTTTCTGTACGAATAATGGGAAAAGTTTCTCAGTTACGACTATCTGGGAAAATCAACAAATTTCTTCGGAGGCTTGCCGACTTAATAAATTGTTAGCGATACCTTTGATTTGGCTTTTGGTAAATTTAAAGCTTATAGTTCATAGCGCTATGTTACTTACCGTTAGACTCTGAGCTTAAATGATTTGTCAATGTTGAAAATACATACACAAATTAATTTTATCTTTCTTTCTTTTATCTAAAATATTAAACAACCAAACAGTTTTCTGTGCACAGAAAAACCTTTAGGTGAACGTCTAAAGTGTACTAGGGACTATTATTCAATCTAAGAAGTGTCCGGCTGTGGCGTTTTGTTGTTGATGTAATGTAAGCGATAATGAATATGAAATTTACTACGATATATATATATGCGATTTGCATGTTTTTTTTTAATGAAATGTAGGCACCGGAAATACTTCCTAAATTTTCATGGATTGCTTTGAGACTCTTGAGGTTAGTTTTAGCAGCTTACCATCAACGGACCATAGCTAAATTCCTACCCTAATTTTACGTGGAAAATATATCCCTTATAATCTTAATATTTAAAATCCTTGCGTTACTGACTGCCTGACAGACACGCTACAGCCGAAACTATTGGCCGCAAGAAGCTGAAATTTGGCATGTATGTTCCTTGGGGACCGTAGGGGTGCACTAAGAAGGGATTTCCCGAAATTCCCACGGGATCGGCCAAAATGGGTAAATTAAAAAAAAAAGAGCAAAGCAAACCGACTTGGTTCCCGAGTGGGCCTGTTAGAATCAATGGTTTTTTATAATTTTAGATAATGATATCTTTACTGAATCAACGGGTTTCAATTTACGCAAAAGAGCCTAAACTAATGTTTTCAATTATCGTTCCCATTAAAGGAGAGGTAAGAGGGTGTTTGTGGAGATTCATCAATTTTTATGTCCCAGAGACTGGAGATAAGCCACCTCATTACCGATGGTTTTTAATGTGATTGGCTTTTCGTCAATTTATTTGAAATAGAGTCCGTATAAAACGTTTTTGGGCTTCCTTAAGAGTATTTAAAAATGATTGTTCTAGCTTTCCGTAAGTGATCCGTCTTTGAATTATGGCAGTCGTTTAACTGTCAGCTTTTTAATAATGTACGAGTATACATATATACATACGAGTACTTAAATTGTAGCCTCCCACTTCTACCTACTTTGAACGGCAACAATGAAAATAGCAGATATTGTTCTTAGATAGAGATTCTAGGAATATTCATCGAAAGACAATTGAACAAAAGGCTAACAAAAGTGCCCGTTTATATACTGTTCTGAGTTGATAATGTCACTGTTCTAAAGGAATACAATCGTTAATGCAAATTTTATCCATAGTTTGAGCTACTACATCTTTACTACTGACTTCTAAAATAATTGTATATCTCACTAAGACAACAATGCCGCAGTAATGATGTATAAAATAATAAAAGAAAGAAAATACAAATAAAATATACGTTAGTTGCGCTTGGAACACGAGTTTTAGATGCATCAATTGCAACGTAACTTACAAACTTCCTCGGCATCTTCTCAAAATGACAGCTCTTGCGCTAAAAAATAAATGTTGTGGCACGGGAGACAGTTCAACCATACATACCCATACCTAGACGTGAACAACCAATTATGTTTCACGGTGACTAGCGGCGAGGTGACCGCTTAAAGCCACTACGGCCAACCGTCCAGTCATATCGTGATTCATATACCAAGAGATTCAAAACTGTACGTTATAGTAGTCAACATCTCAATTGAATTGATAGATATGTTTCAGAGAAAAGTCCCAAAACTGACAAGAAAATTCAATAACGGAAACATTAATTTGCCAAATAGTTAATAATTGGATACTCAATATTCCTTAGGGCAAATAGGCGCCTGTTGATATCACTACAGCTACAAACTATGTTAGCAAGATTGTCAATATAAATAACTACAGGCTCTTAGTAGTCCAATCGGGGCCTAATCCAAGATGACATTAATTTACAAGACCTTGATAAGGGTCCAAGATTAAAACGCTTCCAGAATTACAAGCGTCGATTAAATGATGTCATCTGTTAACTTGTTTCTATTAGACTCGGATTAATAATTGATTTGTACCATTAATTATGATATTTTAGGAGATTGTGTTACAAAGCTAAATTAAATTTAGAAGGCGTCGGTATTATTAATATCTTTAAGATATGTCACACTTTTAGCAAATAAATTAACTTGTTTAATAAATTCAAATAATTTGTTTAAAGAAAATTAAAGATGCATAAACATCTGTGGCAAATGTTTTTAATTAATGTGTAGTGTCATAATTCAAATTATCCCAAAGGAATAATTTACACTGAAATTAAGTATTTGAATGTTACCGAACAAAATTATACAGTTACGCTATAAAAGCACTTACGGGGCTTTACGTAATAAACAAAATGTTAGATCTACGAATAAACGCATTTTTTTTTCAGTTTCAATGGAGGTATTAGTTCGCTTTGTAAACGACAAAAAGATCAAATGTTTTGTGACAAAGCAAATTGTTCCGTGCACGGTGCCATTATTTATGATGTTAGCCCTTTTGTAATTCGTTTTATCGAGAGCAGAATGTTTGTTTTCTATTACAATAGAAATAAATATTGGCTATGACTTGCCTGACATTTTCCTTGTCATGATTTTAGTAGCAACAAGCCAGCACGTGTGCGTTATGTGCATGAATGATGACGCGTCTTAAGACGCAGCACACTCTACTTTAAAACAGTGAGGGCCGGGATCACTACTGTATAATAAGTTTGGTTAACTTGGCTGATAACATGATACAAATTTCGTTCTAATTTTGAATTAATCTGGAATAGGTACACTGAGGCGGAATTTGGGCCTCAGCACTCAACACTTGTATTTGAAAGTCAAACACTAGTTAATTATTAAGTTTTCTAATTTCATTTATTATTCTTAAATATACACAAATTATACAGACAAGTATTACACAAGTTCTTACATTTTGCTGAGATTACTCGGCGGATTGCACTTGGTTATTAGTTGAACTTATAATAGTGACAATTAGGTATATAGAACAGATTACAAAATAGTATGTTTTGACTCAAACAAAAAAGTATTGTAACGTGTGCCTTGTATTTGGTAAACGACAAGAAATGAAACCTGAAGCGACTGAACCAGATTTTCATTATAGGATTTGCTTCTTATGCGCAAAATTAAATTACACTTGGTACCGGTCTAGGCTCCGGTTAGGTAAGATACCTTTATATTAGAATAGTTCTAGTCGATCTAATTGCCGACTAGTGCCATTCTATGAGTGAAACTTTGGAATATGACAGGACTAGTGCCTTCAAACGGCCGTTTCATACCAATAGTACAGCTAAATGGACTTGAGCACAAATAAGTTTGTTTTTTATCTACAGGAGTTCATCGCCAACTCAGGAATCTGTAATAAGTAAGAACTCTTAGCAAAAATAACCAATAATACGATCAAGTGAATGACTGAAATATCAGCTCTGAGTTCTCCTTGATCAGATGTTATTTGAATATAAATATTATGTCGAGCAGATAAATTAATATTAATATGTGCAATTATTGTATTGCCTACTTAGAATATTAATTCTTGGCTGCGTTCATTAGTAACCTTGCCATCTTGTGAAAGGTTGTGGGTCAATCATACACGAAGAAAATAAATGGTTAATATATGTAATAGTAGGTACTTGACAGGTATAACACTACACATACACTACACAAAATAAATATTTTCCAGAGATTTATCGTCTAATGCTAGACAGAATAAACACTTAACTGTACAAGTCACTACTGAATCAAGTAAATAAACATCTTGACATGATATAATTTCTGGAACATCATTTCCTCAAATTAACTTGACGCAATAAGCTAAAGGGCGAATGTAATAAGTAAAGTGGAAAAACTAAAGTGATTGATTTAGCAAAGTTTGTGAGGGATAGGCGTAGCCATCTGTCGAACGGTGATACAAGATAACTTTATTGGATCGTTACCTGGTCAAGATCTTATGTAACTTACCGGGTCACGTATCTTAATAGAGAAACGTAGGAAATGGTGTAGGATACATTTTACTTAGAAAACCTCTTGGTTGTCTAAGTAAAATGTATGGGAAGGAAAATTGTGTTATGATGAACGAAGGATTAGCTGATTCGGATTATCTTTAAGACATGACTACGACTAAAATAAAATTGCAAATCTAACAAGAATGACACTTCGTTGGATGGAATTCTGATAATGCTAAAACGATGATGAAAAATATTATTTGTCGTATGTAAACGAAGCGTTTCGAAAGTGCGTTAACTGCTGTCACCGGTCGGCAAATTTTCACATGATTATAGACGGGTGTGCTTTACAGAGACAAAATATCAAATTTTATAAACGACCATAGTGTAATTTTTATTTCCAATCATCAGGAAATTATAATTTTCAATCATCATAGAGTTGTGCCGAAACTGTGATCAATCCATCCTTAGTGCAGTTTGTCAAGTAAATTTGTTAATTTTAGTTTTCTCTGTTGAGAAAGATATTTTGTACTGACATTGCAAGAAATCCAACTACTCGGCTGCATAGTGCATGAAAATCTGTAGCACGATCTGAAAGTCTTCTGTGTGTTAACACATTTTACGACAAAAATAATATTTTTACTGAAACGCTTAATGTTTATATTATCTACATAATATTATCAATGAAAATGACGCAAAAATCATCTTTATGAAATGCACTACATTTTATATGAAATGAAGAATTTCACAAAAGTTTTAAAATGCTTTCTCATATTTCTTTTTATTTTACGATCGTGTAATATGATCATAAAACATAAATGCGTTGAGTGGAGAATTAGGTACGTTAGTTGTAAAACTAGAAGAAATATTTCGTCGATTTACAAAAAAGATTTGGAGTTCCATTATAAGTGAACTAGCTGACCCAGCGAACTCCGTATCGCCTTTTAAAGAGTTTTTATTTAATTCCCTTTTTTCCAAGCCTCTTTTCCAAAGTTACCATTGACTTAGCGCTTAATCTCTTATCATTCCAGGGTCCATAAATGATGCAAAAACAAACATTGATTTTGATATAATATTGAATTCCCCATTCCTTAAAATATCGAAGACGATACCCATATCGCCTTAAAATAAATCCCGTCCGCCATCTTTGATTTCCTATCCGCCATCTTTGATCACGAAATAGATGTTTTATTTGGATTCACCATCCCTTAAATCATCAGAGACGATACCCATACCCGTATTGATTTTTCAAATTTTTCCCATCTGTCATCTTGAATCACGAACTAGATGTCGTATTTGGATTCCTCATCCCTTCAAACATCGGAGACGATACCCATATTGATATTTTTGAATTCCCCATTCCTTAAAATATCGGAGACGATACCCATATCGACTTCAAAAAAATCCCGTCCGCCATCTTTGATTTCCTATCCGCCATCTTTGATCACGAAATAGATGTTGTTTTCGGATTCTCCATCTCTTAAATCTCATCAGAGACAATACCCATATTGATTTATAAATTTTTTCCCATCTGCCATCTTTGATTTCCCATCCACCATCTTGAAAAACGAAACAGATGTTGTATTTGGATTCCCCATCCCTTTTAACATCGCTGACGATACCAACATTGATTTTTTTAAATTTTCCCATCTGCCATCTTTGATTTCCCATCCGCCATCTTTGATCACGAAATAGATGTTGTATTTGGATTCCCCACCCCTTAAAATATCGAAGGCGATACCCATATTGATTTTTAAAAACTTTCTCATCCGCCATGTTTGATTTCTCATTCGCCATCTTTGATCACGAAATAGATGTCGGATTTGGATTCCTCATCCCTTTTAATATCGGCGACGATACCCATATCGACTTTAAAAAAAAATCCCGTCCGCCATCTCTGATTTCCTATCCGCCATCTTTGATCACGAAATAGCTGTTGTATTTGGATTCACCATACCTTAAATCATTAGAGACGATACCCATATTGATTTTTGAAATTTTTCCCATCCGCCATTTTTGATTTCCCATCCGCCATCTTGAATCACGAAATAGATGTTGTATTTGGATTCCCCATCCCTTTAAACATCGGAGACGATACCAATATTGTTTTTTTTTTAATTTTCCCATCTGCCACCTTTGATTGCCCATTCGCCATCTTTGATCACGAAATAGATGATGTATTTCGATTCTCCACCCCTTAAAATATCGAAGGCGATACCCATATTGATATTTAAAATTTTCTCATCCGCCATCTTTGATTTCCCGTCCGCCATCATGGATCACGAAATAGATGTCGAATTTGGATTCCCCATCCCTTTTATTATCGGCGACTATACCCATATCGACTTTAAAAAAAAATCCCATCCGCCATCTTTGATTTCCTATCCGCCATCTTTGATCACCAAATAGCTGTTGTATTTGGATTCACCATCCCTTAAATCATCAGAGACGATACCCATATTGATTTTTGAAATTTTTCCCATTCGCCATTTTTGATTTCCCATCCGCCATCTTGAATCACGAAATAGATGTTGTATTTGGATTCCCCATCCCTTTAAACATCGGAGACGATACCAATATTGATTTTTTTTAATTTTCCCATCCGCCATCTTTGATTACCCATTCGCCATCTTTGATCACGAAATAGATGATTTATTTCAATTCTCCACCCCTTAAAATATCGAAGGCGATACCCATATTGATATTTAAAATTTTCTCATCCGCCATCTTTGATTTCCCGTCCGCCATCTTGGATCACTAAATAAATTTCATATTATTAATCAGCGTCCCGAAAATCTCGAAAACGATACCCATATAGATTGTATCCTATTCGTTTAGCCTTTTTTTGCCTTTGACCAAACCCTCCCCCTTCTCGTTTGACCATTTTATTATTTTTGTCTGGCCCCTTAAAGTTGTGGCGTAATTTTATATAGCCTATAGCCTTTCGGAATAATTGGGCTATCATAGGCAATAACAATTTTTAAAATCCGACTGCTAGTTCCTGAGATTAGCCGACATTATGTTTTAGCCTTTTTAGCCTTTTGCCCGGCCCTAAAGGGTCGAAGCGTTATGTTATATAGCCTATAGCCTTCCGGAATAACTGGACTATCGTATACAAAAAGAATTTTTCAGATCCGACCGGTAGTTCCTGAGATTAGCGCGTTCAAACAAACAAACAAACAAACAAACTCTTCCGCTTTATTTTATTAGTATAGATTATTTGTAGAATGGAGGTTCATTAATTTGTTCATTTTGCATAGGTAATTTATAAAAAGTGTTTTTGTGTTCTAAGAATCTTGGTTGCAGTTCGATAGAATCTCTGTAACACCTGCTAGCTTAGACTAAAGAAAGGTCTTTTATTTGTACTAAACAAATATATGCCTCGAAATCACGATATAAATCACCGATACCCCATCAGATTCGAGAAACAACAATTTGGTGGATTACAAAAATATAATATGTATAGCAAGCAGCGATAGCCGAGTGGAGGGACCGACCGACTGCTACGCAGAGGGTCTCGGGTTCGAATCCACGGCACGCACCAATGACTTTTCGAAGTTAAGTGCGTATTAAATTGGTAATTATCGCTTGTTTATCGGTGAAGGAAAACATCTTGAGGAAACTTGCATGTCTGAGAGTTCTCCATAATGTTCCTCGAAAGACATGTGAAGTCTGCCAACCCGCACTTGGCCAGCGTGTTGGACTATGGCCTTACCCTTTACTCTCACTATGTGAGATGAGGCCCGTGCCTAGCAGTGGGACAGTATAAAGGGCTGATGATATAATATATATCGAGAAATTTGCTCAAAATGAACGAAACTAAAATTAAATGATTCATAGTTGAATTTCACTCCCTGCAGGACTCCGAGGTATATTAAAATCTAAAACACGCAAAAGCTAATTATAACAGAATTTTTACTTTTAAAATGGTAATCTTACATTATCAGAAGAGCGGAAATTAAACGTAAAACGATAACCTTTACATTTGATAAGGGTTGCCCAATATACGAGATACATTGTTGACGTCGGAAGTATCAGTCAACGTTGAACCAGATTAAAGCAACACCGAAATATAAAATACTAGATGATACCCGCGGTTACACCCGCGTTATTTAAGGCTACTGCTCCGCTGCCGTGGCTCATAGCGTGATGTTATATAGCCTTTAGCCTTCCTCGATAAATGACCTATCTAAAAAAGAAATATTTTTTCAAATCGGAAAGGTAGTTCCTGAGATTAGCGCGTTCAACCAAACAAACTCTTCAGCTTTATATATTAGTATTAGATATCATATGCCAGCGGTTACACCCGCGTTATTTAAGGCTACTGCTCCACCGCGATGTTATATAGCCTATAGCCTTCCTCATTTAATGGACTATCTAACACTGAAATAATTTTTCACATCGGTTCAGTAGTTCCTGAAATAAGCGCGTTCAACCAACCAAACAAACAAACAAACTCTTCAACTTTATATCTTAATATATATATTTCTAGTGTGCGTGTGTATGTCACTGAACTCCTCCTAAACGAGCGGACCGATCTTGATGAAATTTTTTGTGTGAGTTCAAGTGGACTTGAGAATGGTTTAGATTCACAATTTAGTCCACTGGAAAAAGTAAATTTTTCTTAATTTTTAATTTGTAAGTAGTTGTGGATTTTGGAATGTTTCACATTGGAACCGACGGACTGCGCTGCTATCGCAGTGTCAAATCTTATATTAATAATTTCGTCAAGGAGTACATCGAATACTTACCTGAATAATAAAACATTAAAAATAAAGATTTCGAGTCGACAACATATATCCGCAAAATTCGGATTGTCGAGTATTTTGACATTTTTAAATTCTAATGGTTCTTTGGTTCTGAGAGACAAATCGCAGTCGCCATATTGGCCACTGTAGCGAAACGTCACCGGATAACATTTTGACATAAAGCATTTTGAGTACCTACTACTATGTCTTAGTACTAAGTAGTTTGTATGTGTAAATACTTTTTGCAGTTATATTTCTTAAACAGTTAAAACGACATCTATACTAATATAATAAAGCGGAAGAGTTTGTTTGTTTGAACGGGCTAATCTTAGGAACTGCCGGTCGGATCTGAAAAATTCTTTTTGTATACGATAGCCCAGGTATTCCGAAAGGCTGTAGGGTATATAACATAACGCTTCAACCCTTTGGGGCCGGGCAAAAGGCTCAAAAGGCTAAAAGATAATGTCGGCTCATCTCAGGAACTAGCAGTCCGATTTTAAAAATTGTTATTGCCTATGACAGCCCAATTATTCCGCCACAACTTTAAGGGGCCAGACCAAAATAATAAAATGGTCAAACGAGAAGGAGGAGGGTTGGGTCAAAGGCAAAAAAGGCTAAACGAATAGCATACAATCTATATGGGTATCGTTTTCGAGATTTTCGGGACGCTGATTAATAAAATGAAATTTATTTAGTGATCCAAGATGGCGGAAGGGAAATCAAAGATGGCGGATGAGAAAATTTTAAAAATCAATATGGGTATCGCCTTCGATATTTTAAGGGGTGGGGAATCGAAATACAACATCTATTCCGTGATCAAAGATGGCGGATGGGAAATCAAAGATAGTGGGTTGGAAAATTTTAAATAAGCAATATTGGTATCGTCTGCGATGTTAATAGGGATGTGGAATCCAAATACAACATCTGTTTCGTGATTCAAGATGGTGGATGGGAAATCAAAGATGACGGATGGGAAAAATTTAAAAAATCAATATGGGTATCGTCTCTGGTGATTTAAGGGATGGAGAATCCAAATACATCATCTATATATCCAAATATATATCTATCTATCATCTATCATCTAGCGGATAGGAAAGCAAAGATGGCGGACGGGATTTTTTTAAAATTCGATGTGGGTATCATCTCCGATATTTTAAGGAATGGGGAATTCAATATTATATAAAAATCTATGTTTGTTTGTTCATCATTTATAGACTCTGAAATGATAAGGGATTAAGCGCTAAGTCAATGGTAACTTTGGAAAAGGGACATGGAAAAAAGGGAATTAAATAAAAACTCTTAAAAAGGCGATACGGAGTTCGCTGGGTCAGTTAGTATTAGTATAAGATTTAAATTTTAAAAGTGTTAGCATTATGTATATAAACATATAACAACAGCTAACAAAAAACACTATTGCTGTTATTGTAATCATTATTTTGACTATATTGGGGTGCTCATTATTCGTGGGTGTAAGATTTGTTTTGATATAATTATAGGCAATTCTCTGAGACCTTAATGAAGTAAAGAACAATGGCAGAATTTGGTCTGGGTTTGTTGTGGCGACCTTAAACTTCATATGAACAAAAGAAATTGGTTTTTTTCTACGATTTTTAATATTTTCACTTTGTCTCGTTAAAGCTGGAGTATTTTATGATGATAAAAAGTGTTCCAATTGATTACGAACTTGTAACGTAATACTACACGTATTGCGTTATAATGTCTCGCAGGCGCTTAACGCCAGCTTAGCCGTTCGCAATATTACCAAATATGGTCATGTTCACTAGCCAAGGCAGTTGTGAGTCATAGGCCTATATCTATATAAGATGGGTGCGCGATCTAAGTCGATCACTTGCCCTACACACCGTCTCGCTGATTGTTGTAGTAACTACAACTACAATCCTACTTCTCTTTCTACTGTCCTGCTGGAGGTAGGCATATTCTAGTTGTCTGTGTGCCTATACGTTCTGTCTGTAGTATCTGTGTATCCTAAGCATAACAGCCGATCTAGGGACCGCCTGTTCCTGACCGGTTGTTGTGTATTCTCTATGCTGTTTCCAGTTCTTCCTACGGGCTCACTGCACCTGTCTTCTCTCTACGGGCTACAAGCCACGAGCTGCTGGCGCCGTGCCGCTACTAGCCAGCTGCCACCCAAGCCTCCGTTCCTGCCTACGAGCTCCTACAGCCAGGCCACGGACGCCGAGCCTGACCGCTCGGCGCACATCGGCTGCACCGCCTGTGACCCCGCTCAGCCTGAACCTCGACCACAGAGCTGCCTGCGCAGCGCACCTTGGCCAGCTCATCGGCGACCCTACGAGCAGCTACCCTGCGAGCGTCGGAGAGCAGCAGGAGTCTACGCTCCAGGCCAGTGCTTACCTAGTTCAGTCATACTGTATGTAAGCGGTAGTGAGACATAATAAAGAACCTGTTCAGCCTAGCAGTGTTTCTCTCGAACCCCGACATCCTACCTGAGATCCTCCGTCTCAGTGGCGCCCAACTCTATTTGTCTCACTTCCAATTACTGCAGTTGTTCTTGTTTAGGAGGTCAGTCTTTGTAAACGAGGAGGTGCAGACATCAGCGAACCGGTACGTACTATTTAACTTGTGTATATCTGTGTTTTGCTGTCTCTCTCATCTTTAATTTCTATTCTTGTATAACTATTATGTGTTATCTTACTATTGCCTAATTCAAACAACTACCGATTCCCTACGTAACTGTTTGCAATTTGAAATAACCGTTTTTTGTTTTTGCAAGTGACTTATCTATTGTCTACATTTTTACACCGAATCGTCGTAGTTTCTTTGTAAAGCAGAACGATTGCACACAGAGGGCTGTAATATACTTACGTTATTTTCCTATCATACACTTCATTTCATCATGAGCACTAACCCCATTAAGTACTTCCTACTTAATAAAAATAAATTGGCCTACGAGGTCGCTATTTGCGGAGAGGAGCCGGCTACCTCTGTTTTAGGTTTACGGAAGCAGCTACCTAAACTACTCGAGCTGATTCCGAATGACGAAATCCTAGAGTCAGGCCTAGACATAGCAGACGACTTCAAGGGAGCTAGCCGGTCAGTTGCCGATTTAGATTCGCGAATCTCTTCCCTTAAGGAACTGTACGACCACAACTTGGCGAAGCGAACTACGGCTTTGCACAACCAGGTCTACCACAGATTAAGCAGTTTAGACAAATGCGAACCTAAATACGGCAAGAAAATATCCGACCTGACTGAACGCTTTCGGATGCTGTCGGCAGAGCTATCTAAGATAGAACACTCGAATGTTCCGTCGGCGGAAGTCGGAGTCACGATGACTTGCACGGATTTAACCCCTGCACAGGCAGCGTCGACTCCGGTACTACACTACCGGACTGTCCACTGTGAGCATTTGAGGGTTGGCGAACTATCGAAACTCAAATTCGACGGAACAGGCTGCGTTCGCGAATTTCTACAACGCGTGATGGAATTTAGGACGGTTAGAAATCTACCTGCCAATAGATTATTCGATTACGCGTCCGAAATTTTTACGGGTAATGCGTTACACTGGTTTCGCGGTGTTAAATATTCCATTTCTACATGGGACGAACTAGCTACTAAACTCACAGCTGATTTTACACCGTACGACTATGATTATAAACTTTTAGCCGAGATTCGTAATCGTACTCAAGGGCAAACTGAGGGTATAATCATCTATTTATCAATTATGTTCCAACTTTTTGCGCGATTGTCACCGAACACGGTACTAACCGAACATGAAAAATTAAATATATTGCTTCAAAATATTAGACCGTGTTATTCTACAGTACTAGCTTCATGTACTACGGCTATAGACACTACAGACACTCTAAAAACACTATGTCTAAACTATGAGAGGTTCCAGTGTTTAAGTGCACAATTTCACGAACCTAGTTACCCTACGTCTAACACAGTAGCACCTGATTTAGCTTACATAAATAAAAGGGACACGTACGGTCACTAGAATAATTCACAGTACTATAAACCGTCTAAACTAAAAAACTACGCTTCTGTCGCATCTATAAATGTCGAACCGAACGATACACCTGTGCCTAACCTACAACACTATAATGTCAACATGATATCTAAATCAGCTGTTCCTACAAAAATAACTAATAAGAGGTGTGTGTTTTGCCCGCGATGCCGTTCAACTGATCACTCACTAGGGACGTGCAAGCGCGACCGTTATCCGATATGTTTTAAGTGTGGCCTTAGGGATGTCACATTCGTAAATTGTCCTAAATGTAAAAATAAATCTTTTTCCAAAACTAATTTACTCGGATCGTAGTTCGTCAAATAAGATGACAAACCCTACTGTTTGTACATCTTCTAAACCTAAATATTTTGACAAAGAAGAAGGTACCAAATATGGTCATGTTCACTAGCCAAGGCAGTTGTGAGTCATAGGCCTATATCTATATAAGATGGGTGCGCGATCTAAGTCGATCACTTGCCCTACACACCGTCTCGCTGATTGTTGTAGTAACTACAACTACAATCCTACTTCTCTTTCTACTGTCCCGCTGGGGGTAGGCATATTCTAGTTGTCTGTGTGCCTATACGTTCTGTCTGTAGTATCTGTGTCTCCTAAGCATAACAGCCGATCTAGGGACCGCCTGTTCCTGACCGGTTGTTGTGTATTCTCTATGCTGTTTCCAGTTCTTCCTACGGGCTCACTGCACCTGTCTTCTCTCTACGGGCTACAAGCCACGAGCTGCTGGCGCCGTGCCGCTACTAGCCAGCTGCCACCCAAGCCTCCGTTCCTGCCTACGAGCTCCTACAGCCAGGCCACGGACGCCTGAGCCTGACCGCTCGGCCCACATCGGCTGCACCGCCTGAGACCCCGCTCAGCCTGAACCTCGACCACAGAGTTGCATGCGCAGCGCACCTTGGCCAGCTCATCGGCGACCCTACGAGCAGCTACCCTGCGAGCATCGGAGAGCAGCAGGAGTCTACGCTCCAGCCCTCAGGCCAGTGCTTACCTAGTTCGGTCATACTGCATGTAAGCGGTAGTGAGACATAATAAAGAACCTGTTCAGCCTAGCAGTGTTTCTCTCGAACCCCGACATCCTACCTGAGATCCTCCGTATCAAACTAAGTACCTACTTTATTATTTGATATTTGCCATAGACAATGGTGTGACAAGAATAGACGTGAGTGCTATCGATCCGTATCGATTATTAAATAAGTAATCGATACGATCGACCTTTATTACCTTGGTTTGGTTTTAAATATAATTTTATTCAACATTGTATCAATAAGCTAATATTTTAGAAGCAAAACATCTTTTAAATCAATAAAAAATGGAACCAAACATTAAAGCATCGTTTTAAAGTTGTATCGATTTCACATAAAATCGATTTAAAATGTGCAGCTCTGCTTTTGTCTTTGGCTGTGACAGTTAAATGCTACCAAGGTGCAATTATTTTAATAATTGCTCCTTGAATGCTACAGACTACTTCTGCATTTTGATGTCATTCTGACATCTGTCATTTGATAATTCGAACATTGTTCACTCTTATCTAAAAGTTAAAACACCGATATATTCTTTATCCGGCTTTTCCGAGTGAAAATTAAATCATTTATAGACTCTGTTCCTTACGCCGAATTTTTAGATATATTTATTATTACTGTGCGCTTCAATTTAATTTTAGACATTTTGATGTATGGAGATCTGCCATTGTCCTTACATTGAAAGTAAAATGTTTGTACATTTGTTGTACTAGGCTATACTTTGGCCTTTGGAAACCGCAAAATTAAATTATGTATGATATACATAACGTAATAAGATTGATTGATACATAACGTAACTTAGTATTGGGGATTCCATATTTCAATACTAAAGCCAAGTCATATACTTAGTGCACAAATACCTAAGTTATATATATTTAAAGGGACTGTTTCGTGAGAATATTTTAAATGTTATAAAAGTATTTTATTTTATTTTTTATTTTATTATTTTAAGGAAAACTTACAGCTAGCATGGTACATATAGCATGTTAGGTACATAAGCATGGTACATAAATTACATAATTAAGGCCAATTACAAGTTTCCACTTATAGAATTTAAAAAGCCATTAATATATTATAACACTGCTATATAGAGCTTAGATATTATACAACACAGAAATGATATAATAAACAACCGAATTAAAAGAAAAGAAAAAAAAAAACACAAATAAATTAAATTATCAACATGATGATTGTAACTGTATTTCATAACTTTAAACAGTTTATAGCGGTAATGGTTGAAATATATGCAAATAAATGATTATGATTAAAGGCTTAATGCGTGTATACATATTTTTCATGCACGGATTTTTTACACCGCGTGGGATATTAAAATAGCTAAATAACTCAGATTTTGGCCAGATTGACCTTTTACCATTTTCGTGAACCCCAAAATGCGCCGCATCTTTTGGTCTAACAAACATTCTTATATTTTAACCCAGTCCAAAAATAAAGCCATTTTTGTGATTCAATTGTACAAATAGATATGTATAAATTAACATTAAAATATTAGTAGAAAAAATTACCAACTCTATAAATAAATGATCACTTGCACGAATCACCTCTCGGGACTCCACAACAATTTTGCACCAATTAAAATAAAATTACATAAATATAACTAAACCACTAGGTAGCAGAATACAGCAAAATGATCGATTTAGATTCTAAACTCACTGCAACTTAAAGTAGTACGTGCTATAATATGCTATGTTTTTACAGGCGATTTATTACAATCGGATAGTTATATTATAAACGGGTATACTATAATTAGACATATTATTATGTTATTAAGGTAGGCAGTGATAGCCTAGTGGAGATATCAACAAACTGCCATTCACAGGGCACGGGCTAGAATTCTAAGCAGTAAATTTTCGAAGTAATCTGTATTAAATTGTTAATTAAGGCTTGCCTCGTGCCTCGGAGAGCTGCTCTTTAAAACTGGGTGTCATGGACACCCCTCCCGTTTTTTCTGAAATCAAGATTTGATGTCTTCCAGCCACCGGTGCAGGCCAGATTTCTTAAAGGCTTTAGTACCGTGGGCCAAATCCATACAGAGCATACTTTTTCATTGGTTATTAGAAATCCGAAGAGTACAACCGGCCGCTGTGGCTGGCTTTTGTGGATTACGAAAATGCCCTCAACTCCATTGAAACTGCGCTGTCCTGGAATGCGCTGCCTACACCACATGTCCCTCAGAGAGCTATGAAATGGATTTCGCTGCTGGATAAGTTCCGGCACGACTCGGCACGAGATTATCCGGCACAAAACCAAAGTAACTGACATAGTTCAGAGTTATAGCAATTTTATTCCTTATCTATATCAATGACCTGCCAAACATTACCAACCATAAAACAATCCTATTTGCTGACGACACTACTCTTATTGTGAAAGGTGAAAACATAGACACATACGAAGCAGACATTAATGAGGCAATAGACTGGCTCCATTCAAATAATTTACAAGTAAATATGACAAAGACAAAATTTATTCAATTTCAGACGCACAAAAGAAAGCCAATAATGTTAAATGTAAAGTATAACGATACTCCAATAGAACAAGTAGCAAACACAAAATTTTTAGGCATAATAGTTGACCAACATTGTGATTGGAAAGCGCACGTCGAGTACGTTTGTGACAGGCTGGACATATTCGTGTATGCAATAAAACGACTCCGTATCACGGTATCAACAGAAGCAGCCATCTGTGCATATCACGGATATGTGACATCCTTGCTTTTTTATGGTCTTTTACTGTGGGGCAACTCGGTGGATATGATTAAGGTATTTAGAGTGCAAAAAAAATGTGTTCGTGCAATCTGTGGAGCCTCGTTTACGGAGAGCTGCAAGCCACTCTTTAAAAAAATTAATATTTTGCCACTTCCATCTATGTATATCAGAGAACTATGCCTTTTTGTACAACAGCATCCAACATACTTTATTAAACACGTTGATGTAACCAAAAGAACTGCAACTGCAAGAAATAAATATAAGCTTTGTATACCATTATGTAGACTCGAATTGTATAAAAGAAATTCTTACATGAATGCCAGAAAGGTATACAACAAATTGGATAATTCCTTTAAGTGTTTACCTTTGAATTTATTTAAGAAAAAATTAACGCAATGGCTAAAAGAAAAGAGCTTTTATGATTTAAAGGAATTTATGTTATATCACGAATAAGGAAAAGGCATACCTGAGTACTGTATAAATTAATTATTAATAATGTTTAAATAATAGATGACTTGACATAAAATAATTACGGACACGAGGGTGAGAACCCTAAGGATACATGACATTTAACTATAAATAATAATTTCTTAACATATTACATACATTTAATTTGGAATAATTTATTAAGTATAATATTAAGTTAAACATTAGATTAGAATTCGATAATGAACTATACGTACTTATTTTATGTTCAAAATATTATTGAAATAGATAAAATATTTGCACACCATTTGTTATGGTAGAATGTAATGGACCACATTAGAATTAAGACCTTTACATGTACTATGTACTACTACATTCTGGCAAATAAACAATTATTATTATTATTATTATTGAATGGGTGATAAGCTGGCCACATCTGTCGCAGAATTTATGGTCTGTGGATTAAAAAGCAGGTTCTTAAATTAAGGCCACGCCTCAGCAAGCGTAGTGTTGGCCGCCACAATGGGTCTTGTGTCATACCTTGGGGAGGCCCACCTCTAGCAGTAGGCTGCAATAGGCTGATGAAATGAGTTAATAATAATAATAATATTCTACCACATTCACACAACACCACCTAGTCCCAAGCTAAGCAGAAGCTTGTACTATGGGTACTAGATAATGGATAAACATACATATATACTTTTTATTTTGTAAATATATACATATTATACATAGAAACACCCAGACCAAGACAAACATCCATGTTGATGCACACAAATGTTTGACTTGAGCGAGAATCGAACCCGCGACCTTCGGCGTAGCAGTCGCTTAGACTCCCGCGGCGCCAACCGGTCGTCAGTTAATATAATTGTTTGGCCATTATACGCCCCTTTCCTATTATAAAAGCCCAAAGGTGTGAAAATACCTCGCGAGATAGCGAGCAAGGCGTGACGTGGCAAACCGATACCCCGAAGAGGTAGACAGAATTTGTAATTATTACACCCACATTGCCAGTTTTGCATTTTTAGGTCCTTTGAAAAAGTGGACCCTCTACTACTGAAAATTCGCAAAAAATCAGTTACCTTCACTTTTGCCTAACCTGGGAATTGAACCCAAGACCTGTCGATCAACAGACGCATAGATTATTTACTGGGCCATGGAGGCAATCAGCGACAAAATTAATATAAAATATATGAAGATTTCTGTCAGTAATAGAGTCTTTTCTGCAAATGAGGATCTTTTTGCACAACTTCTACCTTCAATTTGTCTAGTAATAAAGCGTAGTATGCTGCAGTAATAGTTAACCCTTTCGATCTCTCTCCATGAACATCCCAAAAACAGTCCGCATCACTTTCCCAGCCGAAAAAACGGCCTTTGCCTCTTTTGGAGCCGGTTCCTCCTAAGCAATTTACTGTTTGGAATGTATTAGTGATTCTGGCATATAATGGTGTATCCAGGTTTCATATACAGTCATTCATTGAACCAAAACTTGGATTTCTAAGGCCTAATCTATGCCAACAGAGCATTAAAAAAGGTTCATTCGAGCGTGGTTTTGGTCATAACTTGAGCAAACGCGGCACCTGTCCCGCTGGCAGCTTTCTCATGCTTAAATCTTGAATTAATATGTAATTTATACATTTGTTGGTCATTTTCATAGCCTCTGCTATCTCTCTTACTCAATTCAGCAGTCGTCTAGCACCATTTTGTCAAGTTTAGCGAGGTTATCGTCAGTGGTTGCAGTTTTTGGACGTCCCGGACCTTCATCGGTTCCCCTGTGTATATGAGAAGGTTATTTGTTATTGATTGTTTTCGCTTTATTATGTAATAGAAGTTTCCTTAATGTTAGACAAATAGGATTTTTTATCCTCTTATAATATGACAGACTAATTTAATTTATCAGGTCTTTAATTAAATAAAGTTACGTAATAATTTTTAAAAATAATCGCATGCTTTAAAACCAATGTAAAAAATAACGTGCAGTCACTAAAATGTCCTGAGTATATAAATGCTGAGTAAAATAAATGCTTCCAATAATTTATTTTCCCGTTGATCCAAAGTGACCGTTGAACTATTATCAGCAATAGAGAATAGCTAATAGTATTTGATTTAACATGCAGCGTACAGCGTATAATTTAGTACGATGGGCCATAAAGTCACCTTTTTGGCGTGCACATATAGTAGTAAGGCTACAGATACGCGTGAGCTGTGCGTAGCTGAGCGGAGAGAGATGAGCTCAGCTGGCAATGAGGAAACAAGGGTACAAATTTAAAGTATTGGTGGAGTTTTCCTCCCACACTGCTCATCTTACCAGCTTATATTTAGTAGTTGCACAGCGTAATAGCCACGTAAACTGGCATGGCACAGTACACCTTTGTTTATCTTTACGCTCCTTTATCGGCTCAGTTTTAGTATCGATAAAGGGAATTACATACAAAATTGTGTTGTTTTTACTCCATTCTTGTCTTCTAGGTCAGACTGACATAGCACTGCGTGTATACTCACCCATGTAAAGCAGTTTGCATACATTTGCAAAATGATAAGTTAGTTACTACAGGTATAGGTAAATTGTGGAGAATCATCAGCACAGGATCACTTAGGAAATTGAATACTCTTTACGATTGTTAGGGTGAAATCTAATATTATGAGCTGAGTTTCAATTACTATGTTTTTGTTGCCAATGATTCTAGTACTAGGTCTTGTTAGTTATGGCACAATTGCACATCTATTTGATAAGTCACAGAAGAAAATATGTTTTAGAAATTCCAATAGAAATAATGATGGTCTATTTTTTCTAATCTTTAGAAATTACATGGTATGACTGGGCGACTCAGCCTATTCAAGTCAAAGTGACACAGAGAACAGCTTCAATAAAAAATCGCTTTTTATGTATAAACAGGGTTGGGTTGCGTTCCCTCGGGAATGTTCTTGCTTTCACAGCATTATTTTAGGCTTACTGTGTGAACTTTTCTGTGCCTCTTGTGCCGCTTTTATTCCGAGTCATGGCTTTGCAGTTGTGGAAATGTTTTTATATGTACTTTTAACATGTTTGCGTTACTTAGTAGTAATTCTTATTTATATATCCGCTGTTGGTTATGTCGATGGCTGAGTCAGTTGCTTATTACGTTATAGATTAACGGTTGGGAAAACAAGTTCGAAGTAGTATAAATCTACATGGAAGTCTACGTCAGCTAGATCAAGCTTGGGTAGTTTATTTATACTTAGTAGATAAACATGGAAGGCAAGTGGTATAAAAATCATTATGTCATTTGAAAAATGCCGATAACTTGAAATGATTATGTCAAGTCGTTTGAAATTATTTGAGATCTTTGCCTTTTGAATTGTTTTAAATGCAATTTAGGCATATAATGCACTATATTCTAAAATTCTCCTTTTTCAAGTATAAACTTGAAAAATGTTAAAGTAAATATTATTACTAGCGACCCACCCAGGCTTCGCCCGGGTGCAATGCTTATTAGGCATGTATTATACCTATAAACCTTCCTCTTGAATCACTCTATCTAGTAAAAAAAGCCTTTTTAAATCCGTTACGTATTTTTAATGATTTAGGCAAACATAGGGACAGACAGAAGATAGACAGTTTTAGTAGTGATAAAAGAGAATATAAGAAATCGTAAAAATGTATTGAAAAGTACAATTAGATTGAATAGATGTTACCATGAGAATAAAGGATAAATAATAATTTATATTAGCTTTGGGGTTGTAACTGCATAAAGGTTTTATTACTGAAATGTGTTTTTGGTGTAAAATTTTGGAGTAAAATATAACAAGTGTTCTTTTTAATGTTCAACCCAGCTCATAAAATTGCTGTAATATATAACTACTAAATAAATGATGCTCTTGTCGGCTATGGCTTTGTAACTCAGTATCTACCGACCTTGGGTGTCTAGTTCGATAATACTAACTACTAAGTCCTTTCAAACTAATTGATCGAACTCACGATCATCTGACTAATTGACAGCGAATTAAAGCACTGTAATTCAATCGCGAATTCCAAAATACAGGTCTATTCATTCTTCTTCTTCTTCTTCTGGTGCCTCTTCATTCCTGAAGGTTGGCCGTCAGCTTTTTGTACTCCTCCCTACGGAACAGCTGCTCTATGGAGGCAATGCCGGTCAATATCCATCATATTTTACTTTGATTAGGTCTGTTCATAATCAAAGTTAGATATGATGGATATTAATAATCTGAAATAGGAATACCAATGAGCATTTATTACAGAACTTTAACTAAAAAAGGGTTTCGAAGAATTAAGTTAGTGCTTGAGAACACAGAACAAGGGCTTATATAGTATATGTCTAAGGCCGATCTTGATATCTCAACATTCTAAATTTTTAGGGTTCCGTACCTCGAAATGAAAAAAAACGGAACCCTTATAGGATCACTTTGTTGTCCGTCCGTCTGTCAAGACCCTTTTTCTCAGAAACGCGTGGAGGTATCAAACTGAAATTTATATCTAATAGTCAAGTCTGCTGTCCCATGAAGCTGTGAAAATATCAAACTTCTAAACCAACGCAATCAAAAGATACAGCCGTTTATGCTGCAAATTTACGAAACTCGCAACGAAATCAAAACCTACAGGGTACTTGCCATGAACTCAGAATCTTAAAATTTGGTACGAAGCAATGTCTTATAGCACAGATTAAGGAAAAATTGCGGAAACAGTAAATTTTTAGCGACATCAAATTAAAAAAAATGTTTGATTAATTTTAAAGTTACTATCCCTTTCCTCATGAACGCGTTAAGTTATTAAATTCAAATTCATATCAAATACTCGAGTCTATAATACTTTTAAGCTGTAAAAAAATCATCCTTCCATCTAAACGCAATCAAAAGATACAGCAGTTTTACTATACTTTCAAACTCGCAAATCCTCGCGAGGGAATCAAAACCTACAGGGTACTTGCCGTGAAATCAGAATCTTGAAATTTGGTAAGAAGCAATGTCTTATAGCACAGATAAAGGAAAAATTGCGAAAACAATAAATGTTTGGTTACATCATATAAAAAAATGTTTTATTAATTTAAAAGTTATTACCCCTTTCCGCATGACTGCGTTAAGATATTAAATATAAATTCATACCAAATACTTGGGCCTATAATACTTTTAAGCTGTAACAAAATCAAACTTATATCTTAACGCAATCAAGAGATACAGCAATTTTACTATATTTTCAAACTCGCAACTACTCGCAAGGGAATCAAAACCTACAGGGTACTTCCCATGAACTCAGAATCTTGAAATTTGGTACGAAGCAACGTCTTATAGTACAGATAAAGGAAAAATGTCAAAAACCGTAAAATTTTAGTAATATCACATAATAAAAATATTTTTAATAATTTTAAAGTTACTATCCCTTTACCAAAGTCATCGACATAGCTCTCCGAATAGCCAGGCTGAAACGGCAATGGGCAGGGCACATAGCACGAAGAACCGATGGCCGTCAGGACAGGCGGGTTCTGGAGTGGTGACCACGTACCGGACGACGCAGCAGGGGTGAGCCTCCCGCAAGGTGGACCGACGATCTGGTTAAGATCGCGGGAAGCGGTTGAATGCGGGCGGCTCAAAATCAGTCTGTGTGGAGAACCTTGGGGGAGGCCTATGTCCAGCAGTGGACGTCTCTAGGCTCACCTGATGATGCCTTTCCTCATGAACCCGTAGAGGTAGAAAATTGAAATTCATATCAAATGCTTAAGTGAAAGCTAAAGGGTTATTCCAGTCGATCTAGAATCTTGAAATTTTGCATAAAGCATCGTTTTATAGCACATAAGAAAAAGTTCAAAAACCTAGTTAAATCACATATTTTTTTAAATAATTATATATATCTACAGGTTTGTACGGAACCCTCGGTGCGCGATTCCGACTCGCACTTGACCGGTTTATTTATACAAAATCAGCTTTTGTGATAATGAACAAATACTTATTTCAACATTGTAGCTTACAGATTTTTCTCTTTTAAAATAAGTTATCAAAATGAAAGTATCAATTATTCTTAATTATTAAAACATGTACTAAAGGTCTACACATACAGATTTACCCAAAATCATTGTCCCCAGCGTGCAGCCAAAAAAAGAAACACACCCTCCATCCCAAAATCCAACCGCGGCGCAGCATTTTAATAATTTTAACAAGTCGACTACAGTTACTGAAATGTTTCAGACTTATTATTATTCAAATATGAACGGAAAATGCAATTTAAAACACAACAGAAGTCAGTATTTCAGAAAAGAATATTCGTTGCTTTTTAAACCTTTCATTTTATTATAATTTAGAATCATTCGTTGAACACGGCTGTATGTATTTCGTTATCTATGCAATTTCGTAGCTCTGTGACACTAATGGTTATTCATTTGAGCATTCATCACTGTACCGGTTTGTGTTGCAAGCTTCTGTGATCATTTGTCAACAGCGCGGCGTTGGGACCATTCCACGGTTTTGATACATGTGAAATATCTACTTGATAATATTATATCATTGTCTTCGCTGATATTTTGCGGTCACTCAACCAAATGCGGTGTCTCTCACTGCATAAATTCAGGTCAAGCTTGTATTAAAGTGTCAAAAATATATTAGTGTCATATTCGCACTATATTAAGGTATCAGGTACGGTACAGGTATAATAATAACTGATTCTTGAAAATGATTCGCCACATTTTGCATTTATTTGTTTTAGTACCTACAACTTATGTATAAAAAGTATCTCATGTACTATATGACAAGAAAGAGCTTAAGGCTTTTATCATCGAATATTAGTGGACAGAGAAATATACGAAAGGACGGAGGGCAAAAAGTCTTAAAAGCCTTACATCAATATCGAAGAGACGGATTGACAAGATGTTGCCTTTACCGCGGAAAGGTAGATATGCGTTAAATCTGTTGTAATAATCTGTTGCACTTTTTGTGACAACCAATTAAACATTTTTTCGACGTGTAGCATCCTTTCACAGTTTAAGGTATGTCACAAACTGTCATCAAACCCATCAGTTACTCCAACGTTAAATATTAAAATATGAGAATTTCATGGATTTTTGACAATTTCATTTGCGAGTCACTGGAATTTGCTCAGGCATTGGTAATCCTTCGGTAAATATTTACACGGGCCGTAGTGAATAAATCGTCACATTTTACGAACATAGTCCGTTGTTATTCACGGTACAGCGATATATCGCGCGCGCGTGTCACGCGCGTGTCACGCGCGTGTCACGGTTGACTGAACTTTGGTACCGATACTTCTTATAGAGCTACTAACGAGTGATTGACATGATGACAGGCTTAAGTAACTACTTCAAGCAACCATTTTCAAAAAAAGAAAATCCGACAATGTCAATAATCGCACATGATAAAAGTTGAATTTCAACATGACTTTATATTTAAATTGGTGGCTGACGGCTTTAGATTTATTTAATGGCTTAGATGTGTTCCATGTATGATATTGTTTACTGAAGGATATTTTACGACATGAAGCAACATTAATAAAAATCAAACAGAAAATCTATCGAAGAATGATATAATATTTTGTCCTTCTGTGGAGGTCGTATCCATAACACTCCTTAGAGAAATGGCCGATGATTTTACCCTTTACACCTTCACTCCAGCCTATTTTAAGCTTCGTTAACCAAAAAAGTGGCTGCCAGTTGTTGTAGAAACTTGGGATCCAACAAGCCTCTTCGCTTAACTACGATACGGGACCCTACGGGTTCAGTTGGGACGTGAGTAGCGCCTTTACACATTTTTGTTTATTTTCGTGTACATGAGGATTGTAGCAATTGCCTTGATTATATATACGGCAACTCATTTGGTCTTCGTCGTTTTATTCCGTCAATTGAATATTTGCTCCGACGAGCGTATTGAGTGTCAGATGAATTTACAAAGGAACACGTTTTCTTGGATGGCTTTGTGTTGCATGCTTACTGTTAATAATGGAAAGGAATAAGGATGCATATTTTGTAAGATTGCTAACGCGTCAATAATATTGTATTGTACAATACGATTGCTACTGTTCTTTTATCTATGGCTCAATCATAGAACCTTGATTTAAAATGAATTTTACAACTTGAGTTATTGAAGATATAACCATGCAAGTTCTAAGTACAGTTTTTGTACCAAGACAATCATAAGGATAATAATGTATTCAAGTTATTTTTATCCTATTTAGACCAACCCGACTTCTCACAAAATTATTTTTTATGTAGTGTAACAATATTACGTGCTTACAGAAAAAGATTGAATCCTTCGCATACTCTATGTTCTGCCATTACTGTAGCAAACTTTGTTATTCGTAGCAGATACCTCGTCCAGATTAATTACTGCCGTAGCAACACAGAACGTACAATAAAGTCGCATCATGCCATACGTAACTAATCCACATAAGCCTCGTAAAGGTCGCATTGGATGCTTAGCACATACTGCCGCATACTGTGCGCCCAACGTAACGCATATCACCGTCCATTGTTTGAAATCCTATGCAATATCAAACCGCTGTTCGCAGTGTACCTATATACCATGACAATGTCAACGTCATCAAAATTAATAGCAGTGTACAGCTATGTGGTTTATTTGTAACATTTCTATTTAACAGTTACTTAATATCTTTCCTATTAGAAACGCTTTCAGCTACAAATTGGATTTGAAAACATGGTGGTTGAAGTGGTCGATACTCAGCAAAATATTTAATGGCTTTTTGGAACTAAAAGTATTGATTATTATATAAGGCTTTTGTGATATTAATTTAAGAGTATTACTTTTTGTTAGACATAACGTTGCTTAACGTACGATCTTTTAACATTTACGGCGTTGCTTGATTAACAAACTTCAAAAAAGGAGGAGGTTCTCAATTCGTCGGAATCTTTTTTTTATGTATGTTCCCCGATTTCTCTTAGACGCCTGAACCGATTTCGAAAGTTCTGATTGAAAGAGTCCCTCGTAGTTGGTCCCATGATCATCAGGTCAGGATCAGATTATAGAATCCTGAAAAAATCGAAGGAACTCTTCCAATTTTATAAGCACACTTGAAGCGATTTGACGATAACAACCCAATGCCGCCGAGTTTGGGCTCGTTTGAGTCGTCTTTACATAGACTTTAATGCTGGATGATTTCCATGGTCTGATGGTAGAATTGGAAGGTAACCATGAGATCTTTGTGATACAATAACCTTATCTCATCGAGTTTAGGGTCGTTTGATTCGTCTTTACATGGACTTTGGTACTGGATGTTTTGCAGGGTCTGATGATGGAGCAGAAAGGTGGCCATGGGATCTTTGTATGACAATGACGCTATCCCATTGAGTTTAGGCTCGTTTGATTCGTCTTTACATGCACTTTAGTGCTGAATGTTTACCAAACTCTGATGATGGAGCAGGAAGGTAGCCATGGGATATTTGTTATACAATAGGGTATTTGACTAAAAAAATCGAATAAGTCCCTCAGTTAGATTATCGAAAAATATTGGATACGAATTTTTTGTTTTATCGAATCGGTAAAAAAATACGAAGATAAAACGCATCAAAGATGGAGAAACGCATTAGAGTGGGGGACTATAACATCACTTGCCAGTAAAAAGTGTACTGGCAAGTGACGTCACACGAGTTTTCAGCGAAGTTTGTCATCTTAATTTTTTGTTTATGCGACTAAAGAAAATATATGGGTCCAATATTTTTTGGAAATCTATCTGACGGACTAATTCGATTTTTTTAGTCAAATACCCTATTACGCAATCACATAGTGTTTTGGTTCATTTGTTTTGTCTCGGCAAACACTTTGGTATTGGATGATTTCCGGGATCTGATGATGGAACTGAAACGAACGTGTTTAGGCTAGTTAGTTGAAAACAAAAAAAATACTTCAAATTGCCGGAAAGGTACAGGTCTACATTTCAGAATGGAGGCACGTAAGGAAGGCCTCCCCATCATGTAACACTTACACTATGCTATGTACCTACTTACCACCTATTACTATTTTAAATGGAATACCACAAAAAAGCGAAAAATAAAATTATTTTTAAATAAAAAGAAACCGACTTCAAAAAACACTAAAGAACTGAAAAACAAAAAATAATTGGTTTTGGAGCAACAATATTTGGAGTCGGTGCCAAGCCCTTACGCAAAAAATTACTAAATTACAAACTACCTATTCTATCAACAACAAAAGTTGTATAAAAATGTGTAGATGTTTTATAGTCAGATCAGAAATACTTGGCTAAAGCACTTCTAGCAGACATAGCAGCTTCAAATTTAGGAAAAAATAGTGTTTAGTATATGAACCAAGGAAAAACTAAAATATATTTCAATTTCGGTCCAGTTTTTGAGATACATCAACTGCATAAATAACTTTGTAATCCCATATGAATATAAAGGATTACAAAATCACATTTGCAGTTAGCTTTAATTAAGAAAATTAGTTGTTGGTGTACAAGAAGTAGAAGGTACCGGAAAGGACAAGAGTAAGACTATCTACAAAAAGAAATAACCGAGAACCTTATGCGGTACAGACTTCTCGCACGCATACCAGATTCTCATAAAGCTTCTCCGGACATTGAGTTTGAGAAGTCTATACCGCATAAGGTTCTCGGTTTACGCTGGGACAAATCCTGCGATAGTTTTCGGTTTGACGTCTCACCACCAGATGATAAGTGCACCAAACGCACTATGCTGTCCACAGTGGCTCGACTATGGGACATAATGGGTTTGTGGCTCCCACAATTTTGTACGCCAAGCTCTTGATCAAAGAGCTTTGGCTATCAAAGTGTGAGTGGAATGAAACACCCCCTGTCCATATTGTCGCCGCTTGGGGCCAGTTTCGTATTGAGCTTACCGCGCTCAATCAAATTACTATTCCGCGTCATCTTGGGTTGGTAGATGGATGTACCATCAACTTAATAGGTTTCGCTGACGCCAGCGAGCGTGCTTACGGCGGAGTCGTATATCTGCAAGTCCGCATTGGTTCTAACTACTCGGTGCAGTTAGTTTGTGCCAAGTCTAAGGTCTCGCCTGTTAAAACCATTTCGGTTGCGAGACTGGAGTTGTGCGCGGCCCTTCTGCTGTCTCAGTTGCTCCGCAAGGTTCAAGACACAGTTTTGCCCCACTACTCCATTAATAAAATATACGCATTTTCCGACTCCAAAGTAGTGCTCGCTTGGATTCATTCTTCTCCTCATCGCTGGCAGACTTTTGTCGCCAACCGCGTTAGCAAATTGATTGAACTGGTTCCTGCTACTTGTTCCAATCACGTCGCGGGTATTGAGAACCCCGCAGATTGCTTGTCTCGTGGTGTCACTCCACTTAATCTTCTGCATCATCCATTGTGGCATCGTGGACCTTCTTGGATTTCCCATGATCCGTCAGAATGGCCCATGCAACCCTTTGACCACAGTGCAGAAGACGAAGATGTACCCGAACGGAAGTCTGTTTCTTATCCCGTGATTGCTGAGGTTGCGGAGTCTCCCATCTATGCACTCGCACTACGCATGTCATCGTGGTCCAAGTTACTCCGCGCCATCGTTTATGTCTATAGGTTTCTTAGGCACCTACCTAATGAGACTTTTGTATCAAGTACTGATATCAAATTTGCAGAATGTAAGTTACTACGAACTGTACAGGCTGTTCATTTTAGTAACGTCATTCAAAATTTGAAAGACAATGTACCTTGTTCTCCCACTATCCTTAGACTCAAGCCGTTTCTCGATGAACACGGCGTCATACGCGTTGGGGGTCGTCTGTCAAATTCGGATGAACCTTATAACTACTAACATCCTTGTATTCTGCCGCGACATGATCATGTTGTCGACCTTCTTGTTGATTTTTATCACAAGAAACACCTCCATGCCGGTCCAGAGTTGCTTATGTCCTTACTTAGGCATAAGTATTGGATTTTAGCCGATCGACGAATAATTCGTCACAGAATACATAAATATAACGTCTGTTTCAAATTTCGTCCGCGTCCGACTTTCCCTCCCATGGCCGATCTCCCTAGCCAGCGCGTCAACCAGGTTGCTAAAGCGTTTACGCACACCGGTTGTGATTACGCAGGACCACCAGTATACGCCAGTGCGTGGTCGAGGTGTTAAAAGCCGTAAAGCCTGGCTTTGTATTTTTACATGCTTAAGGACGCCACAACAAACCCAGACAAAATTCTGCCATTGTTCTTTGGTTTCACCCCATTTGTTGAACCCCTTGCGAAATATGCATTTGCTGAAATACGAACTGGCCTTGCTGTCAATTGTGCGTCCGTGTGTGTGTATGCATGTGTGCTTGTGAGCGCGTGTCTGAGTTATCATCATCGTCTTAGCTTTATCCCGGTACTGTCTATTCTAACCAGATATGACTGTGTATGAGCTCTTCCACATAGCGACTGCCATCTGAAGTCCGCAACCTGTAGCAATACCGATACCCCATGTCTTAAACCAGTGCAAATATGTTCAAGGTTAATGAGTCCCATAACGATTATCAAAGATCTTCATGACAGCCGTGATGTCTACTGGCAGACTTAATATCACTATCTCTAAGACAACAGAACCATTCAGACTAACAAAGGTTAAGTATAAGATCAATAAATTTGTTCTATCTACGATCAAGATATATTAATCTGCAAACTATTTCCCAAAATCTGGCCAGCTTCACGAAGTTTGGATTTCAATATGAGTGGAGCTATATTCATTAGAGTCTAGTAATTTAGTTTGGGCCGACTTTAATCAATAATTTAGATACCGAATACTGCTGCAAAATGGTTTTCTAAATAACTTTTGAAACTCTGAGTTAATACTTAGCTGTGTTGTAGTAACAAATATTCCTAATATAATGAAACAAAATGTAGGATATATCCTTTGATGTTGCATAAAAGTATAAATTGTAAGACTTACGCTATAGCATTTATATTGAACTGAGTAAAATGATATTAAGCCGAGATGCCCGTCAGATTAAAGTTGTTTTAAAATGCGATGAATTCCCATAAACTTTACTAGTGTTTTCTATTAGAACGTATAGAATTGCTGCTCCAAGTTTTCTGTAATTTCTTTTCCGATGCGCTTTGTTGTAAGTTCAATAATTGGGTCGAGAAATATAATTGAGTCCTTCTAAGTTTGTAATATATCGTAAAGGCTTATAGTGATATCTTCTTCGTCCTAGCGTTATTTCGTTTGCATCGAAGACTCTCGCTCTGAGCTTTAGAGTCGGGGGTCCGCTTACTGGTATAACCAAATTTGTCAGAATATTTGCTTTCCCTCAGATGAACTACCATATTCTAACCTCCGCATTCTAAAGAAAAAGCCATATTCTATAACTTATACCAGTGTCAATAGATCATACAATTTAATTTAAACGGGTCTTATTCGCGATATTTAATTAATTTAAGGTATAAATACCTATGTTTTACCGACGTTTCGGCCGTTTTACAACAGCCTTGGTCGCGGCAGGACTGATGTCATCTCAGCGTCGTGTCAATAGTATATTCAAAGGTACTGACTCCCTATAACAGCAGTTAAAGAGCATAATAGGCGGTGCTGATATTTTTTGCTTCTTCAACATTTTGGTATTTCGGCCTTGTGACTTTAATTCATATCCCAGCACACAACCCAGGACACACGAACACGCATATAGATAGATACACGCCACACATACACAAACCATTGTTAAAATAAAGTGATACTGGTAAGACCTACGATATTAAACACGAAGGTAAAATTGAATCAAAAATATTATTCCTTTTTGTATTCATAAATGGAAGTCTATACTAAGTTAGGCTTACTTTCATAAATACAAATTAGTAAGCATTTTTTACGCTACACTGCAATATTTTTGACGATTTTATTTCTTATTTCCACATATACATAAATAGTATGAAGTAAAGAGAAATAAGAACTTACACGTACGTGTATTAAATGTACTGTGCATGCGTGTATCGGGAGTACGTCAATCGAAAGTCGCGTGATGTATCGCCGCTGGTTTCAACACTCACCCTACCAAATAAGAACTCATTCACACCGAAACCGTCAAACGACTCGTCAAAAAACATGTCTCGTCACAGACAAACTGCTATGGATTCATTTAAAACGCTATATATTCCTCGTATCGTATTTGATAGTGCACTATCACGATACGTTACCAAAATTTTACAATTCCTGCTTTTTGACGAACTTTAGTTTTACAATACCATACGCACCATGGCAAGCCTTGCGTAGGACTCTTTCCACATTGTGATAAAGATTTTGGAAAAGGCGTGATATCGGCGTGATTTATTATTATGATGACATACGGCCAGCTGATAAGGATGATGATAAAACTATCACTATTCATGATCCTTGTAATACGAAAATTTAAAGGCACTGATGCCGTTTAAATAATAACAATTCGTGCAAAAGACGACTCGTCAATAAAAGCGAGTGTGAATGAGCCCGAAAGAGGGAAGCTCTCACCTAGAAAGACCTTGGCCTTGTATAACGCTGAAGGGCGCGTTAATGTACGATAAATATAAATTTCAATCCAGTATTTGTGTAAAGGATTATTGTGTACTAACTTATTCATGTTTAAAAGAGACTTCTTCTCTTTTAATCATGAATAACTAAGTAGTATTTTGTTTATATCTTCTTGGGTTTACGCGAATGTTCTAGCTAGTAGAGCCTTGCTGATTTCAGCATGAATGGGCCGGCTCGACCGGGGAAGTACTACCCTCTCACAGAAAATCGACTAATAGTAACAGTTCCTAAACTGTTGCGTTTCGTTCGGTGAGTGAGAGTGCCGGAGGCCCTATTTTATTCTTAGCCCCCTATTCTTTCTCTCTCATCCCACTCCTCATCCTATCGCTTTTCTCAACCCCAAGGGGCGGCAACGCACTTGTGACTCCCGTGGTGTTGCTTGTGTCCATGTATGCTTGTACCATAAAAAAGTTACACATTGAAATTAAACCACAGTTAATAAATTTTATCGCGATGTATTGATTTGACTAAGATTACAATTAAACCGAATAGTCTAGAAACTAAATTTGTTATTATTCGTCGACGATTCCATTATTTCTTTACTGAGGTCGTGGTGAAAGTTTTTTTTTTGTATGCGTGTGTGGCCTGTAGTACCTGACGGCCTCCGACATGAGCTAGAATCGTTAACGGTTCTGATACAAAAACAGACTGCCTCCGTGGTCCAGTGGATAGCGTATGCGACTGCAGATCAGAGGTCCCGGGTTTGATTCCCGGGTCGGGCAAGTGTTATTTTCCGAATTCTCAGTAGCAGCACGGAGTCTGGTGATGTGCCCGGTAATGGCAATAGGCTTGCCCCCTATTACGTGGGACTTCAAAATTCATGGCGAAATGTGGGTGTAACATTACACCTCTGCATACCCCTTCGGAGATACAGGCGTGAGTCTATAAATAAACAAAAAGAAAGAAAGAAAGAAAGGAAAAATATTTATTAGACACACATGACACAAACAAAAATAAATAAAAAGCAAAGCAAAAGCATTTGCATTTTCTAAACAGAGACTGATTTTTTTGTTCGTCTGAGTGTGTGGCGAACTCTAGTGTCGGAGTTTTTCAGACCGCCCGAAGGCTTCTGAAGTCGCCTAACGACTCTTATCCTAAGACAAGAACCAAGACCGACAGCTTTACGTGCCCTCCGAAGCACGGCAGCGGCTTAACTTTGCCGATCTATTACGAACGACAAGCTAAATCTCGCTATGAGTGCTACTCAGAGACTGATGTCGACGCGATATGACCTCCGTAGCACGATAACGCTCTGATGTAAATACCACAACAACTGGTCACCCATCCTAGTAGTGATGTCTGAAAACCTTACTTTACTTTGCCGATCAATTGCAATCGAGACGTCACAGCCCGGTATGACTGCTGTTAATAAATAAGTTATACGTATATAATTATATAATATCTTTGAGTAGACAAAAGCTGCTATCTGTGTCCCAGTAAAAAGTCAGCAGCGAAAAATTCATAGATTTGCCTGGTCTAGTAATGTGTCCGCTACTGCTTAGTAATTTTTGATTTGCAAAATTCAAAAACTAAATTAATAGAGATCTTTTCTTCAGTCAAATTTTCTACTACGAATTTTACTAACATTTGAAGTTATTTATACACACCTACAAATAAATATATGTCTGTCTGGCTATCTGTTTGTCTAGGGTAATCTTTAGAATGGCTGAACCGGTTTTAATGTAACTCTCACTGAAAGAAATAGGTGCGCTGTTGTCGAGATACTGATATCAAACGCAACAGCTAGTTAATAAATGAAGTATTTCCTGGTTTCACGTGAGTAAACTATTTAAATTAACTATATTTTATTACATGCTCTGTTTTATTTTTGCTACATTCAAATGATCGTTTTGTGCATTATATTTAATTATTTTAACGATGAGTTATTGAAAATATTTGAATACAAAATGAACTGATATTACATGACAATGTTTTGGCAGCTCTTAATTATCTAGGGATTATAGTAAATACCTATGATATAACGGCACTGTAAAGCGATGCTGCGCTTGTAATCCACTTTGTCTGTATGGGATTGTTTCATAATTATGGTGATTTTAATGACTTAATATATTATAATCATGTATTTTGGACTAGTAAGTATACGCAATAAAATAGGAGCTATTTCTTATGTTGTAAAATATTTTATAAAGACAAATATTCTCTACCAACGCTATTGGTAGAGAACATATTTTGTTTGCCAACAAACAAGGCGAGATATAGTGCATTTATATTTAAAGTAATAGTGTTTTAATTCTATAGTTCTTCTTCTTTTTTATTGTACCAAAGGCTTCGTTTTATCGAATGCTACGTACCATTTATATTGAACTGTAAAATGTACATACTAGGTTCAAGAGTTTCGAGTCGAGCAACGACTAGCCCTAAGGTGAAAATCGACTTCTCTGAATTTCTCTGTAAGGACTTATGTCCACACGCCTGGAAAGTCAAGGTGAATTCACCGTGAAAATCTACCGTCAACCTAAGTTTATGCGCACTATTGACGCCTTAGTTACACGGCTAACTTATGGCGAGTCGTTGTGTCTTTGATTGGTACGGTTGCTGAGTTGTAGTCTTTGAAAGTTAGTTTTCGATTCCATTCCTAGTAGTACTTTATCTATTTTCACATATTCCAACGGTCGGATATCCAGATTGACGCTTGAGCAGCCGAACCATTAATGGATAGACATAAGGAAACTAGAGGGTGTCTTTAGATTTTATAATACAATAAAAATGTGAATGCTCTTAATTTCGTAGGCTACAGCAGTGCATTTATACTAATTTACGAAGAATCTTGTGTATTAATTCATCAGTAACCGATACACTTAAAGTTTTGATTAATTTGTGTAAGCTTTCGGAGTTCAAAGTTCTCAATGTCCGCTATGGTAGACCGCCTCGCTTAATAACAAGTTTAGCGAGAAATTGCGTCAGACTGAAGTAACCGAACTTCATAACCGATACAGAAAGATCATTGCGAACTTTGGTGGCGTGTATGAAAATTATTAGCTATGATCTGCTGCGGACATTCCGCCTTGTTTAAGGCTTTGATGCTTTAAGGAATGGTTCTATTTTAGGCGAAAGCGGACTTAAAGGAATGGTATGTGTATAATATAACATGTATGAGAAAAGGTTACTCCGACTAGAGTTTACGGAGTTTACAGCAAATAACGTATTTCCTGGAAGTTTAATCACAATATACCAGTACGTGAATATAAAGAGATTTCTTTTTGGCTTTTGAGTGGTTTAATATTATTTTTACATAGACCCACGCCTGTTTCCCCGAAGGGGTAGGCAGAGGCATATTAAACGCCCACTTTTCGCCAGTGTTTTGATCCCACGTAATAGGTGGCGAGCCTATTGCCGCTTATCGGGATATTTTGTTTGCCAGAGCCTCGTCCGTTGATCGGCAGGTGCACCACTTGCAGGTGAGGTTGGCTTGGGACCCTAAGTTCGTGGTGGGTACCCTATGCACCCTAATATTATTTTTAAGGTTTATTTTTATACATACATAGACTCACGCCTGTTTCCCCGAAGCTTATTTTTATTTATTATAAGAAGTTTATTTTTATTTATTTATTTATTTTTAAAGAAGGCTTACAGACTAATATCCAATCAAAATATAAAAAAAATGTTTGATCATATTGCTAATAACAAGCCTCCACAGTTAGATTCAATGTCGATTATACATATAAAAAATGAGAAGTAAAAAAAATACAAAATACCAAAAAAAAACAAAATGAACTAATTAATGATAATGGAAATACAATTTTTAAGAGATAAAAGTATCAGGAAAATAAGACTATAACATAACAATAATAAAACGAAAATATGCATGCCAGTTGTGTGCTAACTGCCGCCCCCCTAAAGTATGCATCAGCTAATAGCCGTTCCACTGTTGACACACTAGTACAAAACAGGTCAATATCGTATTCTTTGGGAAGATTATTAAAACTAACTGCACTTCTAATAGAAAATACATTGCGTCTATAATTTGGTAGTTGTAAAGGGGACCATCATTATTGGCCTAGCTATGACGAGATCCCAATTGATTAGTACGTAACGACAGATTAGCCACTAGCTCCGAACAATCGATGCAATGTCACGTCTAATTTGCGGAGGTAAAAAGTGGCATCGCCTGCAACGGTGGTCGTAGTTAATTGAGCATTGCTGTGTCTTATTACGTGGGACTAAAGTATATCTGGCGAAAAGTGGGTGTAGAAATACACCTCTGTCTACCCCTTCGGGGATAAAAGGCGTGACGATATGTATGTATGTATGCTGTGTCTTGTAATCAAGAATTCTTAAAAATTTTCTTTGAACGCTCTCAATACGAGATTTGTAGACATCGTATTGAGGGTTTCAAACCTGCGATGCGTATTCTAAATGGCTGCGCACGAATGAGCAATATAATATTTTCATTGGTTTTATAGTTTGGAATCCGACCGGGTTTCGCAGTATAAATCCTAGGGCTTTTGATGCCTTCTTAACTATATCATCTATGAGTCGATCAAACAAAAGCTTACTGTCTTGCATTATTCCCAAATCTCTGAGACTGTCTACTTTTCTAATTATTTGATCATTGAGGGTATAATTGTAACCTATGACTGCTCTACGACGTGTGAAAGTCATATGTAAACATTTTGACACATTTAGTTAGAGCTTATTCCGGTAACAATATGTCTGGAATCTAAACAGGTCATCTTGCAATTGCTGATTATCAACTATGTTTTGTACCACTTTATGAATCTTCGTGTCATCAGCATAAAGTAGGACGTAAGAATGTTGAAAGCATTGTTTGATATCTGCAATAAACATTGTAAACAGAAGAGTTCCCAAAATAGATCCCTGTGGCACACCGGATGGGATAGACTTCCAAACTGAAGCATAACCTTGAAGTACCACAGCTTGAGTCCTGTTTTCTATATAGGAGGCAAACCATCGGAACAAGTCTCCGTGTATTCCAGCATTTAATAACTTCTCTAAAATTACTCTGTGATGTATACAATCAAAACATTTACGGTAGTCCGTATATATTACGTCAGCTTGTTGGAGTTCCATTCCAGCAGCCACAAACTCATGTGATAAGATTAAGTTAGACGTGGTTGAACGGTTCCTAACGAAACCATGTTGCTCATCACCAAGACTGCTCTTAAATGCCGCGTAAACATTTAGTGTGGACTATACGCTCGAAAACCTTAGAAAAAAGACATATTTTGTATATGATCTCGGTAGCTCTGCTAGCTTTTTCACCTTTTTTTAGTACTGGGGTAATGAATGCGGACTTCCAAATTTTAGGAACGATACCTTTAGAGAGGGAGCGCCGAAACAAAATACATATAGGGCTTACGAGACTATCAGCACATTTTACAATAAAGATGGGTGGTATTAAATCGGGTCCTCCAGATTTTGTGAGGTCTAGCGATTTAAGTAGGCTTAGAACCGTTGAAGGATTTATGTCAACCGTGCCAATAGACATAATAGAATCCTTTGAGCATGGCTCACTGGTAGTGCGTCTTCCTTATTCGACTGGTCAGGTTCGAGAAAAGTAGACTGAAAAAAGTTAGCAAATAACTTACTAATGTCATCACCTCTATTTGCATATGTCTCACGATAGTACATAACATTAAGAAATCTGCCAGACCTTTGCTTGCTCTTTAAGGCGCTGATACACTTGAGCATTCACCTGTAATGAGCATTCTTGCGAATGTTACAAGACAGAAAAACAAACGAGGCGAGTTCTGGCGAGCATTCTCGCGAATGGACAGTAAATTCGTTACGAGTTTTTCGCCGAACCGAGCTTCTGTCATTGTTCTGTCGTCGCCCCCCTGTCATTGTAACTAGGGTTGCTAACTTATTTTGCCAAAAATCAAGTTTAAAATAGTTTGTGTAGGACAAAAATAAAGTATTTGGAAGAAAAAGTATTTTTCACATTGTATGTTTATATTGTCTTAAGAACGTTTTTTTGTGTGCTTCATGCTCGTGGAAGTAGGTAATGCTAACGCAGTTGCGTCACATCGTGGCCATCGTGGTACCATGATGATTTTAGTGAGTAGTCCCGGCGCTTCTCGTCGAAGTCTCACAGCTAGCAGGACATTTTTCAGTAAATTTATACTGAAAATTCATTATCATCATTAGTGAATTTCTTTTGGATCTCTTTAAGTCTAAATAGTTTCCATTATCCGTTTCAACTTATGTGTAACCTTAAATAGATAAGAATCCATAATTAGTGTTTGGTCTAGGCATCACAGTAAACATTGGGAATAAAGTATTATCTTATAGTTTATTTGTATTGAAAAGTATAAAGTATAATTTCCATAAAGAAAGTAGCATACGTTATTATAAAGTATGGATGGCAACCCTAACTGTAACGCTGTTTGTACAACGACGTATTCCCACGCAGCTACGTTCCGTTTTTTCTTGAATTTTCATCACGCTGCCTTTATCATTTATATGTATTTTCATAAGCTACGTCTAAAACCACGTATAAATATCGACAATTGGGAATTAAATTGAGTAATACGTGGATTTATCTATATTTGTTATTTTTTTCTCGCAACCTCTAAAAGGTTTCTGGCCTTTTAGACTTTGCGAGTTTAGCGTTGGACCCATGTCTCCGTGTATGCCTGCCAAAGGGCCGGGTAATATTATAAAATCAAAAGTTTTTAGAATAGCCGTGAAAGAGAAACAAATAATAAGTGTCATCATCATCATGTTGTGCCAATGGATGGTGGTAATTTCAACAGCTGTGTCTAGAGAAGTTTTTATTTGTGGTTTCTGGTTGTTGGCAAAATTGTCTCACCGGCTAGTCGTTCACGCTACGTCTGATCCGGCCGTTTAGGCGTTTTTCAAGTTCGTCTGTAAAGTTATATTCATTTCTGTGGTTATACACATTGTACCGTCACTGCCACTTTCGTCGCCAGACCAGTTAAAGAACCGGAGTGGCCAAACAGACGGTCTGAATTAGGTCCACGCACATAAGGCGAAGTGAATAGAGAGCATTTTTCCACTGTCAAAGTCAAAGTCAAGTCATTTATTTGTTCAAACGTTCATTACAAACACTTGAAATGAAATGAAATGAATGAAATGAATGAAATGAATGAAATGAATGAAATGAATGAAATGAATGAAATGAATGAAATGAATGAAATGAATGAAATGAATGAAATGAATGAAATGAATGGAATGAATGGAATGAATGGAATGAATGGAATGAATGGAATGAATGGAATGAATGGAATGAATGGAATGAATGGAATGAATGGAATGAATGGAATGAATGGAATGAATGGAATGAATGGAATGAATGGAATGAATGGAATGAATGGAATGAATGGAATGAATGGAATGAATGGAATGAATGGAATGAATGGAATGAATGGAATGAATGGAATGAATGGAATGAATGGAATGAATGGAATGAATGGAATGAATGGAATGAATGGAATGAATGAAATGAAATGAAAATAGTTTTATTTTCCACAAATACATGTCAGTGTTGTAAATTTACTGCACTGTAGAATGTATGTAGCTTAAATATGTACCTACACTAACAAATAAATTCGAAAAACAGGCTTGACACTCAACTTTATTCTGTTCTGTGGTACAACCACAGCCCAGAGTTGCTATTCTGTGTCAACCCTAAGTGACATCCGGATGAAAAAAAAACAGGCATAGGTACATAATATTACATAATAAATTCAAATATAATTCTTGAAGAGTAGTAGTTATTATACAAGTATACCATGTAACATAAATATAATAATATACGTACACATATAAACATAATATAAATTATATACGTAAACATACATATATACATAAAATTGTATAAATAAATTATAGATATTGGTAACAGGGTATGGATGTCGGTTGCGCACACGAATAATCAACTATTAGCTTCCCTCTTGCACTTGCCGTCCAGGCGCCGCGACGAGGAGCTCGCTCGCTCGTGTGTTTCATGTGCCAGCGCATGAGTACTAGTAGTATTGTATGTATAGAAGCTCCGCAAGTTCAAACCACCCACCAAGCCATTCAATAAATGTACAGCCACACTCATGCCGCTTGCTAACGTTCGGGTGATGTGTGTATACATGAGTAGTACATAATAATACCTACCTATAGACTCTAATCCTTGTGCAGGTAAGTGTTATTTCTATGTAGATTTTGAAATCGAAATTATTTGTAATGTTTACATTGATCGCATTTCTGTTGCTGTATGAGATATTTTTTGTAATATTTTTTAAATATTTCTTTTTTACTCAGAGATCTAATCGGCGGCGGTAAATCATTCCAAATGTGAGTCGAGGCGTACTTGTAACATCCTCTAAAAGATGAGGATCTATAATGAGGAACGGTAAGCGGGTAGGCTGTAGAGCGAGCGGAGTAGCTATAGTGATCCTGTCTCCAACTTAATTTACTATAAAGATATTCAGGTTTGCAAGTTTTTATGACTCCAAACAAGAGTGTAGCTAAATGAAGTTTACGCCGCGCTGTCATTTTAAGTACCTCATTACTGTTTAAGTACGGTGTAACATGACTTCTCCGAGGTATATGAAAGCAGAACCTTGCACACGCGTTCTGTACCCGCTGTATTAGATGTTGAGTCCTAGTCAAGAGGCACGGACCATACACGGCGTCACAATAATTCATCTGTGAAAGAACCAAACTTTTCACAAGCCTTTTTCTTAAAGTGACACTCAGGTAGTTTCGTATTCTATATAGGATCTTGAGCCTATAAAAACAGTTTTTTGCAACGCTATTGATGTGATCCTCAAAACGAAGTTCCGGGTCTATCATCAAGCCAAGGTCACGTGCTGTTTGCACTTGCTCAATGGAGCCATCCATTATTACGATTTTCGGCTTGTAAGTTGATATTAACCTAATCTGGTTATTGCTCCCCAACACCAAAAATTTTGAATTTTGTGGGTTGAGCACCAGGGAGTTACGCCTAGACCATGCTGCTAGCCTGTCGAGCTCCGCATTCATGATATTTACAGCAGCCTCTGTGTTATTAGGATTAAATGATATGTACACTTGCGTGTCATCGGCGTACATGTGGTACATACATTCCTTGAAGCTGTCCGTTATGTCCGCAGTATATAAGATGAACAAAAGTGGTCCCAAAAGTGATCCCTGGGAAACACCCCGAGGCACCAACTGCGGGGAAGAGCAAATCACTGAACCGTCCCTTTTTCGTATTTCAACCTGCTGGAGTCTCTCTGTCAAATAACTTTCAAACCATTTTATTGTTACAGACTCAAAACCATAATATGAAAGTTTAGAAAGCAACAGGGAAATATTGATGCACTCGAATGCCCGGGAATAATCAATAATAATCATTGACCCCTCCCCGCAATCGCGAGCCTCGAGGATATTACCCACGACGTCCGCTAAAGCAGTTGTTGTGCCACGTCCTCTTCTGAAACCAGATTGAAGGTCCGGGAGGATACCATTACCTTCCAAATAGCTTACTACTTGCATGTATACCACTCTCTCCAACACCTTGGATAAGCATGGCAGAATACTTATAGGGCGCAGGTCTTTGTAGTTTTGACAGTTATTATTTTTAGGAATTGGACGTATAATCGCATTACGCCACAGCTTGGGAAAAGTAAATGAAGTAATTGAATCGTTTATTATTTCTGTTATAGCAGTAAGCGACTGCGGCAAAGTAAGAGCCAACATCTTTTTTGATATCCCATCTATTCCGCATGCGTTAGTATTTATATTTTTAATAATATTAGCAACCGTTTGTTTGTTTGTTGGTTGTAATGAGAACGTTGCAGTGCCATATCGGTTAAATTCGAAAAAAGTAAGCTGGGAAATACTATCGTTTAGTTCTCCCGGGACATCAAGAAACGCCGCATTCAGTCCCTCCGGATCCTCAAACTGCCCCATAAGCGTGCCCTCATCCGTACCTGCCGGAAGCACATGTTTTTTTAAATTACGCCATAGCAATTTTGGTCACTTTGGTGTCATTAATATATTTATTAAAAAAAGCTTTTTTCTCATTGTATAACGCAGTTGTCGCTAGGTGTTTAAGGTCTAAATAATATTGCTTATGTACTTCCAATTTAGTTTGACAGTATTTATGACGTGCCTCATTGCGTAATTTAAACATGGCTTTGATGTTGTCTGTTATCCAAGGTGTTGGTGGACCCCTAAATGTTCTAGTTTTATAAGGAGCGAGGTTATCAAATAGAGTAGTTATATGATGATTAAAAAAATCAACCATCTCATTCACGTCGCTCAAGCTACTTATAAATTCCCATGGTATGTCCTCTAAATCCATCTCTAAGTACTCGGGAATAATGTCTTTCAACGGACGGAATGTAACAGATCTGCTAACAAGCTTGTCTTTTTTAAACAAAACTTCACATAAAACCAGCGAATGATGGCCTAATGCCGGTATATGATCTACCAAAACCCTCCAGTAAGGCGCGTCCGTACAGATCACATCAATGAGCGTTGCACTGTCACCTACAAAGTGCGTAGGCGTAGTTACAATTTGGTTTAAATTGCTATAAGTTAAGAATGCATTTAGTTGTTTCGTTTTATAATTCTCATAGTCAATCATATTCACGTTAAAATCCCCGAGCAAAATTACACTGTCGAACGGTGATAAAGCACACATACTATCAGTAATCGCATCGAGAAATATGTTTACATCAAGCCATGGAGGCCGGTATGCCGTGCCGATTAATAACTTTTTTGAAGCGGCGCTAAGGGACATCCACATTTTCTCAACTAAGGGGTGGTGAGGATAGGATCTTACTCGGATAGTATCATACTTTTTTTTTTAATTAAGCTAGAAGAGGCCGCTGTTTCCTACCTGACTGCCCTGAGAAGAAACATCCGAAACAAACTCAGAGGTCATAGTCTCTTTTAAAGTCTAGACAAAAATTGCTTATTATAAAAAAAATATAAAATAAGATAAAAATATAATTATGAGAACAATGTGAGAAGCCTACATTACAATGTAGTAGAAATAAGTTAAAATAATATAGATAGAATTGTGACAACAGTTCAGAGTCGACCAGTCCCGGCAGACGGCACCCATTCACGACTATGACGTGTGACTCAGCCATGGCTTAGCTCAACCATTTTTTAGGGAACCAAACCAACCGACCCACGACGCCACCATAAGCAAGACGAATTGACTATTCGCACATACGCACGGAAGCGCGTCGTCACGTCCGCGCGTATTGGCTCGCATGATGTTTGCTGTAGGTATGTACTCCGGCCGTTGAGATACATAGATTGTCACAGGTTGTCACTAACTTTAAGTTGGTTAGTGATGGGCTTTCTCAGAATGAATGTCGATAGAATGTAGGTAGAATGTTGATAAATCCTCAGATCAAACAAAATAAATTAGCGGGTCTTAATCGCGTACAATTAACTTATTTAAGGTATAAATACCTAGCTGGTTCCGACGTTTCACTCGTCTTGCACCGAGCGTGGTCGCGGAGAGACTGAAGAGAGCTCAGCGCCGTCTTGTGGAAGTGCGGGTTTCGGCACCTACCCTCACTTGGTCTTTATTTAAGTTCGCAATGTCGGTTCTCCAACACACTACACTAATGACTTCTACACACTGTTGAGATTTATCACTGCGGCGGTGTCTACACTTGCTGATGACTGGATTCCAAGTAGCCGATAATCTATATCCATCCTCCCGGTTGAAATTGTTGTTTCTTGATTTCTACCGCTTCACGTACTATCCTGGAGTAATAGTGACGATCGGTGGATAAGACTTGTGGTTGATGCAGTTCTATTCAGTGGTTTGGTCCAGACTCATACAAATGCTCAGCTACCGCCGACTTATTAATATGTCGGTTTTTTACAGCTGCGATATGTTCCTTTACTCTTTCAGCGATTGTACGATTAGTCTGCTCGATATATGAACTACCACCGCTGCAATCGACCTTGTAGACGCCAGGTGTTTGGAGAGGAATGACATCCTTTGGGGTACGCAGATTGTGTGCAATCTTAAAGAGCGGACTGTATATAGTCTTGATGGAGTATTTCTTGAGTTCTGTTCCAACCTTGTCCGTCACTCCCTTTAGATATGGCATGTTCGCCGGCACTCTGCTTACTTCAGGTCTACGATCTTTCCTCCTCAGACGGAGTATCTTCTTCTTGTATCCGTTGCGCCTAAGTACCTGCTGAATATGTGACAGCTCACTATTTAACTGTTCAGGGTCACACAGGTCATACGCTCTATTCACTAACGAGGACACGACGGAATCCAAATGCCGCGGATGGTGGTGCAGATACCTGTCGGTGTGTGTCGGTTTCCTATATACAGTGTGTCCAAGGGTAGCATTATCTCTCACTGTCACTTTAACGTCGAGGAAGGGTACAATCCGTCTACCTCCATTTCGTATGTGAATCGGATGTTTGGATGTATGGAGTTCAATTTTTCTGCGAATCGTTCCACGTCTTGCTGGTTCCCCTTCATGATGCAGAAGATATCGTCGACATACCTCTTCCATAGCTTCACATTTGATGCCTGCATGTCTATGGATTCTTCGAAGTGCTCCATCGAGATGTTGGCCATTACTGGTGCTATAGGGCTGGCGCCAGTTTCACGATGGCATGAAAGCAAGGGTTCAACATGAAAACGAACTTTCCGAAGTGATCCAAGTTACGAGTGGAGTAAAGCAGGGCTGCGTAATGGCACCCACACTTTTCGCAATTTATTTTTCTGTAGTCATTAGAGACGCACTGCAAGATAGTCGGGGCCAAATCCAACTTAATGTCCGGTCTGAAAAAGGAGTATTCGACATATCAAGGTTCAGAGCTAAATCGAAAATCCAAAAACTCTCATTATTGGATATTCTATATGCTGATGACGTGTGCCTCATGTCCAATGATATGACTCAGCTCCAAAGCTACGTTGACTCATTATACAAATCTTGTCAACGATTTGGGTTGGTTATCAGTACTTCCAAAACTCAGCTCCTCAAACAACCACCACGGGGATTCGAAGCTGATAAGGCAACACTGACTCTAGATGGCAAACCGCTAGAAGAAGTGACACGCTTCAAATATTTAGGAAGTCACATCAGACAAGATAACACCCTAGCTACGGAGATACCATCGCGTATAGCCAGCGCCGCCGTTAACTTTGGACGACTAAATGATCGAGTCTGGAAGTCCCATGACCTGAAACTGGAGACAAAGATCAGCGTCTATAAAGCGTTAATCCTTCCGGTCCTCTTATATGGCGCAGAGACATGGTGTCTATATAGATCGGATATAAGAAAGTTGGACTCATTTCACCTTAAATGTCTTAGGTCCATCTTAAGAACAAAATGGGATGATCGCGTGTCCAACACGGAAATCCTGCGTCGTTCCAAAGTTTATGGTATGGAAGCTCTCCTTATGAAAAGCCAGCTCAGATGGTGTGGACACATGTTTCGCATGGAAGACCATCGCCTGCCCAAAGCCGTATTCTATTCTGAATTAGCTGACGGCAAACGGAAACGTGGTGGACAATACCTGCGATATAAAGATGTGTTCAAAAAGCATCTGAACACTTGCGGCATCAACCCTGCAAACTGGGAGGAAATCGCCTCACACAGATTGACATGGCGCTCTACCATCTTTAATAAGATAAAATCCTTTGAAGATAAACGTCTCCAAGACCTTGACGTAAAACGCCAAATACGTAAGGATAGACCTAAAATCCTAAAATGTCTATACCTACAATGCCGCAGGCCAGTTATTCTGCCATTCCTGTAACCGGACTTTCAAGACTAAGTTTGGACTTGCGAGCCATATTAGAGCACATGCTCGAAATTAAAAGGAATTGCCTTCGGTCGCCGTTATCGAAATCGATATGGAGGACTATATATATATAATAGGGCTACCCATAGCCACTCCATCGATCTGGAGGAGGTAGTGTTGTCCACAAAATAAGAAGTAGTTACCATCCAAGCAATTCTTAAGTAGAACTGTGTATTCATCCGACAGACCGTTTTCCCTTAATTTCCTATGTACGACCTCAAAGCAATCTTGAACAGGAACATTGGTGAATAGTGACTCAACATCAAAACTCACCATCACCTCGTCTGGTTTCTTTTTCGTGCTCTTAATAATTTCTATAAAGTGACGAGAGTCCTTCACGAAAGAGTGTGTCTTGCCTACTAGCGGTTGTAGTACCTTGCTTATGTGTTTCGCCAAACCGTATGTGGGTGAATTTATACCTTAAATATATAATATACCTTAAATAAGTTAATTGTACGTGTTTCATCATATTAGCCAAACGACGTCCACTGCTGGACATAGGCCTCCCCCAAGGTTCTCCACACAGACCGGTCTTGAGCCGCCCGCATCCAACCGCCTCCCGCAATCTTGACGAGATCGTCGGTCCACCTTGCGAGGGGCCTACCTCTGCTGTGTCGTCCGGTACGTGATTACGACCCGCTAATTCATTTTGTGTGATGTATACAAATCGCGAAAGTTTAAAATCCTCAGATCAAGTAAAATAAAGGAATAAGTTGTATGAACCTATGCGATGTATTTAACCTGTTCAAATTAAGATCTATACGTTATTACTCTATGTATCTTAGGTTGCGATTTCCTAACCTAGAGGTATCTGGACTGCATCGGTATCTAGACTGCATGGCAGTCTGTTAACAAGCAGACTGCCATGCAGAGGACATCGGGTTACACTATGTTCGGGTTGGATATTGACTTAGGCTTAATAATACGAAATAAAGTGTACCCCATAACCGATCATTTGGTATCACATCCAATGTTGCTGAGGGATTGGACTCTGCTACTAATTGTAGATCTCCACTTCCATTTCTAAGTCGAAACAGATTGGCTTGCCACCGACTTTTACTTTTCCTTCTCTATTTATTAAAATAACCGATAAATAAAAATGTAGCATTTCCAGTTATATTATATTGTTCAAAGAAATATAACCTTATCCTAGTCCAACCTCTCTGATATTAGTCTATGATGTAGCCAAAGAGATTGGATATAGAGGTAGTCCTAGTACTTACAAATTGAACACAGTCAACTGACGTGTAAGATACAATTTAGACAATATTATGCCATCAAATTATATAAACTTAGTGATTTTTGCTTTGATAACAGTTCTATCATGATTTTGAATTTAGCCGTATAATATTTATTATATCAAAATCTCTGTATAAGATTCATATTTGGATTACGCAAATACGATCATATTTCACAATTTAGAGCACAGCTCAAGTGGTTGCCCATACGATATCGCCGGAATGCTCACATTCTTTCTTTGCTGTACAATATACTGTTTAACCCTTCAACTCCTTCCTATCTTAAAGGACGATTCGAATTCCTTCATGATACGCATAACCGTTATTTAAGGTCATCAGAAAATTTGAAACTGAAGATGCCGGTACATTCCACAACGTTTTATGACAAATCGTTTTCCGTCACTGCTGTTCGTCTATGGAATGCATTACCGCTACATATAAGACAGGCGCAGACGGTAACCAGATTCAAATATTTAGTCAAGGAGCACTATCTATCATTATAATATTTCTAGTTTCTCCCGTTCTACTAAGTATATGTGTATTATATGTTATTTATGTATGTATATGTATGTATTTTATGTATGTATATCTATGCATGTATAAGTATTTATGTATGTATGTGTATGCATATAATCTTAGTATTATATAACTTTATATATATTTAAATATAATATATACTTACATATTTATTTGTATGCTTACAACTATCATTTCTTTCCTACCAATAATATCTCCATCCAAAGGTTGCCTGGTAGAAATCGCTTTTAGCGATAAGGCCGCCCATTGTACTGTATCTTATGTGAATATCCTTAAATGTTTGTAAAAGTGTACAATAAAGTGTATAATAAATAAATAAATAAATAAAATTTATATCGACTTTTCAAGTGTTGTAAAAAATCTTATCGATATGTCTATCCACAGTATTTTATCTCGTTATTTTTAAACTACCACTATTTGCACACATACTAAAGATTATGTAACGGGATGACTCTCCCACTTACACATATCCCGTGACCACGGCTGGTGTAACCCATGCCGAAACGTCGGGAAAAATAGAAAGGTATTTCATCTTTCTTTTCGTTCATTAACACGATTCAGACCCGTAACATAATCTTTAGTATTTTATCTCGTTATTTTTTAGATTTCCACGTGATAAAGATTTATAAAATAAGTGGATTGCTGCAGTATGTTGTGGAGAAAATTGGGTGCCTAGAAAGCACCATAGAATTTGTTCCAAGCTTTTTACTGCGGAATGTTTTTATAGTATAGACAGATGGCGCAGACTAAAAGAAAATTCTGTGCCAACATTACTCCTCTATCCTAAACGTATCAGTGTGAGTGTTTAAATAATTACTTGCTTTTATTTTTATCCTTACCCGTGAGGTTGGCGGCATAGAATACAAGTGTCACCGCCCCCTATCTTCCCGCGGGTGTCGTAAGAGGCGACTAAGGGATAACACGATGCAAATACCATCTTTGCGTAGAGACGGAAAACTCGACATCAAACCCTATACGACTGCCTCGTTGGTCTCGCGGCATAAATGTGCGCGTGGGATCGGGAGGTCCCGGGTTCGATTCCTGGGTCGGGCAGTGTTATTGGGTTTTTCTGTCACGAAATTCTCAGTAGCAGCACGGAGTCTGGAAATGTGCCCGGTACGGCAATAGGCTCGCCCCTTATTACATGGGACTAAAGTATATCTGGAGAAAAGTGGGTGTAGAAGTACACCTCTGCCTACCCCTTCGGGGATAAAAGGCGTGACGATATGTATGTATATGTTTTACTTTTATAAGGGTAGCAGCGCCAAACAGGAGTCGGATCTTGGGCTCCATTCGATGTTTATATTTTGTTCAATTTTATTATCAGTGCATAGGGTTCCCACCAAGAACGTAGGGTCCCAAGCCAAACTCACCTGCAAGTGGTGTATCTGCTTATCAACGGACGAGGCTCTGGCAATTAAAACATCCCGATTACGTGGGATCAAAAGTCTGGCAAAAAGTGGGCATTTAATATGCCTCTGTCTACCCCTTCGGGGAAACAGGCGTGAGCCTATGTATGTATGTTATAAACAGTATTCAGCCAGCTACCTGCAGTTACACTGTTGCCACGAAAAGCCACGACACGCTAAGCGACAAGCGATTTCGATGTTTATTTCTACAGTTTACTACAGTCTACAGTCGCTCAGCGTGTCGCGGCCGTTCGTGGCCAGGCTGTTAGGCGACATCCACTCATTTCATAGTTTTACCATATCCTTACTAATACCTATTATAAATGTAAGTGAATTTATTTATTTGTTAAGCTTTCACATTTTGACTACTCAATCGATCATAATAAGTTCAATGCACGTTGCTGGGAGTAATGGAAGTACAGAAAAAGGTGTAAGGTACTTTTTATCAATCGGCTTTGACCTATAAATCAAGCTTCAAGTATCATCAGTGATTGCTAGGGAGGCAAAAACAAAGGGTATGCTTATTTATTTTAATATACTGCTTTGCATTAAAACGTGGCTTTTTTCTTTCTTTAGTGTACGCGTGCGCCTTCCATAAACATCTTCTGTTTCTCCGACAACCAGCACTAAAGCGCCAACGTTAGTTACAATTCCTCCGCCAGTAGGTACAGAAGCGATGAAAATCGTGTGCGCTAAACACTTACGTACAATAGGAGAACTACAAAAAGAAGTTTTTCACCTTGAGCAGCTTGTTAAAAGACTTTTATTAAAAATAAATTATTTAAGACAACGCTCGAAACGTCTGAAGAAAAAGAACATTGCTATGAATTCACGTTTACTTGATAGTTTGCAAAACGAAAATATCGTGAAGGAGGATTAGATAATTTTAGTTCACGTGAAAAATAGCAGTGTTATTGAAAAATATCTTTCACGCGCGGCTGGTGACAAAACACGTGAGACTAGCTTGACGTTAAAAAAAAAATGCTGTGACGCTTCATTATTATGTGCCCATGAGTACCCATTTGAAACAAAACATTATAGATTCAGTTTAAAAATGCAAGTTTGTGTAATAATTAGATATATAAATACTATCCATTAACTAGCGTTCTGACTGCTGTGGACACAAACTTACGGAATGTATATCATGTACATACTTACTATACTTTACAAGTCTGTTTGATTTTGAACCTATATTTAAACTTTGATCGATATCGATAGCGAATTTGCTCAATCACTAAAAAATTAAAAAGTTACGAAATTTGTGTTCAAATGGTCTTTAGCCCTAACTGACAAACATAGTGCAATCTTCTTCTGGCAAATCTAATTTGTCATATGAGTGAAGAGTGTAGCTATATTCAATTTGTTCATAAAAATATCGTTCATTCCATGCTTTAGTTATTCTTCTGTGGATGTAGCACACGCCACTGTCAGATCTGACATCTTTGTGACTTGTGACCAAGGCTTGTGACAATGTTTTGGCGAGCATCATTGCGAGCATTCGCTAGAATGCTCCTGAAAATGTTCGTAGCGATGTTTGGCTATTAGTTCGGCTCTGTTCGTTGTTCGGTTCGCCAAAACAAAAAACCCGGCGAATGCTCGCTGTTCTGTTACAAGTGAATGCTCAAACCAAAATACTTTAGGATTTTTTGCAATAGAAAGTTCAATATTATGCCATAAGTTATCGTAATATGTTTTATTTATGGCAACAACTTTGCTATAAAGTAAGGAGAATAATTGATAATCTGATTAATTGTTATATGTTTTGTATCGTTTATGGTACTTATGTTTTTCCTTAATAATTTTAATTAATGCACTGGTATACGAGGGAGGGTACGATGACTGTTTAACAGATTTGATTGGAATATACATCTCCCTAAGCTTATATAATATATTATAAAATTTAGCGATAGCGTCCTCGAAACTCATAGTCATTAGCAACCCAGACCAGTCCATCCAGTCCAGCTCAGAGTTGATAGCATCATACATAGTCTTTGTTTTTATGTAAGTAAATTATATTTATTTGACAAACAAAATCAACTATTACATTAAAAGCAACATAGTTGCCTTTTGAAAAAATAAAGCGTTGAGTAGGTTTTTCAATTATTTTATGAACTTCAATAAATTTTGTTTGAATAATTAACGGTTTGTGATGCACATCAACAGGCTGTGCCAGTGAATCCGTACGTTCTCTGACAATCAAGACATCGTTAGAGAACACCAGGTCAATGAATACAAATTTTTACATAATAGAAGGTTATTTCTTAAGGATCTCGTGTGCCGATTAAAGTTGGCGTATTGACGGTTGTCAGTGTAGTACGTAGTTGGCGCCGTTGGCGGCGCTGGCGTCGTTCTCCGTCTTTCTTGCTCTCGTAGTTAAGTGACACAGGAGAAACTTTCGCCTCTCTTGCACTCGTAGACTCAGCTGTCACAGCACAACTGCCACGCCGCCAAGCGGCAATATGGGTCACACTGGTCACAGAAAGTTTGTCTTAAAAGCGCCAATAAGAAATACATCTCTATAAATAAATATCTATGCTCTATGACCAGGTCAAGTAATCGTCCATTGACAGTTCGTTCTTCATTATACTGTGTCATGTTAAACGTTCGAAGTGTATCAAAGAAATCAGTTATATGCTGTCAAGATATGTTTTGTGGAATTAACTCCCCACTGATTCGAGAACGATAATATTCTAAATATCGGCAGCTTTACCCCATAACAAAATTCCATAGGACATGATACTATGAAAATAGCTAAAATATACTAAACGAGCCGTGCCGATGTCAGTAAGTTGTAGTCAACTTACTGACATCGGCACGGTGTGTGGCATCGGCAAAAGTTAGTACTTTTCTGACGGTATACGCAGCAGTACTGAGCTTCCCTGCGAGACATGCTATATTATGTGCACTCCATTGTAACTTATTATCTACTGTAATACCTAGAAACACTGTAGAGTCTACTGTGTCAAATTACTCCTTATCTACCATTATATGTGGTCCCAGATGTCTTACGTTAGGTAAAGCAAACTTAACGCATTTAGGTTTTCTAGCGTTAAGTACCAGGTTCTTTGCTGTAAATCATTGTGTAACTTGTATAAGTGCATTATTTACATCATCAAATTGATTTCTATTCCTATCTTCTTTAAAAATAAGTGACGTATCATCTGCAAAAAGTACGACATCACATATGTTATTTAAATAAAAAGGTAAGTCATTAATATGTACAAGGAATAGATCGGATAAGTACTACCCGATAAGTATTTAAATTGTAACTAAGTATAGACAAATAAACACATTTTAGTGGGTGATTCAATTAATTTTAATATTAATTCATCGTAAGTGTTACTAGAGAACCCAACACTATCTGAAGCTCGACTCACATTAGACAATATTACTTCAAATGAAACAGAGAGCACCATTCTTTACTCATCCAACATAAACTTCATTTTTCTCTGACGACGTCGACTTCTCCCCGTCTTCTCTGAACAATATGCCTAATCATTAGTTACTGTTTACAGCCAAACATACGACTCCTTTATTTGCCAACGAAATTGTAAAAAAGAAGTAGCCTTATTTTGCACTGACTTTTTTGGTATTCATTGCCAAACTTTCAAACTAATATATTTTAACTAATGGATGAATGGTGGAATTTAATGGATTCATTAAAAGGCTGACTCGATTTGTCTAAATAGTAATTAGAAAAATGGTCTACGAAAGATTGTAGCGTCTGTTCCATCAAGTATTTTTTTAGAAATAATTTTGAATCTCTGCCTTCGTCTATATCAACTTTTTAAAAATACACCTTCAAATTTCTCAAAATCTTTAAAATAAAGGAAGAAACAAATAATATTACTCTCTCACCATGACGAAATAATTACAAATTATTTTTTAGCAACCATTGAGTTGTTAATAATCAACCCATACAATTTTGTCCAAGGCTTATTCTCTATATAAATATTTCCTACGAGTACCTTTACAGCTAAATCTTTAATCCTTCGTTAACCAGTCGTACCCGGATAATAACATAAAAATGTATGGACATTGGACTGTTTGTTTACAAATATACTTTATGAGTTTCAATGGGCTATAAGGAATTGGATATACAATGGGCAATGTATGTGTGGTTTTATTGATTGATGCTTGACGCTTGTGATGTTTTGCTACAATGTTATTGTATATTTGTATCTAAATGTACTGATTGGTCAAGTGTTATGGATTTGATATATATATGCACATGTAGTTGTGAGTCTAAGGGTCTTTGTACCCGTAAATATACCACGGCTAACTGATACATTTCAATAATAACCTATTCCTCAGTTATGTGTCGACAGAACTGCAAATTTATTCTCAAGTGTGTTTAATATGACTACTATCAAACATATTTTAACTCCATCATATTTTTAAAAGGCTACTGTATATATTTTACAAAATTCAATCATTATCACGTTACCGTCCTTTACCGCCAATTTCCGAGCAGATTGGCGCACCTAATAAGTTTAGCACAAAACCGCCGGGCGCCGCGATATTCTCGCATCACTATCACCACAATATATCTATAGCGCACACCTACGATACGTTGGCGTAGATATTAGGGCTAACACCCAACGCGGCAACCCGGCAAACCGAAATTACGTAACCGTACATTGAATTTTCCTATAATCGGTCGACGTCTCCCTACGAATAGATGTGTTGATGCACATGGTACACACACGAAAGTTACCTATACCCACGCAAACTTTATTCCAGAGGTAATTGGGGAGAAATTATTTGAAATACTGCCTACCGGTTTCAGTTTCACCATTTCTATTAAAGGTTTACCTATATATACATATATTGTAAGCACATTCAATTTTATGAAAGGTAAGGGAGATACCGTTTGTTATGTTGGATAAAATAACAACCATTGATATGGTTGTTTCTTAGTATTTTATAACATCTTAATTTTTTTTACATTGTAACTGAAAACCAATATTATTGAATACAATAGCGTAATTCACTAACATATTAATATGAAACACTATCTGAACCTGATATCGCAGTACATTACGCCTTCTTAATTTACTAGTCGTTAGCTTTTTTAGAAAGTACAAATTGCTCAAAATCGTGTTACTGAAACTATAATCCCATAAAAACAATACTTGTCAAAAATACCAAGTCTCGCGACCGTAAAAAGTTGTGAGATCCATGTAATACCAAGTCGGTTAATTAAAAATCTTTAATGTTTTAAATAAATAGATTGACTCGGCCATCGCATGGCAACAAAATATATCTCATAAATAATACATATATAAATTAGATTGTTTAATGCGATTGCCAAGTCAATATATTTATTTGAAACATTAAAGATTTTTAATTAACCGACTTGGTATTACATGGATCTCACAACTTTTTACGGTCGCGAGACTTAGTATTTTTGACAAGTATTGTTTTTATGGGATTGGTTCGGCGTTACACCGAAACCGTAGGTTCTAGGCGACTTGGAGAAGGAATGGACTGTATCTAAAGGATGGCGAGTTCTAGTCGCCAAGGATTGGAATGGGAGAGAGGATTGTGAGTGGGTATAGGATATTCTAAGGATGCTGAAGGATGAGGGGCACCTACCTTGTACGTCAGTCCTCTTTCCTTGCAAATGGCAGCCTCCTGGTGTCTTCGAGAATCCTGAAGCGGTTTGAATCACTCCACTACACAAATCACTTTCACTCGCGGGAATCGGTTCGTTGAGTTTTGTAAAAGCAGTAATAATTATAGCGGTGAGGTACAGTTCGTCGCGACGCGGATTATTCTAGACTGTCTCTCGCGTCGATGATCGCGGCGACCAATCCGTGAAAGGCGTGCCCCTTCCAGGGAATGGGATAGACAGGGACGGAAACAAAAGCATCGCTCGCATTGACCAAGCAGCGACGAACCATTGACGTTGATGTTATTAGTTTCGATGGAAAGGTAGATGGCGCTACCATATCCCCCCGGCCCTAAAGGGTTGCCTTTAAAAGAAATAGAATTGAACTTAGCTATGTTGGGTGTACTACCGCATAACCCATCAATAGGCTAAGACAGCGATATGATAATAAAATTAATCTAAATTAACTTTAGCGAAAACTACAAACGCAATAACAGCGAAAACTACTAACTAAATACTTAAACTTAGAGGTAGATCCAACTTCAGGCTAGATCTCACTGAGTTGGAAGCGGACAGAGACGTACAACAGGGCGCACGTAGCTCCCCTTAGCGGTTTTCACGGTAACAACGCGGGTTGTACCGTCCTTGGAAGTATGCAGTTTCTCTACGATGGCTAACGGCCATGAAAGCGGCGGAGCATTATCGTGTATTATGACGACCAACATACCCTCCTGTATGGGGGATGCAGGACTATTCCACTTGGATCTAGCCTGAAGCTGGTGTAGATATACCGCACGCCAGCGCCACCAGAACGACTGCACGAGCGTATCCAGCAGAGTATGTCTCTGGAGCAAGCTTGAAGAGTCTGCTTCAGGAGCCGGAAATGACGATAATGGCACTGTGTTCCGAAAATGTGCAGGGCTTAACGCGGATGGTTCTGCAGGGTCACTACTCAATGCCGTGAGCGGACGCGAGTTGATCAGTGCCTCGACTTGTGCAAGGACAGTTAAAAGCTCTTCGTAAGAGAGGATCTGTTGGCCTATAACTTTCAAGAGATGCGTTTTAATTACTTTGACCATGCTTTCCCAACATCCACCGAAATGTGGTGATGCTGGTGGAATAAACTTCCAGTCAATATGATTTATGGAAAGTTCTTCCTGGAGACGAGTACGATATTCTTCCCTGAGAAACTTATAAAGGTCGCGTAAATAAGAGCTTGCGCCCACAAAACAAGTGCCGTTATCCGTGTACAAACACTGTATAGGGCCGCGCCGTGAGAGAAATCGTTTAAGGGCTGCCAGGAATGACACCGTGCTTAAATCTGTCGCAACTTCAATATGCGTAGCGCGCGTCGTTAAACTTCATATGATCGAAACAAATTGTTTTATTTTCTACGATTTTCAATATTTTCACTTTGTCTCGTTAAAGCCGGAGTATTTTATGATGATAAAAAGCATTCCAATTGATTACTAACTAGGTACCTACTTTATTATTTGATTGTTGCTATAGACAATGGTGTGATAGGAATAGACGTGAGGGCTATTGATCCATATCGATGATTAAATAAGTAATCGATACGATCGACCTTTATAGGGTTGGTTCGGTTTAGAATATAATTATTAAAATGCAGTTATTTAATCTTTAATCAACATTATAAGCTTATATTTTTGAAGCAAAACAACTTTTAAATCAAATAAAAATGGAACTAAATATCACAGAATCGTTTTAATGTTGTATCGCTTTCACATAAAATCGATTTGAAATGTGCAGCTCTGCTTTTGAAGCTGCTTTTGTTTTTGGCGGTGACAGTAAGATGCTACAGACTACTTCTGTGTTTTGATGTCAATCTGATATATGTCATTTGATAATTCAAATGTACCTACATTGTTCATTTTTAACTAAAAATTAAAACACCGATATTTTCTTTTTCGGCTTTCCCGAATGAAAATAGAATCATTTATAGACTCTGTTACTTACGCCGAATTTTTTATATATTTTTTATTTTTTTACGCTTCAATTTACATACATACATAGACTCACGCCTGTTTCCCCGAAGGGGTAGGCAGAGGCATATTAAACGCCCACTTTTCGCCAGTGTTTTGATCCCACGTAATAGGTGGCGAGCCTATTGCCGCTTATCGGGATATTTTGTTTGCCAGAGCCTCGTCCGTTGATCGGCAGGTGCACCACTTGCAGGTGAGGTTGGCTTGGGACCCTAAGTTCTTGGTGGGAACCCTATGCACCTACGTTTCAATTTAACTACAGACATTTTAATGTATGTAGATCTGCCATTGTCCTTTAATGCACTTAAGTGAAGACAGGGACACACACATAACTCATATGCTTTAAGAAAGTACTTATGTAATGGACTATGACATTCTATAGCGGTTACAAATAGACCATTACATAATTTCCCATAGATGTTACGACGCCCTTTGTGGAATCATATGGGGATGGAGAACAGGTTTCAAATTTGTCCATGATAATTAATCAATCAATGAATAGGTAATTTAGTGTCGAATATCAACATTTTGTAATCTTGCACTATTAGATATTGGGCATCTGATGAAGCTATAATCATAAGCTTTAAGTGAAGGGTAGAATCGTTCATGGTTGGCAACCTTGTTTTATAAAGGTATTATAGATCACTTATTTTTAAACTGAGTCGTGTGAAACTTCGATGCCTTGACATTATTTTTACATCTGTACATATAGCATTCATATATGGTAATTTATCTTTTGACCTGTGCCCAAAATTGATTCATATATTTTTAAATATTTTTCAGCATACGATTATCATTAAGCGTTAATATAAAGCTTAACATCAAAGAGTACTTTACTCATCAAATACAATTCTTTCCACAAAAAAATTGCGAACGTGGCACTAAATATAAATGTAGTGTTTTAAATTTGTCGTGTCATTTTAAAGTGTCACTTGTGATCTAAATGAATACCTAAAGGATTTTGACTTGACTTTGACTTTATCATTATTTTACATAAACGACTCCTGTAGAAACAATTACAAATGCTAAATAAACACTCCAAATACACTAGTGTGCAGTGGGGAATACCCTTAACAAGGCAACTACAAAATTGCATACAATGACTACATTATAAAAAGAACGAAACTGAGGCTAACATACGGGTAGGGGCGCTGTCGTCTGAAATATAGGGACATACACCTAGTCCAGACGACAGAGTTTCTTCAAATGTGCATATTTTATAAGCCTTGTTATTACTGTTTGTAAAGTGAAATATGTTTTGGAACAATAAAGATAATTATCTACTTTATTCATCATCTTTCAAATTAAAATTAAATTTTTAAAATATATAATTTACAAAAAAACATACATTTAAAAATATAAAAATAACCGTAGGGTTCCACCAGCATCGGGCACAGGGTCCAAGCGGCCGGTGGTTAGGGCTCCAGAGACAGGAACCTCCTCACAATACGAGCCGTGTCGAGAAGTACTGCCTTCTGCATCAGGCCGTTGACCCAAGCACCCAACGCGAGCCTCTTAAAGTGACGATCGAGGCTCTTGGCTATTAGACCATTAACTGTTACAACTATCGGCACAATAATTGCCGAGTCCACATCCCATATGTCGACAATCTCGTGAGCCAAGCCAAGATATTTAATCTGTTTGTCTTTCTCGCCTTTCACGAGATTCTCGCAATGAAGAATGGTGACATCAACAATTATTGCGAGGCGTTCTGATCTATCTATAACCCAATATCAGGTTTGTTGGCTACAACAGTCCTGTCTGTGATGTTAGATCGATCCTAGTACAATGTGGCATGGCCATTTTCGAGAACTGGCTCTGCTACATATGTATAGTAACTCGATGTCTACAAGTCTGTACTTCAGAGCAAGTTGCTGGTGAATGATTCTGGCTACTTGGTTATGTCTGTGCAAGTACTCTCCGTTAGCAAGCCGTGAACAACCGGAAACAATATGCCTTAGAGATTCACCAGGATAGTGACACGCACGGCAAATTTCAGTAGTGCCATCCCTCAGGATATAATATCCGGTAGTTATTCGTCTTAGATTATTATTATTATTATAGTCATAATAGTTTTTTCAGTCATTGTATACAATTTAGCATTTGCCTTTTTAAGGCAATTTCCCACTTTAGTAAAATTTTCATACTAAAAGCGGAGATAGCCTAGCGGCGTATCGGGTTCGATCCCCAGTTGCCCCGCGCACACACCTCTGACTTTTAGTAGTTATGTGTGTATTAAAAATGTTAATTATCGCTCACTTAATAATGTGCCCGGTAGACGGCAATAAGCTCCCTATTACATTGGGACCGAAACAAAACTGGTCCGATATGAAAAAATATTTCAGTGTTAGATAGCCCATTTATCGAGAAAGGCTATAAGCTATAGGTATAACATCATGTAGCCTTAAATAACACAGGTGTAACTGCAGGCTCATATAGTTTTACAAAAACATTACACTTCTTTTTTTGGGCAGCCGTGTAAAAACTTTTCACTACGTCTTATGAATTGTATAGTTGCCTTTCTAACAAAATTCTCTACTTTAGTATATTTTTATTTTTAATACACATTAATTGACCAACAAAATTTGCATGTTGATTATATCGGTTGCTTATTATTATTTGATGATATATTATTTGATGACATACTTTATTAATTAAGGGTACCCGATACCTATCGGTCTTTCCGCATTGAAATAGTCCGCATTTGCCAAATAAATACGGCACGAGCCATAATTTATGGATGAGTCGTTCGATTCCTTACAAAGGATAAAGAGTGTCTTGTTAGGCGTTCCAATAAAATTCTCTGTGGATTCATAAAATATGTAATCTGATCACGATCGGCCGTGGCGTCCGAACCCCGCAGGTGAAACGATCGCACATCGAGTTACACTGGAAATAGAACTGAATACTCGTCTCGTGTAACAATGTCTTGATCTATACCGGCGATACACGAGAATCGAGTTTTATTGAACGATTTATACGATATATTGAAACGCACCATTATATATTCTTGAATCGAATGAGGCACTGAAGTACTCGCAATCGTATTATTGGATATATTTTGTAAGAAACGACGGTGATATAATATTATATTGAGATGTTTATTTGATATTATTTGTTTTATTTTACTTTGTTATTTGTACTATAAAAATCACGTTTACATAACGTTTTTAGAGCTAGGCGTTTAGTAAATTCGTTAAACTTTACATCGACACAACAGTGCGAAATATAAAGTTTATCCCAAAGTTTAAACATTTACACACAATTAGTGGCGATACCATAACAAGTATAGTAATTAAAACTACACTCGACTTAGACTTAGGAGTCAAAAGTTAACCAAGTTGCACTATAAAGCGGGGAGTACACACACGCGCGCCTCGATACACACAATAACATCAAAAGCCGTTTGACTCAGAGTCTGCACAATCGTCTATTCAAAGCGTTTTCTTGTAACAAAAATTGATTTGTTTTTTGAACTGTACTCATATAATATAACCCTTTTTTTTGTCGTCACAGTAGAAAATCAATTTACGGGCTTATCTATCGCCTCTTTGGGTAGGTAAAGGGGAGTCGAACGTTAGACTAGAACGTTTAGGCTTGTCATAAGCGTTCGGAGCCTTTATGACAACTATCTTGGTGTCCGTCGACCTTCCATAGTGGTGTCATCACACAAAAGGCAGGTAGCATAGTTGGTCGCGACCCAGTTGATGCAACTTTAGTTATATTTTCAATTCAACCCAAAGTAATTACGTTAGGTACTTAAATTACTTATGTTTTATTACTACATATATCAAAATATATTTCAATAATACTTCATCTGCAAACTTCTCTTATTTACGTAGAGATGCTCAGATACACACAGTGTTTCAGTTTCATGTAAAATAAATAATGATCCTTTGTTATAATTTCGTTCTCAGTGTTCCTAGCAGATTTAATGCAAATTGAATAAAAAAAATATACAAAAACTTGTGTGCAGAAACCATTTTAAGTGCCATAACGGGTGCAGTATACAAATGCACGGGCTGTACTTCGCAAGCATAATATTTTCAGACAAAAAGTTTTGCCTGCGAGACTAGGCTACTTTTACATTATTTTGCTTCTAGTACGTGGACATTAAAAAACCCCAAAAGTACACTGTGCACACTTAACAATTTATAGTGCAGGCTTTAGGCAACTTTATATCCGATGCAAAGTGCAGCTTTGTGAGAATATTCAGTAGGTGATTTTCTACGTTACATATATAAATGAATTTTATTTCTATAAAAAACATCACAGCCGAAGTGACAAGATAGCACGTTCTGTATCAAACCATTCGTGGCAAAACAATTCGGGTTTTCTGAGAAGGGATTTTGCCAAGTCTTGCAAAATATATTATGATGTTGTGTGATGTATCACGTATGTCTTGGCTGCCATCCATACTACATAACACTCGCGATTTGTTCATTTTGTTGTGAAATACATCAAGCAGCGAAGGCCCATTGGAGAGACCGACAGATTGCATCGCAGAGAATCTCGGGCTCGAATCCACAGCGCACAACAGTGACTTTCCGAAGTTTTATAGTTAAGCTTATTCAATTGTTAATTATCACTTGCTAAACGGTTAAGGAAAGCTAGAGTACTCCTTAATGTTTTCGAAAGACATGAGAAGTACGCCAACCCGCACATGGTCAGCGTGCTGAATTATGACCTTACCTTTCTCATAGAGAGTAGAGGCCCGTGCCCAGTAGTGAGACAGTTAATAATATTATATAGGCTCATGATGATGATGAATATAATACATCTATGCAAAATTGAAGTGACATTTTTATTAGGAGCAGTTTTGTGTGAAGTGCGATTTATATCACAAATGCAACGCATGACGGACGATGATTAGGAGGACAAGTGATAAAATCAATTTTTAAACTTAAGCGTTCTCACTGACTGATGGCATCTAAAGCATGTAAAATATTGGTTAGGCAGCGGATAAGCACAACCATGTCTTTCTCATCACAGCCTATATGCTACGGTATGGAGGTTCTAATAGATTTCAAATTAAATACCTTTCGCTCTATAAATTCAGCTCAAGGACGTACCATTTTAGTAATTGTCCAGCTTGGTCAGGTAGTGTAGTAGGGCGGTGCGCTGGCTACACAAATTACAAGCAAAGTTTCGCTTTGAGGTGGTCGGCACATACCACTTTGGATACTGCGGACCGTGGCCCCGGCTTTAGTTAACCATTAAACATTGTTTGACTTCAAAAGTTACGAAATGTTAACATTGCTTTGAAAAATCACGCGTGCCTACGCGTACCCTTTGTTGTGGTGTGCGTAAGGAAACGACTGGACGTCAATTTGATGAAGAATATTTAAAGCTTGTAGGATTTATTTTTGTGATTATTTGTAACCTACCAGCAGAAAGCATAACTGCACGGGGTATCGTTATCATCTAATACTAATATATAAAGCTGAAGAGTTTGTTTGTTTGGTTGGTAGAACGCGCTAATCTCAGGAACTACAAGCACGCATTGAAAAATTCTTTCTATGATAGATAATCCATTTATCGAGGAGGGCTTTAGGCAATATAAGATCACGCTATGAGCCACAGTAGCGGAGTAGTAGTCTTAAATTACGCGGGTGTATCCGCGGGCTCATCTAGTATTATGTAAAACTAGATGTTTTCCGCGGTTTCACCCGCGTCCTGAGGGAACTTCTTCGCGTACCAGAAAAGCCCAAAAATCTTACGGACCCCTATTTTTTCTAAAATAAAATATAGCCTATGTTACTCGCAGATAATGTAGCTTTCTAATATTGAAAGATTTTTTAAAATCGGTCCAGTAGTTTTTGTCCATGAGTTTATCCATTACAAACAAACAAAAATACAATTTTTTCCTCTTTATAATATTAAGTGTAGATTACTTGTACGCCACTGAAGCTACACATTCCTTTTGTGATATTGGCACCTATTAAGAAAGGTTTTTTAATACGGGCCTTTGTGGAGATAAAATGGAGTACAAAATACGCTTAAAAAAGCGGGCAGCTACTTTTGGATAAATATTTAACCTACTTTTATAATCATATCATCTCGTGCTGTTGTAAAGTATGCCGCAACGTCGAAGGAAATATAAAGTATCTTATCTATATTTTCAAATAATATCGTGACATACACCCTTTATAAATATTACTATGTGTACAAGTCGCGAAAGTTTAAAAGTATACATTTATTATTTCCAATAACACCTCTCCAATAACTCATAAAATAATAAATCCAAGAGGTTCTTGCGAGCCCATAAAATGCGAGACAATGAGTGTAAAAAATCGATTTGAGATATGGACGCAGGTGTTGGGCCATCCCTTAAACTTTGAGAGGGGTTAATGTCATCCTTTGTGAGTTGAAACGACCTCTCAAGTTTTCTCTTTAATTTTTTAATATATTTTTTTGTTAAAAATTAACCAATATTGCGATGAAACTCTTTATACAATTAATTATCTTGAATGATGTTTTTGTATATAATTTACTTTTTTTTTTAATTTTCTTGATGACACACACGAATATTGATGTAACGTGGAAAGTCAGGTCATCTCGTGACGCATATAAAGCTTACGCGTTTAAGACCCGTTACAAAAGATAATAATATCTTGGACTAATCAACACACGGCCATCATGTTCCAAGCCAGATAGAGCCATCATTACTTATATATAATTATACAAATTGGTACATACTATTAAATCCATACATAAATTACTGCCTGATACAGATGAAATTAGCGTAATTCTGATACAAAGATTGATCTTGGGAAATCGAGCTAACAAGCTCTTGATTAGTAGTCAGGGTCAACAACTAGTAAACTACATACAACATAACTTCATCTTTATCCCCTAAAGGGTAGGCAGAAGTGAACACACGCACACTTCGCCAGTTATGTTTCGGTCCCTATGTAATAGAGGGCGGGGCCTATTGCCATCTACAGGGTACATTATTAAGCCAGCGATAATTAACATTTTTAATACACACATAAGTTCGAAAAGCCAGACGTGTGTGCCCGGGATACCCGGGGATCGAACCCGATACAATCGTCTCGGCAGTCCGTTACACCTCTAGCCTATTTATGCACTAGTAATGATTATGAATTTTTCGATCTCTAAGATTTGTTACAGGTATCTGGTTTTGTGACAGTATCATGAGAAAATTCCTACATAATGTCATTACATTGTAACAGTGTTAGAATCGTTCTCAAACTTATTCTGTCGATTTAGTTTATGTATTGAATTATATCTCAATGTATCTATGAATAGCCTTTTAGGAACATTATAAGAGTCTGGAACATATCGGACATTATATTACGACCACGCAACCTTAAATGATGTATTAGTTATTAGAGGATAAACGGAATACTCTTTGTCTGTTAGGTATACTGAATGTTTTATAACCATCTCTGCCTATATTTTATGTTTATATGAGTAATACTGAAAGCACTACCTACTTTCTAGATGAATAGTGCCATAAAACAGATTTCTACATCGAATTTTGGTTACATACGATGAGTCCTGCCCTAAATACTAGTCCTATATCGCAGGCGATTTAAAATAATTTAAGCAATGGATACAAAGAACACCTGGAACACTTGGAACAACTATTTATGGATCACACAACGTGTTGTCTCGTGTGAGGATCGAACTCACAACTTTCGAAGTATTTCTATACGCCGCCGCCGAGCGACCGCTTAAATCGTTACTCCATACGTGCAGTATTCAATCTTGAATCTGTAATAATTTGTTATAATTCTAAATAATTATCTGCAGCGGTCATAAATTATTATTTCATTATACTTACGACCGTAGCTAAAATAATAAAAAATACCCCGGCAGTTACCTTAATGGCGCTGTTTAGCCGCTATTTTATTATTAAAAGCAATTACTGTTAAAATTAAAACAACGGAGCCAGAATAAGAAGTTAGAAATTCGCCAAAATAAAATACGGAATAACAAACAGGTGTATAGCGTTGACATTCAGAGCTTGCCTCACTTGACCCCTTTTTTATTAGCTGCCTTGAGCCCGTTTAAGACTCTGTAGTGCTTAACCGTATCGCTTTCCAATTCATAAGGATCGTAAAACACTTCCCAAACGTGTTGAAATTGAAATTTTCTTCGAAACAATAGCTTTTAAATTGATACCCAATCCTTTATATTTTTCATCATAATACGTAATTTATATACCGTAGTCGGATCTGCATTTTAATTAATCATTATCCCGCATCATATTATCGTTTGGCAACGTTGCATGATTCGTAAAAGGCGAAGCTTTGGTTCGGTCGGTTCCATAACTTAATGGCGTTCAACCATACTTCCGCTGCTTAAGGAAAAACGATCGCAGTTTTTCTGTTCACTGCATATTAAATATTGTGGAATATTATATTATTCTGAATTATTCTGTCTTAGCGGATTGTATTTTAAGAATATGAAATATGTCTTCCCTGGAAAAGGATGATTGCGTAGTTGGGATTAAGTTTCTTCCATGATCAATACAATCTTTGTTCTGTTTGTTTTTCAATAGATTGTTAGTTGTCTGAAGGAAAGTTGGTTTCAAAACAAATATCACGTATATTTAACAGCGCAAGAGCTATAGTCATTTCACTCGGCGCATTAATTAGCTAAGTAAACTCGCTCTGCTCCCGTTGTGTTTTTTTATACACTTTATCCACAAATCTTCATTCCGATATTAAACATCTTCGTCTTCAATCAAAAATATACCCATGGAGGTGAAATAAAATGTCTTTGTAAAGCGCCGTTGACATTATTTTCGCCGTGAAAGTCTTGGAATTGAGATTGTGAATACGTTTATTGTTATTCTTGGTATTTTTAATAGAAAATTTATTATTGTCAGAATTGTTCTAGATAATTTTTTTATTGAATGTTTTGAGCTATGACTGGTCGAAAATATGTATTTATACGAAATATGCAGGTATTTTATGGATTAACCGCTAGACAAATAAGATTTTTAATTTTCTGCTGTGACAGCTTTTCAAGGACTCGGATTTCTCTCGCGAGGCAATTACACTTACCTCCGTTTAAATAGCTCGTATTTCAGACTTATTTAATTTAAAGTGCAACATTTTTCCCCAGGCACATTCTAAGGTAACCTTCAAAAGGAAAATAATTGACAAATTCCAGCATGTGTCTACCCGTAAATGTTTTCTCTCTCGTCAGAAATTCTTTGGCGTTTAAGAAATATTTGTAGGACGGTCCTCAAAGCTGTTCTAAAATGTAATATATTTTTATATGAGAAAATGATGCGTTTTATCGTGGGGGAACAAGATGTTATATAGGTACTATGTGTGTTGTATGATGTGTTTTATCTGTAATGTAATAGAAAAGTTTTCTCACAATTCTTTTAAAACTGTGGAATGTTTGGAGTAAATAAAATAGCGTAGGTACATGCAACCATATATATAATATAAACACATAAACCGAACCTGTTTCGCAGCAAATTGCCTGTAACACCAGGACGGACGAACACACGACTGATTTTATAAGGATTCATTCACATTTAGTTTGATTTGACGATTCGATTCCATGTAGTTTACTACAAAGGCATAGGACCGTCAAAAGTAGAAAGTAACAAATAAAGTTAAATAGAAATAAACCTCTAAGGAATAATATTCCTTTATCAACAGCTTTAAGACTAGATATATACTTTCGCTAATGCTAAAATACAATTCACATGTACATATCAGACACCAAGAAGAATGCATGTTATTCAAGTCAAATGTAAATTGTTTAAGAGCAGACAAAAAAATCTTTATATTATTACGTTCTAAAGACGTGAGGTATGTTTGTGAAAATACAGATAAGTTTCATCTATTATTTAAGTTGCATATGTAAATGTTCTTTTCATTTATCCATATACATTGTTAGACGCTTAGAACAATGAGAATGCAATCGAAATAGCTGTCAATAAACTTTTGGAGTGAAGCTTTCGATGGTTTGAAATGAATTATAACATTATATTCATATATTCATTTCATACTAAAACTTTAACTTTGAAATAATATGTTATGACCTAAGTATTAGTCAGATTATGTTCTGCGATATTTATTTAAAATATAGCTTGCCAGTTACACATGGTTGTCTCTAAAAAGTATTGTTTTAGTTAGAAACATATAACTCACTAAGGCTTTACATTCCCTAATATTGTGTTGAATATGAATGTGCTATATAATATTATTATATACTTTGTATAAGGCCCGATGTATAGTGTACATTAGTAGTGTATGTATTAATTTCATCAAGTAGCAAGCTGCATTAAGTTATAGAGTGTTATGTAACTTTTTTACCTTAAATATTTGCTTGTGAGAGAAACTGAGGTTGAGAATGTAAAAAACAAACGAGGGATGTTTTTATACTTTTCTTTAGGAGTAATGTAATTTATTAAACATTATATTTACTTTTAGATACCTACTCAAAAAAATACATACACGTTTGCCGAAAATGGAAAAAAGTTTACTTCAGATTTTGCCGTTAAGTACACAATTTAAGATAATTGTACGCATATTAAATAGCCAAACCTTTTTTATTTGATATAATAATAAATCAATCGATAATAGATAGATCTATCGAACAACAAAAAAAATCATTTTCAAATCAGCCGTTAGACGTCCACAGCTGGAAGTAGGCCTCCCCCAAGGCTTAAAAACTACTCTATTAAAACATAAATACTCTATTTTACCGTCATTCCTTATCTGGGATAGATCAGACTCTTTTGTTCTACTTACATACCCATGTGTAATCCGAAGTATATGAAATAATACGTGCTCTCTCCGCGTGTCATTCACTTCGTTTTCGTTCACTGTTGCAGAATCCGAACACATGGACTATCAACCCTTACTATGGGAAAGTTTTAAATAGACAGAAAAATATTTACAGCCGTGTGGTTGACGGCATAGAATACAAGTGTCACCACCCCCTATCTTCCCGTGGGTGTCGTAAGAGGCGACTAAGGGATAACACGATGCAAATACCATCTTTGCGTAGAGACGGAAAACTCGACATCAAACCCTATACGACTGCCTCGTTGGTCTCGCGGCATAAATGTGCGCGTGGGATCGGGAGGTCCCGGGTTTGATTCCTGGGTCGGGCAGTGTTATTGGGTTTTTCTGTCACGAAATTCTCAGTAGCAGCACGGAGTCTGGAAATGTGCCCGGTACGGCAATAGGCTCGCCCCTTATTACGTGGGACTAAAGTACATCTGGCGAAAAGTGGGTGTAGAAATACACCTCTGCCTACCCCTTCGGGGATAAAAGGCGTGACGATATGTATGTATGTATGTAAAAATATTTACTTTTGATAACTTTAAAATTGGTTAAATTCCGTAATTATTTGAAAACGGGGTGAAATACTATCTATTTATCAGTTTAAACAAATTTTTATTTGAGGTTCAAAATTCAACGCCAAAAACATAAATGCAGAGGTGCCAATCTGTTCGCGACAGACATTAAAACTATGACAGTGAATAGTGTATTCGAAACCGCGAGTGAAAATCGTTAAAATCAGTGTTATCTAATCGTGCGGTACACCGGGTTCGGTTCCCGGACGTGTCAAAACGTTAAAAAATAGCTAAAATAGTGTAAATGGTTAGATTGTTAATATACAACAACTATGTAATACATGAACATTAGTCTTAAACTTGTGCTAACTGTAGGGACCTTAGATATCGAATCATAAATAGCGTTATCAGTAGTGACAGATAAGTGTTAATGCTTCATAAAACAGCTGTTTGTTTACATATTCGTTTTATAGTTTTATAAGTGTTTTTTAGCTTCGTATAGACTTGAAATCATGTCTAGATACCTTTTTATTGCTAGTTATTACCTTATATAGTTAAAATAAGCATAATAACAAACATTCGTATGTTTATCATAAAATTTGTTTACTTACGATAGTATTTACTTAAGAAATTCTGTAAATTTTTTATGCTTCAAAGTTATCATGTAATATGTTCGAATTGAATAAAGATATTTTCATGGTGTTTGTTTTAATAGATGCCCCATATAGTTGCACACAACGGCTTACCAAAATTATATATATAAATTTAGTATACGATAGTTTTTCATTCGAAAATATAGTGGGCGGGCCCTTGTGTGGCAGCATTTTTTGGGAGTTTTTATGGAATAACTTAGTGACGCTAATAGTTAGGTTTAGGTATTGTATACCAATAGATAGAACTTAATGAGACCTATCTAACGATGTATAGAACATGTATGTATGTATAATAGGATCGAAACATACGTAACATTTGTACTGTTTTTTAAATAAAAATAAACGAAAGATTCTCTGTGCACGTGTTCGGTGCGATGGTCGTCGATAAGGTAAAGTTTCGAGGTACTTAAGCGACCACCAATTCGGCCAGTTGTTGGCGTCTCAACCACCATCTTGTGACCTATGTAACCATCAAGCACCGCACACCTGAACAGCATCGCTCTCAACGTATGAAGATGTTTCATTTCTGAAGCCCTTACACATCGAAGCCATACAGTCCACACACATAGAAGAACACGCATCGTCGTAGGCACACGTCAGCAGCACACTACCAGCGCACTGTAGCGGACTAGCAAAGGTTCGATTCCTGGCATCCGTTACATTTGTTGGTCGCTTCGAGCCGGATTGAAGAATGCCTACGACGCGTTCAAGAGGTCGTGTTCCCGAGGTCGCCGGGGGAGCGGCCGGCGCCGGGCCTAGTTCCAGTACCCCTGCCCGCGCCGCCGCTGCCCGCAACCCAGCCGCCGCGGTCGTCCGTCACGACGGGCCACCGCGATCGCCATCGACAACAGTCGGGAGCGACGCGCCGCCGCCGGCCCCCCCCGGCCCCGCGGGGAGGGAGCAGAGGTGCAGTCGAAAAATGAAGATGGCAAGGAAAGGACGTTGCAACCATCCGATAGATCGAGCGTTTGTACAGCGCAACATAGCATAATAGAAAATAGAGATAGAAAGAAGCCAACGAGGGAACGCGACCAACGCTCAGCAGCTACGGGACGCTCCAATAGAAATGTGATGTTGGCTCGAGAAGAAGTTTTGAAGATAAAACTACAGTTAGCATAGTTAGCACTACAGAAGGCTGAAGAAGAGGCGGACTCCGATGACTACGACGAGGATGGTCAGTCGAAACAAGACTACGTACGTTCGTGGTTGGAAGAGGCTCCGGAACCCCAGCCCGGCCCCGAAGATATAGAAGTGATATCGGCGCCCACTAAGAAGAGGGACGTCGACGGGGCACAGAAGATAGAAGATGGACGTTCATCAACAGGGAGGTGATTCGCTGAAGCCGTTCATCACGGATCTCACCTCCGCGATCGCCGCGCTCGCCGATAGGAAGCCACCGGACACATCGATAGTTGCACCACACCCGGCGGTTTCGAAAGTCATCATGACGCTACCGACGTTTGGCGGCGCGCACACCGAGTGGCTGTCGTTCAAGGCGATATACGACACCACCAAAAATTTCTTCAACGACGTGGAGAATACAGCGAGACTGAGAAGAAGTCTCAAGGGAAGAGCGTTAGAAACAGTTAGCTCTGAACTGATTGGGCATGCGCGACCAGATGAGATTATGAAGGAGTTGGAGCTGCAGTTCGGACGACCAGACTCGATCGCACAGGCAGAGACGGACAAGCTGAGGACCCTGCCGCGCTGTAGCGAAGCACCCAAGGACATATGCGCGTTCGCGAGCAAGATTAGAAGCGGCGTCGTCACACTTCGTGCGTTGAAAAAGGAACACTACCTCATCAATGCGGAGCTAGTGCGCGTGTTGACCGAGAAGCTACCGAACTCGCTACGTGTGCAGTGGTACAAGACGTATACCGAGAAGTGCTAGTCGAAGCCGGACCTCAGCCGATTCAGTGACTTCGTGACAGAGTACGCGCGTTACTGTAGCGCGTTCGCGCCGGCTGAGAACATCACCGATGGGCCGCCAAGCAGACGTACCGTGCAGAGGACGTACACGGCGACGGCGACGGAGAAGCGAACGCATACGGACACGTCTAACGCGAAGTGCAGGATATGTGAACGCGAAGGACACTACTCGTCGGCCTGCAGCACGTTTCGTAACGCCAACGCAGAGAAGAGATGGCAGCTAGCTAAGCAGCATGGATTGTGTTTTCGCTGCTTACGCATACGCCGAATAGAACACTCGTGCAAGCCCAAGAAGTGCGGTGTAGAGGGATGCCGCGCTACACACAACCAGTTGCTTCACTACGATAGAGGAGCCCATAGGACCGAAGACGTGAACATAGAAAAGCAAGAAACGGTCGCCAGTTCGTGCATACGTGCAAAGGCTCAAGCATACTTAAAGATAGTGCCCGTGCAGATAGTCGGACCGGCGGGAGAGGCGTCTACGTTCGCCCTACTCGACGACGGAAGCACCGTATCGCTCATAGACGAAGACATAGCCAAGGAAGTCGGCGCGGAAGGGAACCTGGACCCGTTTACGATCCGTGCCATAGGCGATACGTCGATCGACATGCCAACGTCGCGACGCGTAGACATACAAATACGAGGAGCCGGCGCCGACAGCAAACAAGTGCCTTTGTGTGCGCGCACCGTAGCCAGCCTACACCTGTCGCCGCAGAAAATCGCCGAAGAGGACCTGATAGACTGCAAACACCTCGAAGGCATCAAGAAGAAGCTGGTGTATGACATAGGCGTGCCAAAGGTGCTAATAGGTCAAGACAACTGGCACCTGCTCATAGCGAACGCAGTACGAAGAGGACCCAACGATCAACCGGTGGCGTCGCTTACATCGCTGGGATGGGTGCTGCACGGCGCGCGCTCACGCACCTTGGGAAACACCGTACACTTCGTCAACGGTCTCTCCGCTATAGATGAAAACATAGAAGCCCAACTGAAAGAATATTTCGCACTGGAATCGCTCATAGTGAACCCACGTCGACCGAACTCGGACCCCGAGAAGCGGGCTACAGATATGTTAGAAAAACATACGAAACAATTAGAAAATAGACATATAGAGACGGCTCTTCTGTGGAAACAAGAAGACATCGTCATGCCAGATAGTTACGAGAACGCGGCAAGGAGGCTCGCACACATAGAGAAAAAATTAGATAGAAACATAGATTTGAAAACAAGATATACAGAACAGATGAACTCGCTGATAGAAAAGGGATACGCAGAAGAAGCTCCCATGAATAGTACGCCAGGGAAGACTTGGTACTTGCCTCACTTCGATGTACACAACCCCATGAAGCCTGAGAAGATTCGTATAGTTCACGACGCCGCCGCGAAGACCAGAGGTATGTCACTCAACGATTACCTGCTCACGGGACCGGACTTGCTACAATCGTTGCCGGGGGTGTTGATGAGGTTCCGTCGACACCGCGTTGCCGTCTCAGCTGATATAACAGAGATGTTTATGCAGGTGAGAGTACGCCCAGAAGACCGAGACGCGCTGCGCTACCTGTGGAGAGGTGACCAGCGGGAGGGACCGCCCCAGGAATACCGTATGAAGTCCATTATCTTCGGCGCGGCAAGCTCACCGTGTACAGCTATATTCGCGAAGAATTGGAACGCTCGCAAGCACGCAGAAGAGTACCCGGAAGCAACAGAAGCCATCATAGATAACCATTACATGGATGACTATCTGGACAGCTTCAGGAACGAACAGGAAGCGACGAGTATAGCGTCACGGGTGCGAGACATACACAGACAAGCGCACTTTCACCTCACGAAATGGGTGTCGAACTCTAGAAACGTCATCGAAGCAATAGAACCAAGTCAACATCGCCAGGAGACAGTCGGCCTCGCCAGCAAGGGGCAAGAAGAGAAAATTCTCGGCTTGATGTGGAAAACGAGCGCGGACGAGCTGAGCTTCAACCTTACACTCGCACGGCTTCCAGATGGACTCATCGGCACCGAAGCGCCTACGAAACGGGAAGCGTTGAAAATAGTTATGTCGCTATACGACCCACTCGGCCTCGCATCGCCCGTGACTGTTCGAGCCAAACAGATACTACAGGAAGCCTGGCGACTCGGTACAAATTGGGACGAGAAGTTTGACGAAAGCCTCAGAGTGCAATGGGCATCGTGGATACAGCACTTAGAACAGTTGAAGTCGATACGCATCCCGCGGTGTTACCCCGGGTACAGTGACGCCTGTACACTCCAAGTACATGTCTTTACGGACGCCAGTGAAGCGGCCTACGCAACAGCGGTGTACTGGCGAGCGACTACACCAGATGGGCGTGTGCACGTGACACTCGTTATGGCGAAGGCGAGAGTGGCACCGCTTAAGGTGGTGTCAATCCCGAGACTCGAACTGCAAGCCGCCGTCATGGGTACGCGAGTCGCTCAAGCGGTAATAGAAGAACATCGCGTCAAACTCGAGGCCGTCGTGTACTGGACGGACAGCAAGACCGTACTAACGTGGATCAGAAAAGGAGCACGGGCGTACAAACCATTCGTCGCGCACCGCCTAGCCGCCATAGAAGAGCATAGTAAAGTTGAAGATTGGCGCTGGGTACCTACGAAGTTGAACGCGGCGGATGCGGCTACACGCGACGTGCCAAACAGCTTTAACTCCGAACACGAGTGGTACACCGGACCGTCGTTCCTGTACGAAGACCCGTCACTATGGCCCGTAGAGAAGCACATCGCCCCTGACGCGACAGGCGAAGAGCGCACACTGACAGCTGTAGAGAAACGTCAAACACATAGAATTATAGAAGCCGTACCGGACCCGTATAGATTTTCCAAATGGGAGAGGCTCCTACGAGCGACAGCAAGAGTTCTACAATTTATAGCATTATGTAAGAAAACCGCAGAGAAGGTTCTATATAAAAGAACGCAGAAAAATAGACAGAAGGATCCAGATTGGCATCACGTGACGAAGACGAAGCACAACATCAAGTCGGGCAGAGCGGCACCTCGTCCAGCCGCCGACTCCCGAAACTTCGTGCTTCTCTCCGCAGAACACACCCGCGGCGCCGAGGACCTTCTTGTGAAGGTGGTACAAGAGGACTCCTTCGGCGCCGACCTTCGGGAGCTGCGGCGCGGAGGAGGTGTCGCCAGAGACAGCCGCCTGTATTCGTTACCCGTGGAGATGAACAACGGAATGATCACTCTACGCAGTCGTATAACAGCTACAGAAGAAATCTCCGAACAGACAAAGAGACCGCCGATCTTAGACGGCGATCATCGCATTACACAGCTATACATAGATTGGACGCATAGAAAATTACATCACAGCGGTACAGAGTTGGTAATCAATGAAATACGCCAACACTATTGGATTCTTCGTCTGCGGCCGACTACAAAGAAAATAGTACATAGATGTCTACCATGCCGCATTAGAAAAACGCAGCCGCCTGAGCCAGCCACAGGGGACCATCCAAAGACGCGCCTTGCTCACCATCAGAGGCCCTTCACCTACACGGGTCTTGATTATTTCGGGCCGCTCTCCGTAACCGTCGGTAGACAGCGTCACAAACGTTATGTGGCACTGTTTACATGTCTCACTTCCAGGGCAGTACATCTGGAGGTCGCCGCCAGCCTGAGCGCCGACTCCGCAATCTTGGCGCTGCGCAGGTTCGCAGCGCGCCGAGGTTGCCCCGCAGAGATCTACTCGGACAACGGCACCAACATGCACGGTGCCGACCGAGAGATGAGAGACGCCGTCGCCGAAGAAGCGAGTCGCCGTGGCATCATATGGCGCTTCATCACCCCCTCAGCGCCATTCATGGGGGACGCATGGGAGCGCCTCGTCAGGTGCGTGAAGACCGCCCTCTATATGGTCCTTCACGAGCGCCATCCGCACGAAGAAGTCCTAGCTACACTACTGTGTGAGGTCGAGTACACAGTAAACAGTCGTCCCCTCACACACGTCTCCGTTAACGCAGCAGACAGCGAGGCCATCACCCCGAACCACATCCTGTTCGGTGGTTCTGCTCGCCTCCCTCCGCTGGGCGAGTTCAGCGAGGCTGACCTCAACAGCAGCAAGCACTGGCGGCGCGCCCAAATCCTCGCCGACATGTTCTGGCGCCGTTGGGTGCGCGAGTACCTACCCGAGCTGCAACACCGGCGGGAGCCCCATGGGTCTGGGCTCAACCTCGAGGTCGGCGACCCCGTCCTGATCGCCGACGGCCAACTCCCGCGCAATACCTGGCCGCGCGGTCGAGTTGTGGCTGTCTACCCGGGCGCCGACGGCGCCATACGCACTGTCGAGGTGCGCACAGCAGCAGGCGTCCTCAAACGGCCGGCTAAGAAGCTGGTCCCCCTGCCCAAGTGACGAGGTGTCGCTCACCGGGTGCTCTGCAGCATCGCCACACGACGGGTCACGCGCGTTGCTGCACGGCGGGAGAGATGTTCGCGACAGACATTAAAACTATGACAGTGAATAGTGTATTCGAAACCGCGAGTGAAAATCGTTAAAATCAGTGTTATCTAATCGTGCGGTACACCGGGTTCGGTTCCCGGACGTGTCAAAACGTTAAAAAATAGCTAAAATAGTGTAAATGGTTAGATTGTTAATATACAACAACTATGTAATACATGAACATTAGTCTTAAACTTGTGCTAACTGTAGGGACCTTAGATATCGAATCATAAATAGCGTTATCAGTAGTGACAGATAAGAGTTAATGCTTCATAAAACAGCTGTTTGTTTACATATTCGTTTTATAGTTTTATAAGTGTTTTTTAGCTTCGTATAGACTTGAAATCATGTCTAGATACCTTTTTATTGCTAGTTATTACCTTATATAGTTAAAATAAGCATAATAACAAACATTCGTATGTTTATCATAAAATTTGTTTACTTACGATAGTATTTACTTAAGAAATTCTGTAAATTTTTTATGCTTCAAAGTTATCATGTAATATGTTCGAATTGAATAAAGATATTTTCATGGTGTTTGTTTTAATAGATGCCCCATATAGTTGCACACAACGGCTTACCAAAATTATATATATAAATTTAGTATACGATAGTTTTTCATTCGAAAATATAGTGGGCGGGCCCTTGTGTGGCAGCATTTTTTGGGAGTTTTTATGGAATAACTTAGTGACGCTAATAGTTAGGTTTAGGTATTGTATACCAATAGATAGAACTTAATGAGACCTATCTAACGATGTATAGAACATGTATGTATGTATAATAGGATCGAAACATACGTAACATTTGTACTGTTTTTGAAATAAAAATAAACGAAAGATTCTCTGTGCACGTGTTCGGTGCGATGGTCGTCGATAAGGTAAAGTTTCGAGGTACTTAAGCGACCACCAATTCGGCCAGTTGTTGGCGTCTCAACCACCATCTTGTGACCTATGTAACCATCAAGCACCGCACACCTGAACAGCATCGCTCTCAACGTATGAAGATGTTTCATGTCTGAAGCCCTTACACATCGAAGCCATACAGTCCACACACATAGAAGAACACGCATCGTCGTAGGCACACGTCAGCAGCACACTACCAGCGCACTGTAGCGGACTAGCAAAGGTTCGATTCCTGGCATCCGTTACACAATCTGTGTAATCGACAGTTTCATAAAATACCTATGTGTATGAGGTTCAAATAACTGTATTTTATCGCAACTTATTCGCCGTATTAATATAGCTTTCCCAGCAGTTCACGTGAGAATCTCACTTATTTAACACTAAATAACTAATTGTTTATGAATGAGGTAAGTATCCTAAAATAAAAGAGTACGTTGAAATTATTGGATTTTAATATAACTTCTCGTGATGACATAATTTATGAAATTAAATAATGACTACCGTATTTTACAACATGATGTCGAAAAGGATTATGTACTTTATGTCATCGCATGTATTTAACATAATTTTAATATTTTTGGACATCCATTGTATAAAATTGTAAAATACTTTACACAATATACTTAATTAAAATATATTTTAAATGAACTTACTTAAAGCCCAGTTATGAATAATTTATTATAATTAAAGTGAATACATACTAAATACACATAGATGTTAAATGTGTTTTAAATGTGTTATCTGTTTGCGTATAAATACATACGATTTAATATGTTTTCTCAGATCTGAGATCTGAAAGTACATATTATTTCATGACTAGAGAATGAACTCGCTAAACGGCTTATCTTATGCTTAAGCTCATATAATTGTATATCATGTATAGTCTAGAGACTTTAGTACATACATAATGTAATCGTTATTTTAATTAACACAATAATAAGCATGTAAACACGATAAAACATTAAACATTAGGCAACGCTGTAGGTAGTGACTGTGTCAGCCGTAATATGATCCTTCCTATCCTCGATATAATCCTACCCATAATTTCCCATATCCTCAATTATTCTCTGTCTAGTGGTGTATTCCCATCGATGTGGAAAGACGCTCTTATTACACCAATTCCAAAAACCTCTCATCCTTCATCCTTCTCTGATTATCGGCCCATTTCCATCCTGCCATTCCTTTCAAAAGTCTTTGAACGCCTCGTTTATAACCAAATAAACTCTTTCCTCTGCAAAAATTGTCTCCTTAATCCATTTCAGTCCGGGTTCCGTTCGGGACATAGTACCGTTACATCCCTGGTCAATATTACGGATGACATCAGGGCTGGTATGGAAGGCGGAAAACTCACAATTCTCGCTCTACTAGATTTTAGTAACGCCTTCAATACAGTCGATTTTGATATTCTACTCAGTCGACTTTGTACTCTTAACATATCTCCTACGGTGATTGATTGGTTTCGTACTTACCTGTGTGGCCGCCGACAGCGTATACGCATTGAAAACTCACTTTCTTCTTGGTGTAACACAACTGTTGGTGTGCCCCAGGGTGGCGTGCTATCTCCTTTACTCTTCGCAATTTTTATTAATTCTATATCAAATAATCTTCGCTGTTCCTATCACCTTTATGCAGATGATCTTCAAATTTATACACAGTCGTCACTAGCAGATATGTCACTTTCTGTAAGTACCATTAACAGTGATTTGGCACTGATTAGCAACTGGAGCAAATCCTTTGGACTAAAAGTGAATCCCTCAAAAACTCAGGCCATTGTTATTGGTACTTCAAGAATGACATCAAAAATTGACTGGTCTCAACTCCCTCGCGTCATATTTGATGGTACCTTTATTTCCATACAAGACAAAGTTAAGAACTTGGGTCTCATTATGGACTCTAATCTCAATTGGCAATCGCAGATCCAAGAGGTGAGTCGAAAGTTATTTGCTTCAGCAGGGTCACTGAGAAGGCTTAGGAATTTTCTTCCTACTGCCACCAAAATTGCACTAGCAAACTCCCTCCTTTTGCCCATTATCGATTATGCAGATGTCAGCTATTCAGATCTCGCCGAAAACCAGCTAGATAAACTTGAGCGCCTTCAAAATCTCTGTATACGATTCATATTTGGACTACGCAAATATGATCATGTTTCACAATTTCGAGCACAGCTCAAGTGGTTACCTATACGACATCGCCGGAATGCTCATATTCTCTCTTTGCTGTACAACATATTGTTTAACCCTTCAACTCCTTCCTATCTTAAAGGACGATTCGAGTTCCTTCATGATACGCATAACCGTTATTTAAGGTCATCAGAAAATTTGAAACTAAAAATGCCGGTACATTCCACAGCACTGTATGACAAATCTTTTTGTGTTACCGCTGTTCGCCTTTGGAATGCTTTACCATTACATATAAGACAGGCTCAAACGATAACTAAATTTAAAGCTTCAGTAAAGGCTCACTATCTATCACTATAACTTCTTCTAGTTCTACAAAATACATGTAAGTATTAAATATGTGTATGTATATGTATGTACGTATGTATAAGTATGTATGTATGTTTATGTATATGTATATAATTATGTCTATCATTTATTATCATATTACAGGAATGAATATAGGTATATTAAGTATGTATATATTATATAGCTTTGTTTACTTTGTTTACACATGCAACTACCGATTTTCTCCTAACAATAATATTTCCATCCAAAGGTTGCCTGGTAGAAATCGCTTTCAGCGATAAGGCCGCCCTTTGTACTATAGTTAGTTATAAGATCTCTAATAATGTTTTTTAATGTGTACAATAAAGTGTAAAATAAATAAATAAATAAATAAAAACAATTCAAAATTCAAACTGCAAGACACTCGAACATCCAATGGTAGCAACTGCCAAGTAGCGGTAATCCCCGTAGCTCAACTAATGAAAAAAGTTCCGCACCCACCGCTGTAACTCGAATCGCTTCCCGCCAGATGTATATACCGCGAATACCAATATCTGAAATAACCAATAACCACATGAAAATGTTTATTACCAGAATAGTGAAACAAACAGTAATGGAAGTATAAAGTTTTATTGAAAAGATAAAATGAACTGTAGCCGCTGTGTGAATCTTAATTTATCTTTTATAAATATATGTTGATGCTTGATTTTTCAAATGTGTATTTGTTGTATCATCATCCTCCTAGCGTTATCCCAGTCTCAACCCGGGGTCCGCTTTCTAGTCTAACTGGATTTGGCGGAATATTAGCTTTTCCACGGAGCGACTGCCTGTCTGACCTCCGCAACCCGAAGAGATAGCAATATTCCATGGTTTAGACTAGTGCCAGTTTATTTTGGAGGTACTGACGCCCTGAATCGACTGTCAAAGATCTTCGTGACAGCCGGGACCGACGGCTTAACGTGCTCTCTGAGGCACGTGACAAGCGATATTTAACAATTCAATACGCACATAACCCCGAAAAGTCATTGGTGCGCGCCCTTGATTCGAACCTTATACCCTCTGCATGGCAGTCTGTTGGTATATCTACTCAGCTATCGCTGCCTTTCATAAACAATTAGTTATTTAGTGCTAAATAAGTGATGTTCTCACGTGAACTACTGGGAAAGCTATATTAATACGGCGAGTAAGTTGCGATAAAATACAGTTATTTGAACCTCATACACATAGGTATTTTATGAAACTGTCGATTACACAGATTGGCACCTGTGCATGTCTGTTTTTGGCGTTGAATTTTGAACCTCAAATTAAAATTTGTTTAAACCGATAAATAGAGTATTTCACCCCGTTTTCAAATAATTACGGCATTCACACCTGCTTTAGAAATCTTAGCATGCGTAGAGATAGCAGAAGTACCTATTTTAAAGTTATCAAAAGTTAGTAGGATGATATAAATGTTGGTAAAAGAATCTGCAAATATCTCTGGTCGTTTTTGAGTAACAGACGATTAATGATTAGAAGTTTTTCAGGACAACCAAGTGATTATGTAAGGTGTACTAGTAGGGGCCTGGCCCAAGGTGACCCTCTATCACCGTTATTATTTAATGTTATAACTGCTAGTGTATGTCATAAAATAAAAAATGTATATGTCACACAATACGCTGACGATTTTGTTTTATAAATAAGTCATAAAAACTTAAATTACTGTGAAATTAATTTACAAAATGCATTAAAATACCTACTATGGTTAATATAAATAAATGAAATTGGTTTACTTTTGTCAGCAAATAAAACAAAATTATGTATATTTAGTAGAGGTCGTATTGGAAGACAAGTACATTTAGAAATAACTCAGAATGTTAAGCCTGCAATACATGTTGGTCGAGCTTAGGCCAACGTGAGCGTAGGCAAATTAATACAAGACAAATGTTACTGTCTACACGTTCGGCAAGTATATCAAAAACCAATGAAATGGCCAATATAGATGAATTTTGAAGAGATGCCTACACGTTGGGCTCAGTCAGTTTGTACCTATTGTGAATTGAAACAAGATGGATGACGATATAGAAGTTATTGCAGCTGCTGCTATTTATTTAATGAGCGCTTATAATTATTATGTCAGTGTATACCGCACTAAAGTTGTGAAAAATAAAAGACAAAAAAGGAGGTGGTGGTGGTTGAGTATTCACAAAAATAGAACAAGGGCGTAATGGCGCGCTGACAAACATGTGGACACTATTGGCCGAGTGCGCGCAAGCGCCTTTGATTTGTGCAGAAAAACCGACAGCGCTCCGAAGTGCGGCAAATGGGCGCGCGCAACCGTGAGTTGTGACAAGCTGCGCCAAATGAGCTCTATACACGTTGGCGCTTGACTTTACTCGGCTAACTAGGCGAGCGACACCGAGCGATGGTAAGACAATGCAAATATACCTACTGTCTATACGTAGGCATTGGCGTTCACTCGGCGACGCTCGGCCAACGCGAGCGTAGGCAAATTAATACAAGGCAAGTGTTACTACCTACACGTTCGGCAATTATAATATCGAAAACCAATGCTAATGGCCAATACAGACGAATTTTGAAGAGATGCCCATACGTTGGGCTCCGTCAGTTTGTATTGTGAATAGAAACAAGATGGATGACGACGACGTAGAAGTTATTGCAGCTGCTGCTTTTATTTAATGAGCGCTTATAATTATTATGTCACTGTATACCGCACTAAAGTTGAGAAAAAGAAAAGATGAAAAAGAAGGTGGTGGATGTAGAGTATTCACAAAAAGAGAACAAGGGCGTAATGGTGCGCTGACAAACATGTGCACACTATTGGCCGAGTGCGCGCGAACGCCTTTGATTTGTGCAGAAAAACCGACAGCGCTCCGAAGTGCGGCAAGTGGCCGCGCGCGACCACAAGTTGTGACAAGCCAAATGAGTTCTTTACACGTTGGCGCTTGACTTTAGGGCCTGGTCATGAGATCGGTCTAAGCGGCGAGCGGCGCGGCAGGGGCGATGTACATGACGCGTTTACTCTGAGGCGGCCGCGCGCCGCGTCACAGTAAACATGCCATGTACATCGATAACGCTTGCCGCTGCCGCCCGCCGCTGTAGGCCGTGACCGGGCCGTTACTCGGCTAACTAGGCGAGCAACACCGAGCAATGGCAAGACTATGCAAATATACTGTCTATACGTTGGTATTGGCGTTCACTCGGCGACGCTCGGCCAACAAGTATTGCAGGCTTTATAAATTCTGTAGATCACATTAAATATCAAGGCATGTGGCTAGATAGGTCACTTTTGTGGGGTAAACACATTAACGACCTGACGCAAAAAACATCTAAATTTCTTAATGTATTGAAGGTATTGGCTGGAGCTACCTGGGGGGTTCATACTAAACATTTGCGTACACTTTATATATCACTGATAAGAAGCAGGTTCGGCTATGGTTGTCTTCTCTATGATAATTGTGCTAAGACTCAATTATTAAAAATAGATAAGATTCAAAATCAAGCTCTGAGAATTATTGGTGGCTTTATTAAATCTACCCCTATTTATGTTATGGAAGGGGAATTGGGTATTCCACCCTTATTTATACGTAGACAATTTTTAGCTTATAAGTTCTGCGTAAAAACTATGTCATGGACAAATAATGGTATTATTGTATTGTTGAATGAACTTGGTGAACAACCACACTGTAGGTATTGGCAAAATAAAAATAATCCTTTACTATTTTCGGCATTTAATGTAACAAAATTACACGAAATTCAAAATAACTATCCTTTGCCAATGTTTACGTTAAACACTTGGGTATCTAACATTAAATTACTTGAAATTATCAAAGTAGATTTAGAATGTGTACAGGAACCAAAACATAGATATGAAATAACAAACTTAAAATATGAGGTACTAAAACTGATAAATATAAAATATTGTGGTTGGCTAAAGTTTTATCCAGATGGATCTAAAACTGCTATTGGCCAAGGGTAGCATATTTTATGCCGACGAAAGGCGGGCTTTATTTAAAACTCAGTCGAATGTATCGATAATGACGATGGAACTCATTGCTATCTCGAAGGCACTTAAGTATATTAGTAACATTAATGGCACTAATTTTGTTATATTTACTTATAGTAAATCTTCCTTGTATCATTTGGCTCGATGCGCCTCTGGCCACAGAGGTGTTTCGGTAGCTTATGATGTACTTGGAGAGATAATAAAAATCTGTGAACGTAAAACCTGAGATTGCAATGGATTCCATCGCACATAGGTCTCCAGGGAAACGAGGAAGCTGACCGATTTGCAAAATTAGCTATAAATGAAGGTGATAATTTTCCTTTTTATTCAGAAATTTTGTATAAATTCAAATCTATTTGCAATAAATCTTGGAAGGAGTATTTTGATGTAAATTCAAGGATCAAGGGTTATGGTACAAAACAATACAAAGTCAGCTTCCTCGCGTACCATGGTTTCTAGTTAGAAATACGAGTAGGAAATATGTAACAGCAATAAACAGATTACGTTCTGGACACATTCCATCAAAAAAGTTTGAGCATCTGATGGGACGAACTAATTCACCAAACTGTGAGTCGTGTGACAAGATAGAAGATGTTCAGCATGTATTGATGAAATGTATCAAGAACAAAAGACAAAGAGAAGCGCTGACGACGGCTTTAAATTTAAATTTTATGGATGTTGGTGTAATACAGACCATTTTGGCTAATCAGGCATCTGAAGAGGCAATTTTATTTTGCGACTTTTATATTCATCAGTACTTGCCTTTGGTGTAATACCTAATAATAAGTAGATTATAAGTTTATATTTGTGTATATTGGTTTATGTTATGATGGGGCTGTCATATATATTCTACACATAAGTCCCCAAAAAATAAAAAAATAAAAACAAAAAACTCTGAAAAGTCAGTGGTGCGCGCCGTGGATTCGAATCCGATACCCTCTGCATGGCAGTCCGTTGGTATCTCCGCTAGGCTATTGCTGCCTAGTGTTTTGTTGTATGGTTGTTTAAACATACCTAGTAAAAAAAAACATCATCATCATCATCATCATCTTAGCGCTGTCCCGGTTGCGCTCCAAAACCCACGCCTTGGAGCCCGGGGTCCGCTTTCCGGCTATGTCTCCTCCACTTCGCACGGTCTTCAGCATCCCTGGTGGTTAGTTGGTTGGCACGCATATCATTCCTTATGACGTCAAGCCAGCATTTCTTTGGCCTTCCCCGTTTGCAGGGGCCCGGCGGAGGTAGCATGGCAAGACATTTGCTACCCACGTAAGATGCCGGTTGACGTAAGACGTGGCCATACCAGCGTAGACGACACTCTTGCAGTTTGTCAGCAATTTCACGGACATGAAGGCTACCCCGGATGCGGAAGTTCCTAATGCGGTCCTTCCGCGTGACACCTAGTAAAAAAAATATGAGAAAATTTTTTTTTTGGAATGTTGCACGCAAACCAAATCACGTCTAGTCTTGGCTAAGCCACAATCGATGCATTATCAATAGTACCTACTTATTATCTTTTAATTCACTAAGAATGTAAAAATTTAAATGTAAAATAAAAATGTTATGAATAGTTGGGGGAGGAAAACATGGGGTCTATCTAACCTACATTCAGCTTTCAATTATGAAAAACGTCATTGTCAATTTAAATCTATAAAAAGAAGATAAAGCATTTTGATCATCTCAGCACATAATTATAATGTTACACCATACCCACATTAGTCTTTATCCTTAGTACAGCATGAAACCAAACCGTCAGCAGATATTAACCCGGCGTCATGGGGGTTGGGTCTGTGAGACCTGTAACATTTTATTTCGCTTGTAGTTCACTTACTATGCGTGCGACTTTGCCGCTCTTTTCAGTAGCTAGAACTGTTGAGTTGATCTATGCCTTGCAGGTCGCATCTAGGCGTGAGGCAGCGGCAGTGGGAGTTATACGTGCACCAAGTTCAAAAAAGTATGTGAGACCCATCCCCGCAGATTTTGTAATTTCGCGCCATTTTGTATACATATTATTTTAATTGTTTACCGTGTATTTATGCTTTTATATTTATTTGTTTTGTTCTTGTTTACGATTTAAGTTGCTTATATACAGTCCAAAGTATTTTATTTGTATTTTTGTAGGTACCTAGTAAAAAATGGACCGAGAAAGCAAAGAAAGACAGCATATACTGTCGATTTTGCAATAGTCTTTTTCCACGGCTTTTTTATAGATAATCTAGTTTACTACAAAAAAAGTGACATAAAAACATTAAGACTAATTGTTTATTAATAATGGAGTAACATTTCAGCAGAAGTGAAAGATTTTGACAATATTTGTCGTTTATTTTTAAATGTTCTAATAAATCTGATTAAAACATGATATGATATAATAGTTTTCTTTTATTAATTTACATAAATACCTAGAAAACTAAACACTTATGAATTATAATCATTTTCATTCATAAAGTATTGAAAAAAACTAATATCTAATAAACGGGTCTGTGAGAACCACCCAACGTCCGTGTAACACTTTTCCACCCCCATGACCCCGGGTTAAACATAAAATAAATAGAAAAGATTTTCCACTATCTTATAAAGCTCACAGTATATTATTAACCTACAAATATTTTACCTGCCGTCAATATCTTTCTATGAACATAAAAGCGCCTTACTCAGGTAACCAAGTAACAATAGTCTCCCAAAGCGGCTTATATCATCCTAAACACGCACTTTTGCTTATTATTTGGTTCCGTACACTCTATTAAGCCGCATAATAAATGTGGGCTTGTTACTCAAAAATATATTCTTGTGAAATACCTACTTATGTCGTTATTAATATGAAGTCGTTGAGTTTACTGAGTACTTATATTTAACGTGTTATGTATGTTTCAATTTAAGGCAAGATAACTGTGTTTTTTCTAAGTCTTCAGTGCATTTCTCCGTCATTTTAGTGAAAATCTGTTGGCCTAAGATTCGCAGACGGCCTTTTGCTATGCGGCCTCGGGTGTGTATCCGCCCCCGCAGAGCGAGCCCAGCCTCTCGTGCAAACGGCACGCAACGCGCATGCAGGTCACGCGTGTGTATGTGCTGACGCGACACGCGACATACGAGTTGCTATTCAAAAACATACGTGAGTGGTCGTCAGCACATGTGTAGTATGGGTATGATACACGCGTCGTATGTTTCGGCAGCACGTTTGTTTATTTTTTACCTAAGCACGACTATGTTGGGCTAGCCGCATCGCAAAAACCGATACTTGGGGCACACCATACAAGCTTCCTTTGTCCGTGTGGTGACGGATTAAGAATACGGAATGTCACTACCCCATATCATCCCGTGGGTGTCGTAAGAGCCGACAGAGGGAGCATATTATGCAGATAACAACACTGTAAGAGAAGGAAAACTTGATACAAACTCTATACCAACCCGTTTGGCCAGCGTGGTATAGTAGGCCAATTCCTCCTTTCAAAGGAGAGGCCTAAGTCCAGCAGTGGACTGTTAAAGGCTTATGATGATACAAGCTTCCAGCGGTCAATGTGTTAATATTGAAACAGCAGATACAAATCATCTCTTATGTGATGTAGGACAATTTACCGTATAAGTCACGATACGACACATCGGAACAAATAGATTATTCCAACTTTTAATTTTAAACTGACGACGTCGCCAGTGTAAATAATACATAAAAACCTTCCTCTTGAATCATTCCATCTATTAAAAAAACCGCATTAAAATCCGTTGCTTACTTTTAAAGATTTAAGCATACATAGGGATAGACAAACAGAAGATAGACTTTGTTTTATCCCCCCCTGTGGGATCTCCACCTTGTCGTGGTGGGGGGGCTCAGTAACCGTGGATTGGTCACCCGCGGTGAAGCTAAGAGGGATCCAGGAGGGGACGCTCCGCGTGGGCTTGACGGAGGCCTGCGCAGGATGCGTCCAAAGGGGCGGCTGCGAGGGACAGTTCTTCTGTCCCTCGCAGTCGGGTGCGGTCGCGGGAGGAGAGGCGTGTCGGTGTTGCGTTGCCGCGCGTCCTATCTCCCGCGACCAAATGTGGGCGCACCATCGTTGCGTCTCGGTGGGGCCGCAGAGGAAGAGAAGATGCGGTGTTGCGTTGCCGTCCTCCCTATCCTCTGCGGCTGCTGAGTGTTTTGGCGGCGGAGCCCAACACCTTCATCCGCCGCCAAGGGGGTTTTGTTCGGGGCCCGCCTGACCATCTGGCGGGCCAATACCCGTCGGGGGGTAGCGAGGAATGCTTCAGCGATACTCGACCCTCCGACACACGGGTACGTGAGGAACAAAAAAAAAATAAAAAATAAAAAGACTTTGTTTTATACTATGTAGTGATAACAGCGCGATTGAAACCCGTTAAATTAATTTTGGTATGTGCAAATAGCTAAAGTTCGAAATTAGTTACGGAACAAAAGCGTGTAATTTCCAAATGCTACGTGATAATCAAACCAGTGGCGTAACTGCACGGTGACAAGACAGGCAGAATGCCAGTTGCCTGTGATAGCATAGAATTTTCAACTCGCAGCACGATCACCATAGCTTGCAGGCGACGATTTCTTGCGTTGCAAATCGAAAGCAGAAGGCTCATGTGCCCCTGAGATTATACATTTGCAAGTCCAATTGTTAAGTTAATTCATTGAACATAATTATATCGGAAAAGTGAACATAGACCATTCTGCTCTCCGTGCACTCTTCATTTTCCCGGTGGTTTTTAGGGTTCAGTGTGCGTATCTGAGAATGATTTCTCTCCTATTTCTTGTGCCAAACTTTACCACTGAGATTATTTCGATTAAGATTAGACAGTTCGTATTTGAATAAACAAATCCGAATTAGTTACACCTACACAGAACTAATAGTGATGAGTACCGTTTGGGTTAATATCCCACAGTACTTCTTCTTTCACCTCATGATTAATATGTATTTATCACGTGAAACATAAAACAAAGGAGTTAATATTAAAACAAGGCTTCAAGTTAAATGCTGCGTGAAGGTGTGGCTTGATAAGGCTGTGTGTCCATTGATATGTGCGGAGCTGCGTGATGTTGTAGAAAAATTTGTATCATTAGTATCATACTATTTTCCAGACGTTGCTCAGTACAACATTTTAGATTCGTCTAGTCTATCTTCTACGTATGTAAGTGTTGTTCATTGTTGTCTAAAAGAACTGAACCATATCCACCAAATTCTAGCAATCATACAAGCATGTCGATTAGACGAAGTTTGAGATCAAAATAATGTATTTTCAAAGGCTCGCTCATCTCACATTAAACATTTTTCTCGCCTCCACTCATTTGTTGCGTTCATATTTGTCAGATACACAGCCTAAAGATAAGGGTGTAGCAGCTCGCGTCCCTTTAATAAGCTGAGGACCGTAAAACATGTTATCAGAAGAGTGCAGTTTTTCTTAGCGATTATTACAAATCCTCTCTGATCTTTTAAATTATGAATAAATGAGTTGATTTGGAAAATAATAAAAAGGTGAAAATTTTTAAAATACATACATACATACATATCGTCACGCCTTTCATCCCCGAAGGGGTAGGCAGAGGTGTATTTCTACACCCACTTTTCGCCAGATATACTTTAGTCCCACGTAATAAGGGGCGAGCCTATTGCCGTACCGGGCACATTTCCAGACTGCGTGCTGCTACTGAGAATTTCGTGACAGAAAAACCCAATAACACTGCCCGACCCAGGAATCGAACCCGGGACGTCCCAAACCCACGCGCACATTTATGCCGCGAGACCAACGAGGCAGTCATATAGGGTTTGATGTCGAGTTTTCCGAGTTTGAGATCAAAATAATGTGTTTTCAAAGGCTCGCTCATCTCACATTAAACATTTTTCTCGCCTCCACTCATCAGATCTGATGACAACACATTTTATGATAAGTATAGCTTGATATTCCGTCCAGAATTCACTCCATCATTATCCACACTTCTCCGTCCACCATCATGATCATTTCAGCTGAAGCCTACAGCTGAAAATAGGCCACCTCAAGACCCTCCACACAAACCCATCGAGAGCCGCCCGCATTCAATCGCTTTCCGCAATGTGAACAAGAATTCTTCATTGGTTAATACGATTTATTTGTATTTCGTGGTGATAGCTACACTGTTTCTCCAATATATTGGAGAGATACGACAAAATAAGATTGAGTAACATTAAAGTAGTACCTATAATATATTATTATTCCAGTTATCTTAATATATAAAATCCTTGCGTTACTGACTGACTGACAGACTCGCTACAGCCGAAACTATTAGGCGCAGGAAGCTGAAATTTGGCATGTATGTTCCTTGGGGACCGTAGGGGTGCACTAAGAAGGGATTTCCCGAAACTCCCACGGGATCGGCCATAACGGATAAATTAAAAAAAAAAATGCAGGCGTAGCTGCTGGCGTCCTCCTGTCTTTCTCTAAAATAAAATATTTATTTTATTAAAAATTTACGCTTAAACTTATACATACATACATACATATCGTCACGCCTTTTATCCCCGAAGGGGTAGGCAGATGTGTATTTCTACACCCACTTTTCGCCAGATATACTTTAGACTCCGTGCTGCTTCTGAGAATTTCGTGACAGAAAAACCCAATAACACTGCCCGATCCAAGAATCGAACCCGGGACCTCCCGATCCCACGCGCACATTTATACCGCGAGACCAACGAGGCAGTCATATAGGGTTTGATGTCGAGTTTTCCGTCTCTACACAAGATGGTATTTGCATCGTGTTATCCCTTGTCGTCTCTTACGACACCCACGGGAAGATAGGGGGTGGTGACACTTGTATTCTATGCCGTCAACCACACGGCATAAAATACAAGCTTAAACTTATTTCAAAGTAATACAGAGCAGCCAAAAATCTGTTTACGAAAAATGTCATTAATCTTAAGCTCGAATAAAGCTTAGGAGCGCACTTCTTTTGTCAAGCCTTTCATGTATGTCAACAGCTCCTTTTTAGGGTTCCGTACCTAAAAGGTAAAAAATGGGACCCTATTACTAAGCCTCCGCTGTCTGTCTGTCTGTCCGTCTGTCTGTCACCAGGCTGTATCTCATAAACCGTGATAGCTAGAAAGCTGAAATTTTCACAAATTATGTATTTCGGTTGCCGCTATAACAACAAATACTAAAAGTAAAAATAAAATATTTAGGCGTTCCCATACAAAAAACGTGTTTTTTTCCTGTTTTATGCTCAAAATGACTAACTGTAACAGGTAGATGCTTTAAATTTTTACAGAATATGTAGTTGTATATTACCTTTCTAAATAAATAATTAAATTTAAAAAAAAGTAAATAATAAAGGGGGCCTCCCATACAACAAACGTAATTTTTAAGCAATTTGATCGATCGATCTTAATAAACAGGTAGAAACTTAAAAAGTATTTTAGTATACATACAACATACGTGATTTACTTTTATAGATGATGGTGGAACCCTTTGTGCGCGATTCCGACTCGCACTTGCCCAATTTTTATTAGTACTGAAGCTCTATTCTGTTCAAAATGAAAGGCTGTGAACAATAATAGACTCTCTTATCTTTCAGCAAACAAGGCCGTATATGTCAATTATAAATAAAAATAAAACTAAGTTTAAAAACAGAGTTCGATACCGAATTAAATTAAAAAAAAACTTCAAAGGAGGCGGGTAAATCATTTCACCTTTAAGCCAATGTGTCCAAAACAACGGCCAAACTTGGGAATTCGAGATTTAAAATTGCAAGAGTATAAAGCCAGTTAATTCATTCAAGGGTCGTGGTTAGGCCGTTGAACGACGTAAACGTTCTTTGTGAAATAAGCCTTTTATTTATTTACATACTTCGTTGTATATTCACACAAAAATACTAACAAAAACTGGGATGTTGTATGAAAACGGTTATTTAAGCGAATTTAAAATGGGTTAGATTCAGTTGATACCAAGTAAAATGTGATGAAACAATGTTATGTACACGAATACAGTTTAGGCATTTACATATCAAAATAAAAGACCTGACGTAGGCTGAATGAGTCGTCAACAGCCAGCCTACATTTTAGACTTGAAAAGACATTTATCGTGATGTAGATAACGTATATAACGGCTTTTCTAAAACGTGTAGGTACGAATAAGGTAGAGAATAAGTAAACGCTATAAATTGTGTTGCAATGCATTTGTACTTCTAAAATACGTGAATGAACACGTAACATAATCAAATTGCATAAAATTCATATTATTTTCAGGTTTTATGTGGAGCTGTAGAGCTAGCCTTATTTTTATTTCAATAGTTTGTTTGCAAAATAAGGCTTTATTTTTATTTCAATAGTTTGTTCTTGGGAAAATATAGGTTTCGATCTCAGGTTTTATAATTTTTCAACCCGCAAATTTAATACACTAACCATTTTATTTAGAAGCCAGCTAAGTTAATTAATTCAAAGCAGAGCTCACGGACAAAACGTGGCTGCAAAAAAAGCGCTGGTCAGCAAAGCAACGTGTAGAATATTTCTATAACATATAACTTGTAGTTTTAAACACACCTAATGTATAGTCACGCTTCAAAAAATGGATCGAAGGACTTTACATGGCCTTTAAAGAACCGTAGCGCTCTGCTGTGACAGTTACCTAACAAACGGTCACCCATTTAGGTGGTTACTGTGAAGATGTTGCTTAACTTTGCTGATTACCAAAGGCCAGTCAAGTCTCACTATGAATATACTTCACAGGATTTTGTATACAGCAGTTCTTCTTCTGCCTGCCATGTTCCCAAATTACTTGAGTTCGCCGCAGAATATCTTTCTCTTCCATTCTCTTCTATCAGACGTCATCTAATTATTCACTCACTTTTCATTCATGTCATCCTTCACACAATCCATACATCTTACCTTTGGTCTTTCTGTTGCCATTTTGTATACAGCAGTATAGGTATTAATTCCGTAGTGCCTCACAAAATCGATACACAAAATAAATCGTGCTCACCTAATCGCTTTTCATGTCGATCCAATGAATGATCGTCCAATATTTTAGCTTAGAAAATAGGTATTAATTTCCGTGGCCTAAAAAAATTGCCGTCGTACACAAACAACTTATAGCAATAATTTATAACCACTGACCTAGAAAAAATAAGACATTTCTCACAATAAGGTAATTACGGAAGAAAGTTTAAACGTTTTGTTCTCACAAAAAACTACGCTAAGCTGTCACCTACCAAGGCTCGATTTCAGGTCGAGATACCGAAAATCTTTTGATAAAAAGTCTTAATTTGTTATAAGAAGGTACTACTTTCTTTTATAATTGAGTTAGGTGAACAATGTTTACATAATATGTAATGTGAACATAATATAAAAAGACAAAGTGGTTATTTAGTATAAACATTTAGTTGCAACTGTGCCTAGTAGTGTAATGTGCATTGTACATTGGTCGCGAGTGATTCAGTGGCCTATATCGTACTAAAAAAAAACTATAAAACATTTGTAAAAATCTCTTTAAAAATAGAAGTACCCTATATCTAAATAAATAAACATTAATATTACAGTATAATAGTGTTAACGCTTTAATAAACTAATCTAGTGTGTGCGCGCCTCTAGCTGGGTCTTGATGAAGCAGTGTACGGTGATACTGATAACAGTGCATTATATACGTTATCATAACTGCATAGCATCGAACATTAAGAACAACGCCATCTAGTAGCACACCTGTGAACTTCTTCCGCTGTCAATATGTCAAAGAGCTGCGGTCGATGTCGCAAGTTCCTGTCGGCGAATGAGGCCGCTAGATGTCAGCACTGTGACCTTTTTTTTCATCGGAGGTGTGTAGCACTGCCTCCTGTGGGCTCTATTGCCCCATCTTGGCAGTGTCCGAGTTGCATGAAAAATAGGACCACAGAAAAGAAGTCTGACACAACTGCAACTACCTTGTACTCGACCAGCCTCATGAACGAGCTCGAGGCTGTATCACCTAACAACTCAACGTTTGAGTCAACTCATGAGTTGACCAGTGATATTGCGGAGGAATTAAGGGCGTTCAGGGACCATGTGCGCGCCATAAATAATGAACTGTCGCTGTTCAGAGACGACTTAGCAGATATCAGAGCGTCACTAAAAGTTTATAATAAAAAAGTTGATGACTTGGAGATTAGGGTGAGCGCACTTGAAAATCGGCAGCCTGTGCAGATGGAAGACATGGGAGAAGTCATTGAGCAGCTGAAGCAGGATCTTCGTAACCGGGATCAGGATGTCTTAGCGAATGACGTCGACATAATTAACTTGCCCGAGACCAATAGCGAAAATCCCATCCATATGATGATGCAAATCGCCACAAAGATCGGCGTGAGCATCGACGAACGCGACATTGTGAGTGCCGAACGCGTCGGAGGCCGACATGTCGTGGCGACTAACGCTTCGGGGCCGGAGAGACGGCCGCGCCCACTAGCTGTGCGGTTGGTGAGGCGTGAGCTACGCGACACGCTGTTGCGCAACGCCCGCACACGCCGGTCCACGACAGCTGACTTGGGAGTGCCTGGTGCCGGTGCCCCTGTACGCGTCTACTTCAACGAGCGCCTGACTAAGGAGAACCGTCAGTTGTTTCGCCAAGCGCGAGAAGCCAGCAAACAAAAAGGTTGGCAATTTGTATGGGTGCAACATGGACGCATCCTTGCCCGATATAAAAATGGGGACAAAGCCCACCCAATACGCTGTGCTTCAGATATTGAAAAGGTGTTTAGCAGTAGCACTAAGTAAAAATTACATTATAGACTATTATAACATAAGGTATACTATTATGCAATCATATATTTCACTACTCTATTGCATTGTGATATGGATTGCAAATAATCTGCTAGGTTTATGTGAGTATATACATCATGTTCTATACAATATACTTATAAATTGTTATTTCATCATATATATAATTCAAACTAATATTTACAACACACATTTTAATCAGCAATCATTACTACATCAACACATTTATAAACTATATACATATACAAAACATGTTATCCATAGTCATATATATGTACATTATACTTTGTTTAATATTATATATTACAAGATTATACGAAACATTCATAAGCTATTTATATACACAAAACATGAAATTCATACTAATAGTTACAATAATATATATTATTATCAGCATTCATTATTTAATCGCAAAAATATACAAAACACTCATAAGCTACATAATATACACAACAAAGAGGAAATCAATTATAATTATTTACATTATATGCATAAATGATCAAGCTTAAAAACTTGAAAGTTGGGTTGTTCAATGCTGGGTCATTGGGTACACGCCATGATGAATTTCTGATAGCAATGGATGAGCTTGCTGTAGACATTATGGCAATTAATGAGACCTGGCTCCGGAATGGTGAAGAAGGTCGGGCGCCCATAGTTCCTAACTACCGGTTGCGCCACGTACCATGACCGCCTAGTATACGTAACCGGGGCGGTGGAATCGGATTCTACATACGTAGTGATCTATCAGCACGAGTTCTGACACATCCTGTAACGTCAAATGTAGAGCAAATGTGGCTAAAGCTGATAGTGAACAAAGAAACTGTAATTATAGGTACAGCATACAGACCTCCGTGGTTAGATGTTAACATTTTTCTAGATGCTATCACAGACTCTCTTACTTCTTTTAACAAGGCGGATAGGATAATACTAGTAGGCGATTTCAATATTGATCATTCAAATAACAGTGACAGTAAAACTAAGCAGTTGAACAGTTTTCTACAATGCTGTAGTCTGACTCAGGTTATACAACAACCAACTCACTTTACCGAGCACAGCGAGACGCTGATAGATGAGGTTTGTACTGATGCTCTAGTTAAAAACGTTACTATCTTACACAAACCAGACTTGGGACAACATGCAATTATATCTGCACAATTTACATTTAAAGTTAATAAACCATCTCCCTATTGGATTTGGCACAGGCCATTACACGGCATAATGTTGGATATATTTGATGCTGACCTATGTAACATAGACTGGCATAGCATAATCTCCCAATCAAATGTAAACGAGATGGTGTTGACATTGAATGCATTAATTATTTCTCTGTTTGATCTACATGCACCAGTAAAGAAAATGTTAATTAAAGAAAAATCACCTCCATGGATAACAGATACAATCAGGGAAATGGTGAAACTGCGTGACAGGTACCATGAACGCTATAAAACAACCAGATTAGACATACATAAAGATAGTTATAAGAATCTTAAAGCCATGGTTGCAAATGCATTTCATAATGAAAAGGTAGCCTACTTCAAAATGTTCATTAATAATAATATTAAGAGTCCTAGGAAACTATGGAAAAACCTGAAGGGAACAATTGCTGTAAATAAACAAAGAGATAATGTTTTACCGCAATTTCTACTTAACCCTGAAGTTTTAAATAAACATTTTCTAGATGTTCCTGGTAAAGATGCTATTACACTCTCTGACATAATTTATTTTGAGTCCAATCGATTTCACACTGCCACTTTCAAGCTTGAACCAGTCGGCGAAGACATAGTCTTGTTCCACCTCCGCAGTCTTAAAACAAATGCCATGGGTACAGATGATATTTCATTGGAGATGTTAATGATGACACTGCCACAAAGTCTTCCTTGTATCACTGAAATTATAAACAAGTCCATTAACACAGCCACATTCCCAGATGCATGGAAGATTGCTTTAGTTAGGCCAATACCAAAAACTCCTAATCCTACATCTGCCAAAGATCTCAGGCCCATTAGTCTACTGCCATGCCTATCCAAGGTCTTGGAGAAGGTGGTATGTAGTCAACTAAGAAGATTTGTTGAGGAAAACAAAATCTTACCTTTAAAGCAGTCTGGTTTTCGCCAAGGTCACAGCACAACCACTGCCTTTATTGATGTTGTTGATGACATATTGCAGGCTAGGGATGAGGGGATGGGAACTGTGCTTGTACTGCTCGATTTTTCTAGGGCATTTGACTCCATTAACATTTCTCTTCTTCTCTCCAAGCTCTCTTACTACGGATGTGACTCGGCAACAGTAAAATGGTTCCATAGTTATCTGACTGACAGATCTCAATTTGTCCAAATGGATAGTGACATGGAAGGTAATAAGGCCAGTTCTTCTTGCTGTCAGGTAGCCAGGGGTGTACCTCAGGGTTCCATCCTTGGCCCTCTCCTTTTTATATTGTATAGTGCTGATGTTACCAACCAAATACTCAACTCCAAATTTCATCTATATGCTGACGATCTCCAAATATATTTATCCTTCCTTCCTCAGGACTGTTGGCTTGCTGTAAATAAAATTAATGCAGACTTAGATAGAATATCTAAATGGGCAAAAAGTAATTCCTTAGTACTTAACCCCTTAAAATCCAAATTTATTATTATGGGCTCTAAGAAAAGTATTCAAAAAATTAAGGCTATGAATCCTCTGATACATATTGATGGCTGTCCAATAGAGCAGGTGTCAGAGGCTCGCAATCTAGGACTAGTAATGGATGGTCAACTTCAGTTTGAGACGCATGTTCTTGAGGCTGTACAAAACTGTTTTTACCGTCTGAAATTGTTGTACAGAGTGCGGCAATACCTAAGTACACACATGAGAATCATGCTTTGCGAGTCTCTGATCCTATCTAAACTAAACTATGCTGATAATGTGTATGGTCCTTGTTTACTAAGCAGAACTCAGAGGTTAATTCAGCGGGTACAGAATGCATGTGCACGGTTTTGTTATAGTATTCCACCCCGTACTCATGTCACTTCTTATTTGAACAGTGGCAATCTGTTGAAAATGTCTGCTCGCAGGCGTTTTCACCTAGCTTGTTTACTGTTTAACATTGTGCGGTCCGGGCACCCAGATTACCTATTTAAAAAGCTATCTTGGTCCAGAGACATCAATTGCCATCGCACAAGAGCATCTGAACATCTTTTAGTAGTATCGCGACACAGAACGACTGCTTTTCGTGGAAGTTTTAGGTATGCTGCCACACGATGCTGGAACGACCTGCCGCCTCCTCTTCGTACTCTTAAAACGTCGTATACATTCCGTATAAGGCTAAAGCAGATTTTATTAGACGAGCAGAAGCTGGGGAAGTAGGATTTGCATTTACTAGAACATTTGCAGCATAATAACAATAGCTTAGTACTTACATGTAATAGCATAGCCGGTTGAATAAGTCTCATTATGACATTTTGCAGTCATATACCACATACACCACATGCATATACACAAAAAACACTACACAAAAATAGAACACGCATATCACAACTTGAATGGTAATATAAGTTTATTTTTTATGTAATAACAATGCATACGCCATTTTTGATGCGCAATGCCACCTTATTTTATGCAATGCCATAGCTAGCGTAGCCATAGATAGATTCAGATAGATTATGTAAGCGTCAGTGTTCAGTGTTACTACTTTGACACTAATGACATTGCGTCGTCCAGGAACTGGACAGAAGCAATTATAGAACTTGCGTATGTTAGCAGTTATTGCAATTAAATGTTTAACATTTGTCTGAGGAACTTAGAGTGCAATTAGTCGAGTCACTGGTTCTATCAAAACTTAATTATGCTGACACCGTGTACGGGCCAAGACTTTTAGCAAGAACCAAGCGTCTCATTCAACGTGTTCAAAACGCTTGCGCCCGTTTTTGTTTCCACATCCCACCTAGAAGCCATGTCACACCATTTTTTAACCAACACTCTATCTTGAAAATGAAATCGCGCAGAAAGTTACACTTGGCATGCCTACTATTCGGTGTCCTCAAATATAAGGAACCAGCATACCTTCATAGTAAGCTTAATTGGGTCACGAGTCAGAGGGAGTGTTCGAGTAGAACGTGCGCACAACAATTGTCCATACACAATCATAATTCTGCTGCGTTCCGAGGTAGTTTCCTTTACGCAGCTTCAAAAGTATGGAATAACCTACCCCCGCCTCTGAGGCAAATAAACAGTACTGTCACATTCAAAAAGCGTCTTCGGCAGTATCTATTGGCATCTCAGTGTGAACTGCGTAACGCAAATGTCGACATGTCTTTTATTTAATTATGTACTATTTAAAGCAATTTGATGTCCGAATGTATTAGTTCATTTATTATTTCAATCTATATTATTTACATATCAATTATTAGATATCATTTATGTGTGATAATAATATGTAGTATAAATAATTAATTTTAATATAATCTTATATATCATGTTTTTAATATAATATAATTTAACAAAATATAATTCTAATATAATTTAATCTAGTATATTAATATAATTGTAATAAAATTTGAATATAATTTAACAAAATATGATATTAATATAATTTCATCTAGGATAATTTTATATAATTTTATTATAAGACAATTATTAATATAATTTAATTTTAATAAAAAAATTCACAGAGTGCCACTCTGCCCACCCTACTCTTTCCCCGCGGCCTTTTCTCGCGCCTAGGTTTTAACGAGATTGATTTGCGTGTGGTTTATTATTTTTTTTTTTTTTCCTTTTATATTGTTTTTTTGTCTGCCTTTTGAGTGCATGTGATTGCATATTGTATTATATGTATTATATGTATATTTTAATATAACACAGAACTTATTATGTGTTTTGCATTGTGGGTGAGCGCGACACCTGGTTGGGCATCCGTGGTGGGTGAATGGGAGCCAAGAGAATATCAGCGTCCTGTATGCATCAGCTGTACTGGGCATAATGCTGACTTGGCTACCCTTTTGGTCAGCACTGGGACACATACTCGACATTACTCGATATTTCTTTTTTTCTGATCTGCAAATTCTTCTCTATTTTTATTTAATGTGCCTTTATAATCAGTATTGTTCTTTTAAAATATTGTATGTTGTTCTGTTTTGTGCTGTATCCACATAAATGTTTCTTTCTTTCTTTCTTTCTTTTTTCTATTTTTCTATTTGTTTTTAGTTTATAAGTTTTTAGTTTAAAAGTTTTATTTTATGTGTTTTTTATTTTTATTCTGAACACATGACGTCATTCAATGGACCTGCCAGAATACCAGCGCTGCGGCAAAGTTTGTCGCAGCATTAGCTGAGGCAGGCTCCAATTTTGGCCTCAATAATGCTGTTCCATCTAATTTGTTATTCGATTTTATATTATGTATTTTATCTTGATTGTGTTTTTCTGTCAGTTATCATTGTGAGGCACAAATAAACATGTTTTTCTTTTTCTTTTTCTTTCAATTAACATTAAGGTTTTTGTTGACTGGGTGTTTGAAAATTATAAAAACAACGCGGGAATTTTTATTTGTCTATTTATTTTTTATAAAATCTTAACACAATGAAGAAATAAGACTGCATGGTTAGCCCACTGGTAAAAACTGCCTCCTTGGTTGTAGTACAGCTGTGTGGATGATTCTATGTTTGATCCCTGAATAGGCTAACACTTTGTGTGATCTACGTAGGTACCCATTATTATTTCGAGTATTGATGTATTTTGCGTCTGTTCATTTATCATTTCTCCGGTGAGACAAGATTTATACTTAACACAGGTGCTATCTTGAAAAAGGAAATAAGGATACTGACAACCTTAGTGTACATACATTATCTCAAAAAATCGTAAAGTTTTTACTAGAAAGACGTAATTATGCTGTCGCTAGAATGATCTCATTCAAACTCATTTTTAATAATGCTCCTTTGAGATAATTAATGATTTGAATAAATAAACTAATTTGATTACCAAAAAATAATAAATAGCGCGTGACCTTGTTTAGCGAACAGCAGGGTTATTTACAAGTGCAAGTCATTCCACAATAATCAATCATATTTCTTTAATCATTATGCCTAGTTAGGCGATGTTGGATATGCTCGCTCTAATCTTTCGTGGCCTGTTTGAATAACCTCTGTAATATTTGTGGAGCTTTAGTTCCTTTGTTTATTGTTTCTATTCAATACAATGAAACAGAATGAAGATATTATCAATACAGCTTAGATACAATCATTATTTTGTTACTGTATAAATATTTATATTTTCTTACCATACTTAATTGGTGTCTGTTAAATCAATGAGAATTTTGTCTTTTTGTACTTTAAGCTTATATTATCAACCAACGAAATACCTTTGTGATATTTCTAAATTACGTACGAATAATATTCAAATAAAGACGCATTTCTGCGAATAAACTGTATTCGAAGCGATAAATCGTATTCGTTGTTCTAGTAACCAATCAACAGAGGCACGTACGGCTGTAATTAGTAAGTTGTGATAGATCACCGAGGGGCGTGGCCTCAGAAACAATAGGACAGTCTTCATCCCGATGTATTCCGACTAGCATTCATTACGGCTCGTTCACGACAAGCAGCGGGAGCGGCAGCAACAGCGTTTCGATGTCCATTGCGCGTTTGACTCTGACGCGACGTCGGCCGCGACGGAGTAGACCGCGGCATGTGCATTGAAATCGCTACCGCTGTCGCTCGACGCTGATAGTCATGAACGGGCCTTTGCTCTCCGGACATCTCGTCTGTGTTTTGTGGCAGCCATTAGGATTTCGTTGATGCTCCTTTTTTAATGATCTCGAATGAGCGGTTTTGTTCTGCGTGGAGAACTGGAGATTGCATCAAAGTAGCCGTCATTATAATTGACGGCATAATGAGGAGGACAGCCATGACAGTGGTATAGAAGCAAATGTGCAACAAAATAGCCCAGTGTTAATCATTCTCCTGTATATTAATGTGTAGCACTAAGAACCTTCGCATACATGACGACAATTATAATGAAACTGAAAACGAGGACATTTTTCTATTCTTACGAGTATATGGATGTATATAGTACTGACACATACTGACTTGACAATACAAATGGGCTATATTTTTGGCGATACTTTCGCAAATTGTTTACCTTGTTTGGTACCTATCAGATTCAAACAAAAAAAAAAACAGTTACTCATTTTCAAATTCAAAGAAAAAAACTGTTACCCACTGCAGTCGAAATGCCAATAAACTTAGAATCTATAATAATCATCTGAGTTATTTATTTGTAGGTACTACGGTGTTCCTAATTTATTTTTGACAAAGTTTTTATTATTCAAGAACGTTTCGATAACGAAATGCTGGAATCTTGTACATTTAGGCCCACTTGCGTAACGTTTGATTTAAGTCACTCCTTAATTTAAATTTGTTGAACAGAATAAACAGCATAAAATAATTTAAGTTAAAAGTATTTAGCGTCCTCTTGCACAACGACAACAACGCTTGAATTACGCAGAAATAAGCTCTATTCTAGACCACAAATCTGGCAAGGAAGAAATAGAAGTTGGAACCAGTTGTAATTCCTGGGTTCTTTACAAGTGATCAAGATCAAATAATAAGCCAAATATAAAGTTTCAGCAGACAGTTTTGAAATTAGGTTTGGAACTGATACATGAACATTTGGAGAACCGTTACCGGATGCCAACTTAGTCCATTGCAGTGATCCTCAAAAAAGGACCAAATCCTACAAGCGCTTTTGCTCAAACTACATTTAACTTTGTGTAATAAGGCTGATTTGTGATCTCAAGTTACCGATTATGTTTGATAAAACGTATTTTCATGAATTGTTTTTTTTTATTTTAAGGATTACAGTCATTTTAGTATGGGGTGTTCCAGCACCCCAGTGTAGGAATAACATGTGCGCCAAATAGTGTAGGATTCTAGGGTTAATAATAACACAAGCACATTGTTATCAGTTATATCATCCTCATCATCATCATGTCAGCCTAGGGACGTCCACTGCTGGACATAGGCCTCCCCCTGCTGCGTCGTCCGGTCCAGTTATATAATTATAGATAATTTTCGTCACTAATGACAAGATGCCAACATCAGTGTGACAGTTCTTAAATGAAATTAGCCACTAAACAGCCGATTTTCGGTAATTAATTTGGACAGTTCTTAAATCATATTACTTGACAAATTTTTCGTTGTGCAAGACGCTAGTGGTGTTTAATATATTTTTTCTCGTTAAATACATCTTTATTCAATTTAAGAATCGTTGTGCAAGTGGGCCTTAATCTTCTTCGAGTTAAACATAACACTACGCTTTAACAGTCTAATAAGCAAATTAGCAACATTGTTTAACTTTCACCCAAACCACTGCGTTCAAGTTCAAATTAGAAAATTACTTCATAATTTAGGAAGTTCGAATAACTTCTTAACTATAAGCTGTGGGAATTTTGATTACCCTTGTGACCATTTAATTTTTCAATATAACTGGATGCCATATGTGATGCATTTGATGTTTTTATATAAAACTAGAGGACGCCAGCAGCTACGCCTGCAATTTTTTTTAATTTACCCGTTTTGGCCGATCCCGTGGGAATTTCGGGAAATCCTTTCTTAGTGCACCCCTACGGTCCCCAAGGAACATACATGCCAAATTTCAGCTGCCTGCGCCTAATAATTTCGGCTGTAGCGTGTCTGTCAGTCAGTCAGTAACGCAAGGATTTTATATATTAACCGCTTGCTTGCCCCGCGCCGCAACCCACACCGGCCCCTCTGCCCGGCCACTTGAAAGCGATAACGATCAAATGCCCGCGCGTTTTTATCGCCTCGGCGCGCGGGTCGGGTTCCACACAATCGGTTCGTGCGACTCAATTTGTTTTGAAAGGTTGTCAAGTGTTATATTATTTATGTTTGTTATGAAACTAACTATACAATGTTATCTTTGTTTATTTAGATTACGACTCTGGTGTCGAGTGATGCTCGTTTGAAATTGAGATAGCGCGTTTTAGAGCTCGCTTTGTATTTATAAGTTCATACCTCAAAACTTAAAGCGGTGACATATCGTTTTTAATATTTAATTACGTTACTTATATATAAGATAATAAGATAAAAATAAAAAAGTACACTTGTCTATACATATTTATGAATTAGAGGCCTCTGATTCCAAACCATTACCTGGCGCCGCGCGGCGTAATTTATGTTAAATTTGATAAGGCCATATAATGCACAAATAACAGTTTTAAACATACAAATAAATAAACACTAAATAAGTAGTCTCATATTCTTTTAAAACAAAAAAAATTATATGGATAGCATTGACCACTTCTGAGTAATATGAACATTTCTGAAACAGTTCCCATCTTCTCAGTAAAATCACTGTTGCGCGCCAAAATCTACTTAAGGTCTCGAAAAAAGTCAAATCTTATATTTCATGCTGGAATTATTATATATACGTGTTAGTTATTTACATACCTTGATAAACACAATAGATCTTAAAGAATAAAACTAAATTTAACAGAAAAAACAGCACAAATACACTCACACATTCCGCACATTCCGCACCGACTCAACACTCAATGACAACATTGACAACGAACGTTTTTTTTTTAAATTTCTCTATGGAGTCGAAACTCGACTGGGATTAGTATGACGGGAAATTTAACGTAGAAACGAGATACATAATACAAACTAAGCCCTAGAGCGACTGAGACGAGTATATTTCACTCTTTCGACTGCGGGAGCCATGTCATATACAGTATGACACGGGCAAAGTAGACTGAGATGCGATGTTATATGCCATATAACACGGGCAATTTAGTGTTTGAATTTTGTTATATGCCATATAACACGGGCAAGCAAGCGGTTAAGATAGGCAGATTGCAGCCCGCAGTAACGCCTGCGTATACGTCAGTTATAGAGAGCAAAAGTAACCTATATGATGTACTAAGTGATCCCGCGGTTACACCCGCGGTATTTAAGGCTACTGCTCCTTATAGTGTGATGTTAATCATAATAATAATAATCATATTTTTATTGCCAATAACATGGTATAAAAATAGGTGTTATAAACATTCAATAAGGCACATACATGTTTTGCTAAAGTTACATAGCATGTAATTATTAGGTAATTATACTTATGACTCCATTTTTATAACTTTATGTTATAAAGCTTATAGCCTTCCTCAATAAATGGTATATTTAACACTGAAAGAATTTTTGAAATCGGACCAGTAGTTCCTGAGATTAGCTTGTTCAACCAAAGAAACATACATACTCTTCAGCTTTATATAATATTAAGTGTGAGATATGCAAAGTTTTGTCCAAATTCATTCAGTAGTTCTGCCTAAAAGACCTAGAAATATCCAGCTATACTCATGCCTGGATTTCATTATTCTAAATCAAATCTCGAATTTGAATCCTCGATTATCCATGATAATGACGGTGATCAGCAGAGCTTGTACTATGGGTACTAGATATAGTACCCATAGTACAAGCTCTGCTTAGTTTGGGACTAGATGGTGATGTGTGTATGTGGTAGAATATTAAATTAAAATTATTGCAGCTCCTCGTAACAGCTTTTTTGTTACAAATCAACTGCTTATGTTAGAGGACCTATTGCAAGACTTTTTTATAGAGCCTTTTCATTGTTATGTATGTTTGAGCCCGCATGCAGGCCTGATACGCATGTGTGTTATGGGCCGCACGCAGAGCATCAGTCTTTTATTTCCGCCTGTGTGCAGGCCTCGCATATCCATGCGAGGCCTGCACACAGGGGCAAACAAAAGACTTTATCATCATCGACCCTGTATATAAATTGTCCCCCTGCTGGGCTCGGACCTCTTCTCACTATGAGAAGGCCATATGCCACAACGCTGTCCAAGTTCGGGTTGGCAGACTTCACAAATATCTTTCGAGAACATTATGGAGAACTCTCAGACATGCAGGTTTTCTTACGATGTTTAAAGACATAAAGACATATTTATTTCTGCATTTTGGTTGTTTACAACACTTATACATGTCAAAACCCTATTCTAGATGATGCCGGCTTTTCCTTGCTAAATGACTTCTTGAGAAGAAAGGCCGAAACAAACTCAGAGTCATTGTTTTTTTTTTGTAACTTCAATTTTTTTAGTCTTTTCTTCATCTTTTAAAGTCCAGACAAAAAAAGGGTTTAGTGTGCAAGTACAATGCAGGAAATTATCTGACGCTTTTGATTGACTCGGCCTACTGATGGCCCGCATTCAACAGCAATCGTACGGCTCAACCTTGATTGAGGGAGCCAGCACGATCTGCATCACTATGCCTCCAGGCCATCAGAAGGTGTATGCATAAGCATGTCAGCCTAAGCCATCAGACAGGTTGCCACAACTACTTGTTTATATGTTTAATAATACCCACATCGTACTCACAACTTTACATGCTAATACACAGTAAAATACATGTTGCAAACAATAAGTAAAAATAATTAAATTTAAATAATAAAATGTCATATATTTAAAATGTCACAAAATATTATTGAATGTCAATTTAGGCAAAATAATATATTACTTAAGTAATTTTAAAAAATAATAAAAATTTAAACAATAAAATGTCATATATTTAAAATGTCAGAAAATATTATTGAATGTCAATTTAGGAATAATAGTATATCACTTAAGTAATTTTAAATGTCAAAAGAAAATAAATAAAATAACAATGTCAAATCAAACTATGTCAAAACAAAATAAATAAAATTACAAATGTCAAAATGTAAAAATATAAGTATTACAAATGTAAATAAAAATATAATGTCACTAATTTCAAAATGTCAAAATTCATAATTTTTAAACTCAATTCCAGGCATTTTTGTCTGCTAAATAATCCTTCACTGTGTAATAAGCTTTTGAACACAAGCTCTGTTTAATAAATACTTTGAATTTATTAATACTTAGTTCCTGAATATTGCCTGGAATTTTGTTGTAAAAACGTATACTTTGACACTTGTATGAGTTACTTATTTTTTGTAGTCTAGTTGAAGGTAGAATAAGTTTGTTTTTATTTCGTGTATTTAATTTATGAATGTCGCTGAATTTAGAAAACATATTTATATTTTTCCTGACATATAACAAGTTCTCATAAATGTATTGAGATGCGACAGTCATTATCTTAATTTCTTTAAATTTTTCCCTCAGTGAATGCCTTGCACCAAGACTGTAGATTGCACGAATAGCCCGCTTCTGCAGTACAAACACAGTTTGAATGTCAGCTGCGTTGCCCCATAATAAAATGCATATGACATTATGCTGTGGAAATAACTAAAATATACTAATCTGGCCGTATCTATATCAGTTAACTGACGAATTTTGTAAACCGCGTATGCTGCAGAGCTAAGTCTATTCGACAACTGACCTATATGTGGGCCCCACTGTAGCTTAGAATCTAAGGTTATGCCTAAGAATACGGTGTTATCTATAAGATCCAACTCTTCTCCATTCAAACATATGTTAGGTTTAACTTGTTTTACATTCGGTCTTGAAAATCGTATACATTTTGTTTTTCTTTCATTTAACAGTAAATTGTTAGCTGTAAACCATTGAACTACTTTAGAGAGAGCGTTATTTACATCGTCATTATTTGATTGTTGTCGTCTTAGTTTAAAAATAAGTGATGTATCATCAGCAAATAACACTATCTCTTCATTATTTTGCATAATCTATGGCAAATCATTAATATATACAAGGAAAAGGAATGGACCAAGAATTGAACCTTGCGGCACTCCCATTGTGACCACTGAACCCATAGAAACTTTTCCATTTACCTCAACTCTCTGTATCCTATTACTCAAACATGATGTTAGGAGATCCAAAGCAGTGTTCTTAACTCCATAGTAATGTAATTTCCTGATCAATGTTTCATGAAACACGCAATCAAAAGCCTTAGATAAGTCACAAAAGACTCCCAAAGCATCATGCGACTCCTCCCAGGCATAAAAAATTCTATCTAAAAGCTCAACTCCAGCATCGGTAGTTGAGCGACCCCTAGTAAAACCAAATTGTTTTTCATGTAACAGCTTATTGTTATTAAAATGAATTTGAAGCTGACCTAGAATTAATTTTTCAAAAATTTTACCAAACGTGGGTAGCAAAGATATTGGCCTATAATTTGTGGGGTCAGATGTGCTACCTGATTTAAATAACGGAATTACTTTACTACTTTTCATTTGATCAGGAAACACACCACAGTCAATGCATCTATTGAAAATCATTGCCAGTTCAGGTGCTACTGTGTTGATTATGGATTTAGTAATCACAACAGAATTGCCCCAAAGATCACTAGTCTTCTTCAAATTAAGGGTATTAAAAGTTTTTACAATATCTCTGTCAGTGACATAACTAAAACTAAATTCAATGTTACACCTATTGACATTTTGCTTCAATAGAGATTCTGCTTCATTAGGGGACGAGTTGAGGGATTTAGTGGTTGAGACTGGAATGTCTGTGAAGAATTTTCAAATGCTGTGGCAACCTCAAAATCTGACTTTAATATCTTTTTATTTAATTGAAGAGTGTAATCGTTACCTTTAATCTTGACCCTTCCAGTCTCATTGTTTATAATATCCCACGTTGCTTTTATTTTATTGTCACTGTTTTTAATTTTTGATTTTAAATAAAGTGTCTTAGCTTCACGACAAATCTTTTTAAATAACTTGGAATAATTTCTTACATATTGACAAAATTGTTCATCATTTTTATTAATTACTTTCTGTTCATAGAATTCGTAAAGCTTATTTCTACTTTTATAAATTCCAGTGGTTGCCCATTCACTGAAGGATGTAGTACCAGCAACTGAGATCCTCTTAGGGACAACGATAGAATTGAATATATTACAGTACATGTCAAAGAAAGAATTGTAAAACTTATTAGGATCGTTATTATAGCATAGGTATGGTAATGTACTTGTGAGTTTATCCTTAAGTCCCTCCAGACGACGCAAAGTTTTTGGCACCACACTCAATTCCTTTCTACCTACTTTTTTAGACTGCATAGCAAATGTTATAGATTGTCCACAATGATCTGATGTTAATTTGCTAATTATTTGCTTTCTAACTGGTACAATATCTGTAAATATATTGTCTATACAAGTATATGTCGTGGAAGTTATCCTGGTGGGTTCCAAAAATAAGCATGCAAGATTATATGACTTGAACAAATTCTTAATTTTGTGGCAATTCAGGGAATCTTCTAGTAAATTAATATTAAAATCGCCACCTACTATTATAGATTTATTTTGTTGGCATAGCTTCCGTAACACATCATCCATGACACTTTCAAAGTTATCATAGCAGGATGATGGTGGCCTATACACACTCAAAACAAGAAGTTTGTCCAACTCCACACAGGCTATTTCAACGGTCCGTTCAACAGAGAAACTAACAATGTCACTACGATTCTTAAATTTAAGCAGCTTGTTAACTAAAATCAACGATCCACCATGTATTGAATTTTGTCTGCTGAACGAACTACTAACTAGATGGTTATTAAAATTGCACATGAACTGGTGATCTTTAAGCCAATGTTCTGTTATACACAAAATATCGACGCATTCACCGTTCATGAACAACTCCACTTCTAAATCTTTATTTGACATACCTTGTATATTTTGATGTACCAGTTTTAATACTTGCGAATTTCTAAATGTATTATTAGTTGAATTGGGCTTATTCGTATATACCAGCCCATTATTAATGAAAGTGTCATTGCAAGAGGTATTCTCTATTGTAGAATTATTTAATTTAAATTAATAGAAATGTCAGACTGTGTAGCCAAAATACTGGCTGAATCATTATAAATGTCATTTTGTTGCTGAATAGGGGCAACACGTTTATTAGCCAAATTCTTGGCTGAAATGTCAATACAAAATGCTAGCGACTCAGCTAGTTGTCTTTTATAATAAGAATTCAGATAACAAGTATCTTGCGTCAAATGTAAAGCTTTACTAACATAATTGTTAGAGTCAAAAACATGAAATTGATCGTTATTGTATGACCAATTACACAAATTTATATTAAGACTATGTCTAATATTATTTTCTTTCTGTGGCAACCCTTTACTGAAAGGTAAAGTGAGCATAATAATTTGATTTAAATTTAATTCACATAATTTACTGTAATAATAGAATAAAAGTCTTTTATTTAAAGATCCTCTTTTACCAAGTAGAATCAATAAAGTTGTATCCTGGTCAAAATTGAAGTTTATAATTTTATCTAAAATAGCAATGGAACTTAACCCAGGCAAACAGTAGTTCATCACTAACCCATCAGTATATGTGTTCGCCAACAACTGACCCATACCTTTTCCAATCTTGTCACTAAATATTATCACTTTATTTTTATTTTGTAATATAGTTTTACTGTCTAGTTTGTTATTTTTTAATTTATTTAGAGTGTGTTTAATATTTGAATTTGTATTGTTTAAAGAACTATTTGGCAAAACCGGGTCACATGTTGGCAATGAGCAAGCTGGCGAGTGTTGGTGGTTGAATGGGATGTCATTGTTCAATGGTATTGAGCATTTGTTACTATTTGATGCCACCAACTCATTCATTGCCAATATGTACTCTTTCATTTGTAGTTCAGAGCTTTTATATTTATTTGTCATTGATACTAATTTTTCACTAAGATTATTTAATTCTACCTGCAAATTATTTATTTCTAATTTATGTTTCAAATTATTTTGGTGATATTTCTGTGAGTATATTTTTAATTTTTCAAGAGCAAGTAATCTTTCCCTATTTAGCTTAACATTTTTTATGAAAAATTTTTGTCTGTGAACTAATTTTTGAGTCTTTTTTATGAATTTGTTTATTTTGACATATTTCTTAATCCTAGTCCTACTACCCCTAATCAATTTTATTGAATTATTTAATTCTTTACACACTGAGAGACTATTTGGAAATGATGCTTTAGAATTATTTATATCAGTTATCATGCTTGGAGCATGAACCACCAGCTCATCGAACAGACTTTGATTTGCCGTTGTAGTGATTTGATCTTGGGTGAATTCTAGATGAGTTATTCTACTGTTTGCCTCGTGTAACTGTTTGTCTAAGAACTGTATACGGTCAAGGGCTTGTTCATACTGCAAGCTACACTCGGCAAATCCGTCCACAATGAGCTGGAGTCCATCCCGAGCACTCATGGCATCAGAGAATTGAGTATGTAGCTGAGCTATTTCACATTTTAATATCTTATTTTTTTCCAGTAAGTTCAAGTTTTCCTTCACCGTTTAGCAAGCGATACGCACATACCTTTGAAGGGTCATTGGTGCGCGCCGTCAGTCTCTCAAATAGGCTATCGCTGTTAAAGACTTACCTTTGGTAAAAATATATTTTCAACGCTGTTTTTTTTAATGCAATCCACTTTCGTTTAGATTGACGTAATACTATTTATCTCTATGGATTACTCACTGAATAAAAATATCCGACATTCAGAAGAAAGACATTATTAATCTTTACAAGATATTTCTCCAACGTAGTCGGTTCTTTTTAATCGTGTTTTAAAGACCTTACCGGTATACCCCATATGCAGTTTGCGGGCGCTGCACCAGAAATGTTACTGAATCTACTACAATTAGCAACTAGCAAAATAAATCGTAATCCTAAAGATTATTTTCTATGCAAACAAAGTATTCTAAACTGATTGCCCAAGATAGCAAATTGAATTGCATTTTACAAAAGCGGTTCTTTAAAATGTATCCATGACGTTGCTATTAGGTACTTAATAGGAAAAAGTCTTTTATCTCTTATTGCTGTGGAACAAATCTGCGTCCAAGAGGAATTATAAGCGTATTTGCGTACGTTTGAAAACATTTTCAAAGGTACCTAGTTTATGACCGACGTTATGCCTATCAATATGACTCCACGCGGCCTGATTTTAAGCGTACATGGAGTCCTATAGCAGAAGTCATCATGCCAAAAGAATATTATTAATAATAATCTACTTTGATGGCCTGGAGAAAAGCTTTTCACGCCCCGCTTAAATATAAAAGTATTTATTTATTTATTTATTTATTTAAGCCTTTTATTATTCCTTAATAAAATAGATTTACAATTTTTGTATCATTGGAACATGCAATTGAATTGAATTGTATAATAATTAAAATTAATTTAAGTGAAAAAATTATACAAATTTTAATAAGATAATTCAATTCTAATATTATAATATATTTCTAACATGCAATTAATTGTTTAGTTTTTCTTTGACTATGTATTAAGGACCTCTCCTTGTAGAGTAAAGGCCTCCTCCATTTTTCTCCACATCGTTCTATCATTTGCTTTGTCTATCCAGTCTTTTCCCGCCGTTTTTTCAATTTCATCGAGCCATCTCTCCGTCGGTCTACCTCTGGTTCTCTTGCCCACAGGTCCCTTCCATAGAGTTACCCTTTTGGCCCACCTTTCCTCGCCCATACGTGCAACATGGCCAGCCCACCTCCATTTCAGCCTTTTGCAGTGCTCTACAGCATCAATCAGCTTTGTTGTATTTCTAATGTCAGTGCTTCTCTTTTTGTGTTTTAACTTTAGATTTAGAATGCTCCGTTCCATGGCCCTTTGGGTTGTTACTATTTTGTTCCTGGTATATTTATTAAAAATCCATGTTTGGGATGCATAGGTGAGAGAAGGTAAGATACAAGAGTCTAACACAGTTTTTTTCAGTTTCATTGAAATATTTGATTTTAGGATTTCTTTCAGGCTCCAAAATTTGTTCCAGGCCATGTTTACACGTCTCATTAATTCATCTTGAGGTCTAGATTTTTTAAATGACACTTGTTTGCCTAGATATGTGTACTCTTGGACATATTCTAGTAAGTCACTATTAGTGTGTATTGGTGTTTTAATGCTATTTGTCATAATTTTTGTTTTTGATGTATTTAGTTCAAGACCAATTTCTTTGCTGATATTGTTAATTTCGTTTATCATTGACTCCAATTGTGATGGGTTTTCTGCGAAGAGTATGATGTCATCAGCGAATCTGAGATTACTTAGAAAATGACCGTTGATGTTTATCCCTTTGTTTTTCCACTGTAGTGTCTTCATAATATTTTGTAGGACGGTAACAAAAATTCTGGGTGAGAGGGGGTCACCTTGACGAACGCCTCTACATACGTCTATTTTTGTGCCTGTTTTATCTAATTTTACTCTACTTGTGCTTTTCTTATATATGTCTTGTATGAGCTCTATTGTTTCTGATGGTACATCACATTCCTGTAAGGCTTTCCACATGCTGGTATGGGATATAGAGTCAAATGCTTTGGCGTAGTCGATGAACGCTAGGTACAGCGGGCGTTTCATTTCTTCGTATTTCTCTATAATTAGTTCTAATGTATGAATGTGATCTACAGTTGAGTACATACTTCTAAATCCTGCTTGCTCCACTGGTTGGTGTTCTTCAGTGTATTTCGCAAGGCGATTTTCGAGGCATGAAGCAAACAGCTTATAGAGATTTGATTGTAGGCTGATTGGTCGATAGTTACTTATGTCAGCAGGGTTTCCTTTTTTGTAGAGTAGCACTATATCTGAATTTGCCCATTCAGTAAATATAAAAGTATAGTCGCCGTTTAAATGTTTTGCCAATAAGTACAGTTGCTTTTTTTTTACTTTGGAGTTTGTAGAGTCAATTCTCTTAACTTCACTAACAAACGCAAACTGTGAAATGCCTTTGTCAATCGACAAAGTGTGTCAATGATTCGCTGTGAACATTTTCCAATAACTGCGATAAAATTCATATTCTTAACTACCGACCCATCCCGGTTTTGCACATGTATAATTTAAACAAAACTTTTACAAATTATTTATGTGTCTAAACCTTCCCCACGAATCAAACTACCTACAATTGGCAAGTTTATCGCCTTTATACAGACAGACGTGACTGAGTAACCTTTGTTATGATATTACTAGCCTCCACCCGCTGCTGTGCCCGCGAGAATTATCACACTATCTACTGGTGAAAACAGCAAAAAAATTCGTTCATCAATTTTTGAGTTTATCGTGTTCGTACAAACGAAACTTGGCTTGCCGTTCATAGTATATCGGCAAAGTTAAGCAACGCTTGCACAGGTCACCACTTGGATGGGTAACCACTTGTGGCATTTACATCAGAGCGCTACCGTGCTTCGGAGGGCACGTGAAGCTGTCGGTCCCGGTTCTTATCTCAGGACAAGGATCGTTAGGCTGTGTCGGAGGCCATTGGGCGGTATGAAAACTCCGAAATCAGAGTAGGCTACAAACTCACTCGAAAAAGATAGAAGAAGGAGAACCAGACATACGCGGCTGGGTGACTTCATGTTCTCGGTAAATAATGTTGAGCATTATTTAGGTGAGCTCGTCTGTAGCTGATGTTAACAGCTTACTTAACATTCAAGTTGTTAGTTAGTCATCAATTTTCCATCCCTAACGAACTCACTTTAATTAAGTTATTGTGACCCTCATTTCTACCCCTTTATATGTGTCGACCTACTCATTGAACTATGATACTCTGATTTTCGTGAACATAATTTTCTAGTACGCCTTAATTACACATTTATGCGTATAAAATGAAATGGTTGTCAAGATAAGTGACACATCTGTTTGGGTTAACTTCAAAGTAAATGATAAAGCTAGACTCAGTTATCTTAATAAAGATATTACTTTAACTCATTATTTTATTGGAACGAAACTTGTTTATTTGTTTTAGAAATGTTGAGCTTGAGATGCAAATGTTTTATTAAAATGTAATTCATTTCGCAGACATACAATGGTTTCGTGATGTCCACTGTAGCGCCCCCACACATTGTGATGACTATGCATATTTGTACTTTGTAGTGCCACGGCACTTAGGCTAAGCTCGCCAGTCGTTCCCCGGTGCGTGTACAATGTAAACGTGTAATTGTTCTTGAATAGATTACGCATTAGTACTGATGAACACATCTTTTATTTCCTGACCTGAGAGAACCCCGCACACACAGTGATACTTACCTAGAACATTGAACATTACATTACAAACCTTTACAAGTGGTGACCCCTAACTTAAGTGCTAGTGCGTAAAACTGTAGTGCAGTGATATTTTCGGACTTTGGACATTGTGCGGAAACGACTCCCCGTCGACATAGGTGATAAACGAACCAGTCTCGACGGGCAAATAGCAACATGAATCCTGCGCCGATAATGCCTCATAGCTCACCACAAGCAGTCTCGGAATTGGCTTCTATAAGCTTTTCCGCGAGAATTCCGGAGTTTTGGGCGGAAATTCCTCGTATGTGGTTCGCGCAGTTCGAATCAATTATGGAACCTCAGAAGCAGAGTGACGCAGCCAAGTTTCACATGGTAGTGGCGAAGTTGACCAAGGATGCTCTACATCAAGCTCACGATCTGATTCTAGCGCCACCAGAAGAGAAAAAATGTGTGGCCTTGAAACAACGCCTCCTGACCGCGTTTGAAGACAGTGCGGAACGCCAATTTCAGAAATTGGTTGGCGAAATGGACCTAGGCTCTCAACGCCCTTTGCAGTTACTACGGCGAATGTCGGCACTCGCTCGTAACACGGAGGTATCGAATGAATCCCTACGGCGTTTATGGTTATCGCGGCTCCCAGGCAGCGTAAAGGCAGTTTTATCGGTATGTCAAGAAACCAAGTTAGATAATTTGGCTGAGATGGCGGATAAGATAATGCAGAATCTACACACAGAGGAGATAGCAGCAGTTGCGACGCCCGAGAATACACCAGCAACGGAGATGACAGCGATGTTTGCCAAATTATCGACGGAACTGAAGGAAATGAGACATGAAATAAGGAGTCGACATAGAGGATACAGGCAAAATTGGAACAGGCAAAGATCTCGATCAAGGTCAAACGGCCCACGGCGTACACCAAATAGCCCAGATTGGCTATGCAAATATCATTTTAGGTACAGGCAGCGGGCGCGCGCATGTGAAAAACCGTGCAGCTGGAAGGAGCCTATCACGTCCCAGGGAAACTGAGCAAGGCGCAGTCTTTTTCGGTGGGTGATTGCGCAGCGGCTACAGGTAACCATCGATTATGTATTACAGATAGAAAGTCAAGAATACGTTTTCTCGTAGATACAGGCGCAAACGTTTCAGTGTTACCGGTAAATTGTGTAAGAAAAAGTGATTGTGTACCAAGTGATTACAAATTATTCGCAGCTAATAACACAGAAATAAAAACGTATGGTGTAAAGACTTTAGAAATTAATTTAGGGTTACGTAGAGTTTATCGATGGTCATTTATAATATGTGATGTCAAACAAGCTATTTTAGGAGCAGATTTTATAGAGGCACACAAATGAATTGTTGATTTATATAATAAGAAACTTATAGATAGTGTAACTAGTTTAAATAGCAATGGGTCCATCATAATGTATGACGAGCCATCCATTAAGAGTATACAGGATACCAACCCCTGTCGCGATTTATTAGAAGAGTACCCTGACATCACGAAGCCAGTAAATTTCAAGAATGCACCTTGACATTCAGTGGTTCATTATATTAGTACTTGCGGTACCACGGTATACGTGCGTCCTAGGCCGTTACCGCCGGACCGATATAATAAGATAAAGAAAGAATTTCAATTAATGTATGAAATGGGTATATGTAGGCCGTCACAAGGAGAATGGTCGAGTCCATTGCATGTAGTACCAAAAAAGGATGGGCAATTGCGACCCGTTGGTGACTACAGAGCCTTAAATGCGATTACGAAACCCGATCGCTATCCGATCCCTAGATTAAATAACTTTACGTATATTTTAGATAACAAAACATGTTTTCTCGCCTAGATTTAAATAGGGCCTATCATAATATAGCTGTTTCAGACGAAGACATAGAGAAAACTGCTATCTGCATGACGTTCGGATTGAGGAACGCAGCGCAGACTTTCCAGAGATTCATGGACCAGTACGTACTCAGAGGCATAGAGCACATCAAAGGTACAGACGAAGAAGGTGAGTCAGCACTTTTCTGTTACATTGATGATATTATCTTATCGTCGTCGATCGAGACTATTAATAGAAAACACCTCAAATTGCTTTTTAAGCGGTTTAGCGAAGTCGGTATAACAATAAATTGAAGTAAGTGTATGTTTACGCAACCTAAAATAGAATTCCTGGGTTATGAGGTAACAAAGGATGGTATAAGTCCTCTGTGTAGTAGTGTATAATACTGATACTCATCGCTTGAGGGAAGAACTGTTACTTAGAGAAAGCGCCTTAAATGAGATTTTCAACAAATACCAGGCTTCTCAACAAGAGCTGAGCAAGTGCATAGTGGAGGCAGGTGAGCTCGTAGACTTGGTGAGATGTAATGCAGAAATGTATGAGTCTCTGACCAATAAGCTCTCATGTTCTTGTACTCACACTATAATCCCAACAGAGCCATTGAGTACCGTACTACCTGAGAATTTTTCTAATAATTTACAAAACCAATCGCCTTTGCAATCAAATATGATTACATCTAGGCTATCTACATCAACTAATAAAACCTACATCTTTTCTGATAGACTAGGTCATAATTTTGGTAGTCTTCTCAGTGAGTATACAAATCAGTGTGTAATGAATTATTGTAGGCCAGGGGATAGTTACACTAGTTTAGTGAATCAAATTAGGTTACACCCCTTAGATGGGAATAGTACAGCCATATTATTGTTTGGTAACAGTTTAACTGTAAAGAGACAGGATATCATAGAATGTGTTGAAGTGTTACTAGGACTTAATTCAAAATTTAGGTGTAAATTTATTTTATGTGCTTTGCCATACGCATATAACTTAACACATACAGAAAACATGCACATACACACATTAAATATGTTATTGTATAATATAACTTGTCGTCATAGTGACGCAATATTATTTTTTGACGCTAATAAATTTATTAGTAAATTTACTTTAACAAAAGATACAATGTATCTGCCATTTTATATTAAGAGACAGATTGCTAAGCTATTAGCATACAATTTACAGCAAGGCAGAGAGCCTTGTGTTGACAATTTATTTGATAGGGTTAGTACTTGTACTAACAACGTTTTTATTGACACGTCTTGTGATTTAAACTCCAAGATAGGACAACAGTTAGGCTGCAGTATTTGAATATAGTACACCAAAACATGCAGGGCCTAGCTGGCAAAGAATTAGAGTTAAGTTTATTTCTAGAAAAATATGATGTTAAGGTTTTGTGCTTAACTGAACATTGGTTAAAGAACCATGAGCTTATTATTATAAATCAATATTATACAGTGCAGAGTTCGTATATAAGAATGCAGGCTATTAGAGGCGGTTCTCTCATAATAACTTCAAATTTATTAAAATGTAAGGAACGTAAAGATATTGTTAATTTATCTATTGAGCGCACTATTGAGTTGTCCTGTGTGGAATTAGACCTATATATAGTAATTTGTGTATATCGACCTCCTTCTGGTGACTATAATCTATTTGAGACTGTTATGGAAGATGCTATCAATAAAATTAAATGTAGTAATAAGAATATTATAGTATGTGGCGATTTTAATATTAATATTTTAGAGAATTCTTCACAGTGTATTAGATTTCTGAATCTTTTCAAGTCATTTAATTTAAGGAACCTATTCTGTGAACCTACTAGAGTATCTGCAACATCTTCTACTTGTTTGGATAACATATTTAGTTCTTGTGCTGCCACAAACCCAGTAGTAATTAGTTCTCTCCCTTCTGATCACCGTGGACAGATAGCTAGTTTTCCCTGTTCAACATATGATAAATCACGTACAGTAGAATGTAGGCCTCAGACTACCAATCGTCTAATACGTTTCAAAACCAATATTATTGCTAAACTCAATACCTCAATATTGAACTCACAAAATCCAAATACAATTTATAACTCACTTTTTGGACTAGTAAATAATGAGTTTCAAAATACTTTCAAGAGTAAAACAGTCACACTAAAGGGTTCTATGGGATCTTTTAACCAGTGGGCCACTATAGGTATATACAAAAGTAGAGCCAAGTTGTTTGAACTATATGGTATGAAACAACATAGATTTGACACACCTTTTCGAGATTATGTAAAAAAGTACTCAAAAATTTTTAAACAAGTTTGTATTATGGCAAAATCTAAATTTATTAGTAGTAAAATTAAGAATTCAACAAATATAATTAAAGAAACTTGGAGAATTATAAATAATGAAACAGGAAGAGCACGACCACGGGAAAACCAATTTGAACTAAAAGAAAACAATTTATTAGTCACCAATAAAACACAAGTAGCGCATATGTTCAATAGTTTCTTTGCGAGCATACCTTTAACAACTACTAGCTGTTTACAATCATCATCTTTAGACGCTGGAAATTTTTTGCTTAGCAGTGTACCTGAATGCAAGAGCGTGTTTAGATTCGAGCATGTTACCCCTCGAGATATATTGATCGCATATAATTCAATTAATATTAAAAATACCGGCGACTTTTGGGGCATTTCAATTAAAATTTTAGGTACTATAGTTGAGACTGTTGCGCCTTACCTATCTATAATTTTTAATCAATGCTTTGACCTAGGCGTATTTCCGGATTTGATGAAATTAAGTAAAATTATACCCTTATTCAAATCTGGCAGTAAGAATGAAATTAATAATTTTAGGCCCATATCTATCTTGCCGGCATTTAGTAAAATATTTGAAAAGATTCTTTTAAAGCAGCTACTAAACCACTTCAATTTAAATAGTCTGCTTCACAAAGATCAATATGGGTTTACTAAAGGTAGATCCACTACTGATGCGGGTGTTGCTCTCATAAAACACGTTTATAGTGCTTGGGAGTCATCAAAGAATGCTATTGGAGTGTTCTGTGACCTATCTAAAGCATTTGACTGCGTTCAGCACGACACACTACTGCGGAAGCTCCGCCACTATGGTGTAGAGAAAACCGCACTTAGTGTTGTCGATTCGTACCTGCGGCAGAGATTTCAGTGCGTCGATGTAAATGGGACTACATCCTCTAAATTACCTATACAGCTAGGCGTTCCACAAGGCTCAATTTTAGGTCCTTTTCTATTTCTTGTATATATTAATGACTTACCTTTTTATTTAAAAAACATCTGTGATGTTGTACTTTTTGCAGATGATACGTCACTTATTTTTAAAGTAGATAGAAATAGAAATCAATTTGATGATGTAAATAATGCACTATTACAAGTTACACAATGGTTTACAGCAAACAACTTAGTACTTAATTCTAGGAAAACTAAATGCGTTAAATTTGCTTTACCTAACGTAAGACAACTGGGACCTAATATTATGCTAGATAGGGAGGAACTTGACACAGTAGACTCTACAGTGTTCCTAGGTATTACATTAGATAATAAGTTACAATGGGGTGCACATATAGCATGTCTTGCAGGAAAGCTCAGCTCTGCTGCGTATGCTGTCAGAAAAGTTAGGCAACTTACTGACATCGACACGGCTCGTTTAGTATATTTTAGCTATTTTCACAGTGTTATGTCCTACGGCATTTTGTTATGGGGCAAAGCTGCGGATATTCAGAATATCTTCGTTCTACAGAAACGAGCGGTACGAGCAATATACATGTTAGGTGCAAAAGATACTCTTAGGGAACGCTTTAAGTCTATAGGAATTCTTACAGTAGCCTCGCAATTTTTATTTGCTAATATTTTGTACATTAGGCAAAATATAGGTTTATTTACCACAAAAAGCGATATACATAATATAAATACACGAAACAGGCATAGGTTATATGCCCCTTATCATCGTTTACATAAAGTTAATAATTCTTTTGTAGGGCTAGGTATCCGTATTTACAATAAAATACCAATTGGTATTTTAGAATTACCATTTAGTACATTTAAAACTAAAATAAAAGACTGCCTTATTAAGAAAGGTTATTATACTATAAATGATTATTTCAGTGATAAGGATAGCTGGTCACTTCGCTAGACAACTCATGATCTTTATACCAAATTAGAATTATATAGATACTTTGCATTTTTCAGTTAATCTTTATATAATATTTCTAGTTCTTTTAAATTACTGTTCATGTATTATTAGGTCATTAAACTTAGGTACTACATTTACATTTGCATTGTTGTTCCACTAACTTTATTAAAGTTTTACTGCACTGTAAGATGAAGATAACTCGTGATCATGGGCTGTAAACTGATGTTTTTGTAATTTTGTATATTCATATACAGTCACTTCTGTAACATACATTTCCACCATAGTTCTGAACATGGTCGCGAGTTGCCTACATTACAAGACGTAAGTGGATGCTCCTGTTACACTATATTCACATTGGAAGGCTAACTAAGGCACTTAATTTAGTAACTGCATTAATTTCTTAAGTATTATGTCTGTAACTAATTACTATTTTCAAGTAATTTAGTACAATGTGAAACAGTTGCAGCTCCTTACAAAAACAAAATATGTAACATAACACTGGCGATTAAAAAGAGTGGCCACGAGTTTTATTGCCCGTTCTTTCTCGTGGTTCTACCTCTTGCTTTGCGAATGGGCAGTAAATGTAAATGTAGAAGCATTAAGTAATGTACATTAAAATTTTACGTTCATAAGCGTCACCTTGTGACCTAGATGAATAAACGATTTTGAGTTGAGTTGAGTTGAGTTGCCGGAAAAGGTTGAGGCCATTACAGACTACCCTAGACCCGACACGATAGAGCAACTTTGACGTTTCTTAGGAATGATTAATTTTTATAGGTCACACTTACCGCACGCTATTAAGTATCAAGCTGTATTAAATAAATTTTTGCATAATGCTAAGAAAAGGGATAAGACCAAAATTCAGTGGGATGACGAAAGTATTACATGTTTTGAGCAATGTAAAACGCAGTTACAGAACGCCATTACATTGTCTCACCCTAGTGTAGATGCTCCTTTAGCACTCATGACGGACGCGTCTGACTTATGCGTTGGCACAGTTTTACAACAAAAGCAAAACGGTGCGTGGAGACCTTTGGGTTATTTCTCTAAACAGTTATCTGAAACGCAAAGAAAGTACAGTACCTATGATAAGGAGCTAACCGCTATATATCTAGCTATGATACATTTTAGGAGCATGTTAGAAGGACGCCAGCTCACTATTTATACAGATCACAAACCTTAATATATGCTTTTACAAAGGTAGCCAGTGAGAAAGAAACACCTAGGAGAACCCGCCAGTTATTATACATATCGGAATTTACAAGTGATATTCAGTATGTAAAGGGTATAGAAAATTCGGTAGCAGATGCTTTGTCTAGAGTAGAGTCAATTGTTTGTCCCACAGTAGTCAATTTCGACGAATTGACACAGGCACAGGAACTCGATAAGCCCACACAAGACTCATACCCAAGTAGTAACTTAATATTTAAAAGAATAACAATGCCCGGTAGCGATAAGAAAGTGTTCTGCGAAATGTCAACAAGCAATGCTAGACCTTATATACCAGAAACGTTTAGAAAAGTAATATTTGATAGTATACATAATATTAGTTACCCAGGGATTCGTACTACGCGAAAAATGATAACGCAACGATATTTTTGGTTCGGAATGAATAGAGATATTAATAAATGGTCAAGGGCTTGTATAGCTTGCCAGAGGGCAAAGGTTAGTCGCCATACAATTTCAAAATTATCTAGTTTTCCACAGTGTAACAGAATGGATCATATTCATACCGATATAATCGGACCATTGCCCACATCGCAATATGGACACCGTTATTGTGTAACCATCATAGACCGTTTTACGCGTTTCCCCGAAGCAATTCCTGTCTCAAATATTACGGCAGAGACTGTACCTAAAGTAATATATGAAAACTGGATATGTAGGTTTGGTTGCCCGCTTAGAATAACAACGGTTCAAGTTAGGCAATTCGAAAGCGACTTGTTTAACAACTTGTTGTCATATTTAGGTATACAAAGAATCAGAACCACCCCCTATCACCCCCAGAGTAATGGGATGATAGAGAGATGGCATCGTTCGTTAAAGAGCTCACTGACCGCACGTTTAATAAATAATAAGGATTGGGTAAATGAGCTACCAACAGTTTTGTTAGGATTACGAGCAGCTTGTAGAAACAATTCAGGTATCAGTGCTGCTGAGATGGTTTATGGCCAACCCATTAGGCTTCCTGGAGATTTTTTCCAAGTTAGAAGTAGCGTAGTTAGCAATTCGGACATTTTTCTAGAACAGTTGCATCAGAACATTCGTAAATTAAGGCCCGAGTCACAAGCGATTAGCGATTCACGTAAGTTTTTTGTAAACAAAGATTTAAAAACTTGTACTCATGTTTTTATTAGAAATGATTTATTGAAGAAGACATTAAGTCCTACATACGATGGCCCATTTAAAGTTATTAGTAGAAACGATAAAGTTTATAATGTTAAATTACCTAATAGAGAGATTGACATATCAATAGACAGACTCAATCAGCATTTATGTTGAATGAAAACGAACAGGATGATAGCCCGCATCCCGAACAATGTATGTCAAATACTTCAGTAAATAATGATAGTATAAAATCGCCTCAGCTTATGGTTCGTACCTCACGCAGTGGACGTCATATTAAGCCACCGATACGATTTTTGCTTCCGTAGCATTAAAATAATTTGTTAGCGTTAGATACATATAAGTTTAAGTATGTCAAAGAATTAGATATTTTTAATATAAATAGAAATCACTGTATCAAATAAGACATAATCTTCAGCAATCGGAACCGAGACAGTAATATTAACAGTGTGTTTGTGCAATGTCTGATAATAGGCTAGTTGACAAAAAAAATTATAAGTCCGTCCTTTAGATTATTCAAAAATAAGCGATACGTATTTTTTTATTTGTAAATTAAACCAAAAATGACCAAGATATAGCTCATTAAAGTTACGTATAACGTCACGTCGTGCTGCATTTGTTCGCACTAGATGACGTCACACGTAACTTTAAAGGGCTATATCTTTGTTATTTCTTATTTAATCGAAAAAAGAAAAAAATACGTGTCCAATATTTTTTTATAATCTAAAATACGGACTAAATAAAATGTAATTATTTTGACCCTAGAAACTACCCTATTATAAGAGTGAATGTTTATTTTTCGGCGTTGTCATGCTGGATACTGAGGGCTCTAAGGGGCGTTAATTATTTTTTGCAGAGTAGGTCGGCATGACGGCTACCCTTAGGTTGGTTTCAGATTAGCGTATTTTTCTGCGCGTATACGGTCGTTTTAGCATACGCGCTTACACGCGCGCTACAATACGCGCTTCAAAAAATCAGACTCACGTAAACGGGCGTGTTCGCTCGAAACGGTAGTGACGTCTTGTCAGTGTCAACATGGATTTTGACGGCTCGTGGTTATACGAGCTTAGAAGCGCGTCAACGCTCGTACGAGTTGCGCGTGTGCCAAAAGGCGCGCCTATACGCGCCTACATGCGCTTCCAAAAACGAGCTTATACGCGCGTATAAAACGCTAATCTGAAACCGCTCTTAGACTTAGTTAAGATACACGTTAATGAAAGAAAATTTAAAGTCGGCATCTATAATAGTTGTCCGCAAAATGATAGTAATTACCTACTACAAAGAGATGTACTAGTTTTATACTTATATGCTTATATTATACTAGCATACTTTGTGTTTTAAATATGTGTGTGGTTGACTAATGAACCCAAGACAAAGTCGTAGGGCGATTTCGTACTAACAGCCACACAAACATACTTTGTTTATTATTAATGGTAATTATACGTTTTATCTATAACTCTTTATAAAGCAAAGAAATTTTGTCTTTTATAATGTGTTGGTAATGTTTTAAACATTTATTGCATCATGTAATGAAAGGAAATACTTAAGTATTGAGAAATACATTTGCTGGATATAGTTAAACAACTGTTGTAATAATATACCTACATATTTCCGTTCGTGGTATCTTAATCGGATAGAGTAGGTGACAACATTGTATTGTATCAAAACAACTTTGTAAGCAAAACGATTGTGTAGCGTAGTTCTGTGTAATGTATTTATAGAATAAGTTAACCAGGTGAAATAAAAAGAGGTTTATTGTTTTATAACTTTAATGATTTGTATTACATGTTCAAAATTTTTAACAAATTTTTTTTCAAAAAGGGTAGGTATGTAGCGGCCCCACACATTGTGATGACTATGCATATTTGTACTTTGTAGTGCCACGGCACTTAGGCTAAGCTCGCCAGTCGTTCCCCGGTGCGTGTACAATGTAAACGTGTAATTGTTCTTGAATAGATTACGCATTAGTACTGATGAACACATCTTTTATTTCCTGACCTGAGAGAACCCCGCACACACTAGTGATACTTACCTAGAACATTGAACATTACATTACAAACCTTTACATCCACTTTGCTATTTGTTTAGCGCTTGGAACGTTAGAAGTGTGGGAACCGAGTTCTTGTGTCTTTGTATAGAAAGCAAAAGGGGTACAACAATCCCACAGAGTTACGAAGTGTGTCACCTGTAAGTACGGATTACCTATAATAGGCCCGTATAAGACCCGTTAAGGTTTGCTGTAAATATGGCCGTTAGCTGGCATGCAGCCTTACACAATTTTTTTGTACGTAGTACCGTAGTTGCCTTGCTGATTTCAGCATAAATGGCCAGCTCGATCGAGGCACTCACTTGTGACCTCTTTTGTCGTAGTTGTTCATGGACGGCGGTAATCTCTTGCCATCAGGCTTTGTCTCTTTGCCCATAAATTTTGCCCTACGGGCATCCTACGGTATTGCTACAAGTATGCTACGCTGGGTCTAAGACTGGACTAGCTATCGCAAAGCCTGCGCACGTGAGAACTAGTTGTCAAATCGTCAAGCCATGCTTTGACAAAAAATATTGACCGCTCGAACTGTCAACTATTTTGTTTGTATCAAGATACATTCAGATACACTCCTTCCCTTCACAGATTAGTTTCTGGGCAGAACCCAGAGACTATTCCTCTCACGAGTTGTCTACCAACAAAACGCTAATTTATTGCAGGCGCGGCAACCCCACGGTTGTTTAAATGATGTAAGTTGTAAAATTAATAATACTATCGATTAACTTCAACTCGCAAGTAGTATACTAGCACATTCTATTGAAATTTAAGCCATAAAAAAATATGCTTTATTTAGAGCAAAATTGCAGACTTCAGTATTACTCAAAATAAAAGCATATATTTTAAAGTGTTCATAAAAATATTTATACTCAAATATTGAACTAGTATTAAAAAAAATGGTTAAATATTGTGCAAAAGTAGATAATTTACATTTACATTTTTCAACTAAATCTCATGTACGAGCAACTGCATCGCTTTTGATAAACTTTTAACGATTTATGATAGTAATGGTGACGCGGCGCACAATTTTCTGTTTTGTTCGAGGTGGACAAAATTAATTAATATTTAGAGACATAATAATTTATGCTCATTTTTATAATTTTAAACCATTTGAATAAAATTGTAAGATGAAAATCGCGAAAGTTTAAAATAGATTTATTAGAGGTTATAATTTTAGATGTCGTTAAAAAATTTCTGTGTATATGCTTGAGGATCTACATATGTATCTATCGCAGAGACCTTTTATTTCGTGTTGGAGGCGAAGCAAATAAAAACATGACAAGATAACTTTATCGAAAAATTCTTACTTTCGATAACACTAAAGTTACATTAAGAAGGAGTGATGAGAGAGTATGTAACTGAACGGAGAGCGTAGTTGTTTAAACGGCTTCGTCACTTGACACTACGCCGAGTGTTGTAGGCTAGATTCCCGGTATAACACTTTGTTAAAATTATTCACAAATTGCTGCTTTTCTTAATGCGATAGTTGTCTCAAATACTAACATCAAAATTATTTTCACAAAACTACTTCAACATTCTTCAGTCAGTGCATGAAGTACTTTTCATGAAAATACAAACACAAAAGCTATTAAATACTACATTACTTGTTATCACGTCATCAACCTCTTAGCGTTATCCTAGTTTCAATCTGGGGTCCGCTTACTAGTCTCACCGGATTTGGCTGAATACTAGCTATTCCACAGAGCGACTGCCTGTCTGACCTCTGCAACCCGAAGCGATAGTGATATTCCATGGTTTAGACTAGTGTCAGTTGATAAAAATGGTAATGTCGCCCTGTAACGACTGTCAAAGATCTTCATGACAACCGGGACCGACGGCTTAAGCCTGGCCGCAGACATCCGATTTTCAGGACCGATTTTTCATGGCGGAATTCAGTAAGACTAGCGAGCTTCATTTGTCGACTGTATCAAATGTATTTTGTAAAATAAACGTACTTACCACCGCAAACGATAGATTTTGCTTTGATCGGAAAGCACGCAAAAGTTTCATTCCGTTCCGGACTGAAAAAATTCAGTGCCCGTTTTCAGGGACGACTTTTCAGGTTTGTAATATTTTCAGGCTCTCAAAGTCATCTAATTAATAAAAAATGAGCTTACTGTCTACCACGAACGTTTGATTTTGCTCTGAACAGAAAACATTCCGTGGACTGAAAGAAATGAAAATCAAGCGCGCGCGGAACGGCTCGTGACGTCATAACTGAATTTAGCGCATGCGTACATCTTGTCATGTATCGAGATATATATATATATATATATATATATATATATATATATATATATATATATATATATATATAGCATTGGTTTGAAGTTTATTTTGTCAGAATCACACGATAATGTATGCGTAGTAGACGTGTATAAACTCTTGTCTGGTGTCTTCAAATTTACGCAAAAATCACATACCTACGGACAAGAGGATAATAAAATAATATAAGTTATTTTAGCATTTTCGTCAGATCATCATAATGTGTGACGTGAAAGGTTTATATTGGCTACTGAATACCACTCTGCTTAAACTTTGTTTCTCTATATGACTAGCCTATTGGTCTAATGGTTAGTGACCTTGACTTCTACGCCGGAGGCCATGGATCCTAGATAATCTTTGCGTGATAGGCACGATGATATTTGTTCAGTGTCTGGATATAATTGATCTATATTAAGTACCTATATGTTTAGAAGTATATATTTATCAGGTGTCTGGTTACCATACTATAGGCTCCGCCTATTTTGGGATCACATGATTGGGTGTAAGTTGTCCAAGAATATTATTATGGAATGTACACAATGGCAATTTCGGTCATACAAAAAAGTTGGTCTGAGACCCGTTATGCAACTAGGTTTTTGAAGATTGGTATCCTGTATAAAAGTGGTAGAGGGAATAATATAATGATTTATATCTACATATATACTCTATGCGAGATGAAAACAATTAAAGAACGTAAAACAAATCATACTCCTCAAATTGTATTGTTTGCTTTGAAATTGTATGATGCATTCACATTCACACATTAAATTTGACTATATCATAAAACTTATTCTGCATAAATCAGACACTTGTTAGAGTGGTCGTGGCTGTTTCTGATGGACAGGGTTGCGACGCCGTCGTCATACAAAAATTATAAAACTTATCATAGAATCCACCAAAACACCAAATATAGGGCCTAAATAATATAAAAAAAATTTATTACAGTTGTCCAACTAAAATTCTTTATAAGGCTAGCGTCCACTAGGCTCGCCGAGCCGAGCCGAATCGAAACGCAGAAAGTCGCCTCCTATATATTTCTATGAACCTGCGTTCATTAGCGACGAGCCGCGGCGCGCCGAATCGAATCTACCGCGCGCATCGCTCGTCAGGCGAATTTCTGCGGCAACGCGTTTCGACTCGACTCGGCGCACCTTAGTGGACGAGGGTCAGCGGATAAGTGTAGACGGGTACTAGATTGCGTAAATACCTACATGAAAAGTTATCGAAATGAAGAGCTGTTAATTTTAGAAATATACTGAACTTAATGATCATGACTGCCTCAGTAGTCTCGCGGCATAAATGTGCGCGTGGGATTGGGAGGTCTCGGATTCGATACCCGGGTCGGGTAAAGTGTTATTGGGTTTTTCTGTTAGGAAATTCTCAGTAGTAGCACGGAATCTGGTAATGTCCGGTACGGCAATAGGCTCGCCCCTTATTGCGTGGTACCTGAAAATTCATGGCGAAATTTGGGTGTAATATTACACCTTTGCCTACCCCTTCGGGGATACAGGCGTGAGTCTAAAAAAAAATTATGATCATGAAGATACTCATTATCATGACGAGCAGCGTAGACAAAATATATGGAAAGAAATAGCGGGAATAATGAAAGAATTTGAAACAAGAAACCAACACAAGCAAAACCTACAGCAGCTAGTCGCCGACTGCTGGCTTCGATTCGATTCGTCTGTAATGAACGCACACTGATAAAATGCGACTCTGCGTGATTCGACGCGGTTCGAATGTAGTCGACGCCAGGCTTTATAGACCTCTGACACATACATGACAGGTTTTTACGCAGACTATACCCTACTTGCATATTTTTTCTAAATAATAATCTACTTTGTCAATATAACCCTTTAAAAAGTTTTTAATAACAAGGTAGCAAAAAGGTTTTGTATTTTTAATTAAATTGGGCTATCGTAGTGGCTGTATACTGCTTTATGCAACCGATGCTCAAGCCGAACACGTCCTCTCCTCCGTTGACTATACTAACCAATGCACGGAAAAATATCGATACTCTGTGGTATCGAGTATTTTTCCTTTCGATATCCATAACTTTGTACTGGATACTTTGCACTCAATGCTTTTACTCAATAAGTACTTAATGGCACGGTAGTACACGTAAGCAAGGGAGTCTCGGACAATAATTTAAAAAGGTATTGTCGATTTGTCGAAGTGACGGGTCTCTCAGACCCACCAGGCGCCCGAAGAGTGAAAATACTACCTTCAGTTTAATTATATTATATACAAAAAACCGGCCAAGTGCATGTCGGGCCACGCGCAATGTAGGGTTCCGTAGTAGCCCATAATGGCCATTATTGATAATAACTTCTGTTTCACATGGGACTAAAAACGGGCCCACTTTGTACCCCGAAGTACATTACATACCAAGATATATACCACGTACCTTTGTTTTGAGTAACCGATATTTCGGCACTGTTGCAAGCGCCATGTTCACGGATATCCGTGAACATGGCGCTTGCAACAGTGCCGAAATATCGGTTACTCAAAACAAAGGTACGTGGTATATATCCCGTAGAAACAGTAAAAAGTAATTATAGTGACCACGATAGTTTAAATTCCTATATTACATACCAAAGTACGTATATCTTTAAGATTAAGCCAGCGCTCCCAATGTAAACTCACAGAAATAAGTATTTAAAGTTAAACGACGATTACTCGTAAACTAGTGATGTCTACTTAGCCGTGATAGTTTTCCTTTTAAATTCCAAATTAGTAGTTTAGCCGGCAAAGCTTGATATTTGACAAACCAATCACTTGATCGAAAAATGATTTGAGCAAGCTAATAATATTTTTTTAAAACCTATCCAATGATACCCACATAATAGGGTACTCAACCAAAAAAAAAATCAACCCCGCTATATATGTAGGGGAGATACCCTTAAAAAAATATTTTCCTAAATTTTATTCTACAGTTTTGTTGCAATATCTTATGTCTATATTTTTCTTCGGTATTCAAAGACAATCTCATCCAGGTATTTTGTTTCCTTAATTTATCACGTATTCCATTTTGAAGTTCATCAAAAGATTTGATAGACATCCTATAGAATTTTAAAGAATTGGTCTGGGTGTGCCCGTAACTTAACTTGCTTTAAATAAAATTAACTCTCGTTGATTCTTTGAGTATTTAATGGGTGTACCCAATACCGACGATTCCTTTTCTTTTTCATTGATAGTAAAAATGCGATTGCAATTAGATCGTCGTCCTCCATTGTGTCCGTTCACTAGGCTATCACTACTTGTACTGGTAGAATAATACTGACATAGTTACACGTAGAATACTATATACAAAAAGTAACGAGTGTCACAGCGACGAGGTTTCACCCATACCTGTGACAGTTATTATACATATGTATCTGGCATTACGTACCAGATATATGTCATATAATTATATCTGATACGTAATAAATACTCATTTTATGAATGGCATTTGACACCTTGGCTCTTCAGGATAAAGTCTTCCTCTGTATATGCTGCTGCAGTAACTATCAATTAAATTCTACCGAATTTAGTTAAATTCGATTATGGTCCAAAATTAATTTACCACGAAATGTAACCGGTCAAACACTTATCCGTTTTTCTAAAATCTTATTAGTCTCCGGTAATTTGATTTGATTCAGTAGTTCTACGGTTTAGAAGATAAAGAGGGGTTCACTTTGCAATTGTTTTTTGCTAAATATTTCGTAAAAAGACCTCTAAATGATAAATATCGGTTAGGAGAATAGTAACGTCAGCAGAATTCCAATATGTGCTGGGCATATTTTAAGATATATCCAGCGACTTTGACAACGTATAGTGGCCAATGCTATGATTGCTTACTCGTAATTTCAACATGGAACAACAAAGTTACAGTTAGGGCATTATGCTGAGTCGAAGACGCCGACGATGAGTTGTCCTCAGAGCTCACTGCTAGGACGTATTTGATGACTTTCTTAGAAAGCCTCTACCGTCTGAATGTACTTTGGTTACAGGTTATGCAGATGACGGTATATTCCTTATTTAATCAAATACAAGAGTAGGACTTAAAAGGTTAGTATACATGTTTTAGGATGATCAACAATTGGGGTGAAACTTACCTATCGTTTATCTTTTGCTCCTCAGAAGACATTTCAGTTACTTTTAAAAGAAAAGGCCATTGGCTCGTCTGCCAACGGTGAAAGCAATAAAAGTTTCGTAGTAACATCGCAGCGCCAATCAGCTTGTGACCATGGGACTTGCAATCGTTCCGAAACGTCAAGCCTTTCATGGTATGTAAATACGTATAAAACATCGCGTTAATTCCCGTGTCATGTATAATTAATCATACATAATGCACTTTCAATAAAAATTATAAGGGCTCATTAGGCTTTACAATTAACTAGTACCTAATATTCGATTAACTTAAACTTACGCAATTAAGCGATTAAATTAATAATTGTGCTTGACTTCTTTTATCCTTAGGACACTAGATAAAGGCTAATACGGGACCCTACATTGTGCGTGGCTCGATATACATTTGTCCGGATTTTTTAGTAGGTACCTAATATTTTGTCACAGGTATTTTTCACACAAACATTTAAATCACAGTCATGTAATACCTAATATTTTAATTACCTATTTAGCCCATGTCTAAGCCAAAGGAAAATAAATGAAAATCGCTTTGCTCACGGAATGAACTGAAAACGGTTCTGAAAATCGGACCTGAAAAACGGGACTGAAAACGGATGTGTGCGGCCAGGCTAAGAGGTGGATATACGCCGTTGACCTTGCTCGTACTACTGATTAGTTGTCCACGCGCGATTTGCGAGTATGTGACGTAAAAAAATCCTTAGAAAATAATAAGTAAAGTTATTTGCAAAAATAAGCTGAAGGTTCCCTTGGTGTTCTAATATATAATAATAAAAATAATAATAATAATATTCTACCACATTCACACAACACCATCTAGTCCCAAACTAAGCAGAAGCTTGTACTATGGGTACTAGATAATGGATAAACATACATATATACTTTTTTTTTGTAAATACATACATATTATACATAGAAACACCCAGACCAAGACAATATAAGAGGCTGATTCAATTTAAACAATCTTATGATTGTTAGATTAGGAGAAAAAAGGTAATAACTACAAAAACAGAGGTTACTTTGCATATTTTATTCAGACATTTAAAATACTTTTTTTAGCATTTGGTAGCAGAGAAAAAATGCTTTATATGATGTAGATTAAGACATTTTTTTTTCTTTTCTTTTCTATAAACATTACGGACATTAATAATAATAATCATTTATTTCAGATAAGTAAAAAATACATCCATATATGTTAGTAAAACGAACTTATAAACTAATGTTAGTAATAGTGATTGTGATTGATTGCCAAATATAGAAAGATTAAATTAATAAAATAATAGATAATATACTATACAATAATAAAAAAATCATCAAGAAATCAAAAAATCATCAAAAAATCAATATTAATTTAATTTAAAATTCCGGGTGGACACTGCGATACTGGCTGCTAATTACTACACGACTGCGTGCAGTCGGATCCAGCGAGCCAGCATCGGAGAATCCCATCGGTCCACCAACGCGCACAGGATAGTATTGGGGCTGTCACGCATTCGGCGCATGATGGAAGCGCACCGTTTGCGCATGATAGCCGCAAAGCCGTCAGTGTCAGCCGCCGCGAACATCGCGGAGGCGCTGCAGTAGCGCGGCAGCCCCATTAGCACCCGGAACGCGTTATTATATTGAACGCGCAAGTCACTGTAAGCCCGCTGAGTATAGTTAACCCACAGGCTGCAGGTGTAAAAGGACTGACAGTACGCTTTAAAAAGCGCTAATTTGACAGTCCCCGTGCACCGTGCAAACCTGCGGGCCAACATGTTACAGCGGACAGACAGCGCCCTGCGCTCCCTTTCAATATCAACATTATCTTTAAGGTCCTCAGTGACCCAGTGGCCCAAATACTTAAATTGCTCGACTTTGTTTAGAGCTGTACCACATAAAGTGAATTTCGGAACGAATGTGTATCGTTTGTTGTCCGGCCTGAATATCATTACTTCTTTTTTTTTCGCGTTGTATTTGAGCCCATGAGTCACCGCGTAGGACTCACAAATATTTAAAAGCCTTCGTAAGGCACCAATCGATGGGCTCAGCAGCACCATATCATCAGCGTAGCTGATGTTATTCACGCACACGCCATCTATATGACACCCGATGCCGGTGCTGCTGAGCTCATCGATCAGCCGATTGACGTACAGGTTGAACAGTGTAGGGGAGGTCAACCCCCCCTGCCTCACCCCGCATTCCAGCCCGTAATCCTCCGAAACAGAGCCTGGCCATCGCACAAAATTCCTTTGATTTTTATACCAATGCATAAACAAAAGTACAATTTCATTAGGTAAACAGGTTTCACCCCTTAATTTACCCCATAAAACATCATACGATACTAGATCGAAAGCTTTCGTTAAATCTAGGTAGCATGCATACACTGGGGTCTTTCTACTTGTGTAGTACTGTACAGTCCGCTTGAGGCACAGGATAGCACTCTCGGTGGAAAGCCCAGGCCTAAAGCTGAACTGTGCGTCGTTCAACGAAACGTGTTTACCCAGGTGCTGACCAAGCAGACTGTCCAGCACTTTAGCAACAAGCAAGAGAGATCGGTCTATAGTTGTTAACATCTGATGCATCCTCAGTTTTATTTTTGATGATTGGAACAACTATAGTACGCATTAGTTTATCGGGCAGATGTGAGTGACCTAAACACAGGGTAAAAAACATAGCAAGCACTCTTGGTAGGTGAACACCTGCGTGCTGCAGGTGCTCGATGCTAAGGCTGTCGTGACCCAGGGATTTACCCCTAACCATCCCTTTGATCACTGCACATACTTCTTTCGCAGTAAAAAGAACACTACGCTCACTTCCTTCCTCAGCATCGGCATCCTGCCGCGCTGGCCCAAGAGGAGAGGCTACCCTGAAATGGTGGGAGAACATAGTGGCGATCTCGCTAGGCTCGTGCACTCCCGCAACGCTCACGGGGAGCCCCGGCTTGTGATTCATTTTATTAGTATTTTTCCAGAACTGACCGAATTTCTTGTTTGAGTGAAGTTCAGCTATGATATCCATTTTAATTTTTTGTTGATTATTTAGACACCACTTTAATTTTGATTTAAAATCGCGCCTGGTTTCATACATATCATTATAAAGACGCCCAGCCCTGGGCTTACCCCCATATAACCAAGCCTTATAACACAGCCGAGCCCTCCCATGAGCGTCACGGACATGTCTGTTCCACCTGGTAATGTATTTACCTCTACGCTTTTCGACAACATTATAACTATCTATTGCGGCCTCCGACAGTATACAAATAATCTCGTCATACATGTTGTCTAACAGTATTTTATGACTTTTATTACAACACATTTTATCTGAGCAGTTACTTAGTTCAGAAGGAAAATCTATTACACGAAGTCTAGAGTGACAAACATTTTTAAATTGCGCTACCTGCGTCGTGTCTCGTTCACCCCAGACTATTCTATTTATACAAGAAGTAGGTATACACATTTTAGGCTTAACTAAATTAAGATTACATAATAAAGAAACTGGGTAATGATCAGACCAATAGATATCATATAACACAGTGGCCGCGGACACACAGTGCCGTGCGGCATTAGTTACAATACAGTGGTCGAGCCAGCGCCGGCAGCCGTGGGCATCACTGACAAACGTATGACTGTCCGGCGGCAATAGTTCTAAGTCTATACAGGACCACGATTGTTCCACACAAAAAGTTAAAAGCTCAGTAGCAAAAGACTCACCAGGGTGCGCGTTATAGTCTCCTAACATAAATACTGACTCCACATTGTGACTTTCAATTATTGCTGTCATTTCACTGAGGCACTCTGTGAATTCTACTAGGTTTTCATTGCACTCGGTAGGCATATACACAGAAAACATCAGAACGGAACGATCACTGAGTTCGATTTTTATCGCGGCGAGACGCACACTATTACACTTCACTACGGTTACCGTCGGAAACGCCGATTTTCTCCACAGCAGGGCAACTCCGCCGTAGGGCCTACCGCGTAAGACCCCGGCCGAGGTATCCACTGCAGAGGTGCCCGTGCAGCCGAAACCGTCGTCTATCGCCGCCAGGTACCCGAGGTCGTGAGGCATTAGCCACGTCTCCTGCAGCGCCACAACATCAGCCGAGCGACAAAGTCTGCGCACGCACTCCACAGATCGCATCACGTTTTTGCAGTTAAAACTTATTAAACGGATGTTATTCATTAATTAGAACTGCCAAGCTTCTCGCTAGTCTCACAGACATTTACCTTCTTATCACGTTTGGTGATATTTATAAACCGGCGATATGCCACCCCTTTTGGCCAAAAGTCATCACTCAGGAGAGTTGTTAATGATCGTTTAGGTACGAATATTTTATATGATTCGTAGTCCTTCACTAATTTCATGCCCATCTTTTCAATTTTTACATCAATGTTAATCTTTTTTGTAATGTAGGTACGAATGTCACACACGGACACGCCTTTCGCTACATTATAAATGTACAAAGGAACCTTTGTTTCAGCTGCTACAAAATTACTTCCAGGCTCGGTTATAGCTTTTCCTCTCTTCCCAACAAAACGGTTCCGTATTTTTTTATTTTGGACACGAACCCATTGGTCGTTCGGTGCCTGTGTCTTCCAATTCCCTTCTCGTACAATCTCCGCTAATGACTTTCCGTTTAGGTACGACAAGGCTGGAATCATTTTCAAGCGTGTGACTCACGCCCGAGTCTAGTGGCGGTGTTGACGGCGCACTACGGTCGGCTGGACCGCGCGCCAGCTGATCGGCCGCGGGCTGAGCGGAAGGAAGGGCGCGCGGCTCAAACAGCTGATTTGAGACATGCTTCGTCGTAACCGCGTTTCCTAGTTCGTCGCTCTGGTCGTGTTTCGTATTATGCGACAGTGCTCCACTACTACCCTCCGATGTACGATGGTCAAAAATATTAGGGACACTGGATTTTGGTGTAGATTCCAATGATTTTTGTTGAAAGCACTCGGCAATGTCTTCGTTGCACTCTAGCGGCAATCCCCTAGGGCCACTATCGCACTCATAACTTGACAACCTTGCGATAAATGCTCCTCTTCTAGGGTTTACATTGCATCTCCCCGAAGAAAGATGCAGCACCTCACTTCTAACCTGCTCAAGCTGCTTAACTGTAGCGTAGTCCTCTTTCATTATGTCGATATCTTGCCGTAACTTCACAATGTCTTTTAAAAGCCTAGTCACATCGACATGGTCAAACAAAACCGGGGGTAGTTTCTCAAGGTCGCGAGCCACGAAAACTGGGATATCCTCCGAGTCGGTCTCGCGGATCAGGCAGATGATATCATCGATATCTCGAGCACTTTTCCCGGCCTTTCTTCGCTTAATCTTACGTTTTGTTGTCGGCAGGGATTCGAACAACAAATTCTTTGCCGTTACAATTTCACTTTCGGAGAAAGCACTCACACAAATTCTGCTAAGGCTTTCGTCATCCATAACAGATATTTTGTTATGAACGAAAGCCAACACTTCGTTTATTACAACATTGCAATTTGCACATTTAACCACGGAGGACATTTTAAATTCCTCGATACATACAATCACGCGTAAATCCAACCGTTCGCAAGCGTGCGCGCGGCGAGACTGAGATATGTTTTTTGTATTAAGTATAGGATATTTCACAATCAGAAGTGACATTCGTAAAATCAAACGGAAAAATTCTATCGTAGAATGATACAGTTTTTTGTACGCCTGTCGCGGTCGTACCTATCCATAGCACTTCTTAGTGAAATGGCTACGCCATTTTACCCTTTACACTTTCACTCCAGCCTATTAGAAGCTTCGTTAACGAAAAAGTGGCTGCCAGTTGTTGTGGCAACTTGGGATCCAACTAGCCTCTTTGCTTAACTACAATACGGGACCCTACGATCGTTCTATCAGATTAAAGGTTCGGTCGGGACGTGAGTAGTGCCTATACACATTTTTGTTTATTTTCGTGTACATGAGGATCGTAGCAATTGCCTTGATTATTATACGGTTTCTTATTAGGTATTCGTTGCTTTATTTCGTCAATTGAATATTTGCTCCGATGAGCGTATTGACTGTCATATACTTTTACAAAAGAACACGTTTTCTTTGATGTTTTTGTGTTACATGCTTATTGTTAATAATGAAAAGGAATAAGGATGAATATTTTGTAAGACTGATAACGCGTCAATGATATTTTATTGTACAATATGAATGCTACTGACCTTTTATATGTATGGCTCAATCCTAGAAACTTGATATTTTGGTTTCATTCGTTTGGCAGTGACACATATTAATTTGTACGAGTATTATTTGTATGGGTTGACAAATCCTTATTGGGTCAAAACCCCTGTAAAAAATGAAGGCACAAGAAACTGGATATAATTCCACGAACAATATTTATAGTACACTACACACCACAACGCCTGACAATAAAAATTACGAAATCTTTACCATGTAAGTTCGTTTACATTTTTTTCTTTCTTTCTTTGTAAAAAATAAAACTTCCGCACTAGGACTAAATCCTATGGCCCCGGGGACATAACAAACATGCAACTAACGGACACAATGGACACCCAGACTCGACTCAACAATTTATGAATCACACAAAGTGTTGCCTCGTGTGGGTATCGAACCCACAACACTCGGCGCAGTGTCAAGCAGCAAGACGGTTGCTTAAATCACTGCGCCAACCGAGCAGTCTAGTCAGTTGAAGGTATATGTTAAATATAATTATATTTAGACTGTCGTTGCGGGCCAATGTTCACCTAATTGCCGTCAGACGGGTCACTTCATGTCATTCATAGCTCACCCGAACACGGAATTACACCCGTCCCCTATGAAATTTCCGTGTAGTTGGAAATCCCTTGAAATTTTGAACTACCTGAAGGAATGTGATTCCTGTACACACTATAATAAGCTACTAATATTGGTCATGGGATTAGCCACCAGTTCTTATAATATTAAGAAACGAAACATTATTTTCAATTTTAAAATTATTATAACATTAAAGAAATCGTTTTTGAAATTTATAAATGTAATAACAAGTAATATGCTGTGGTGTTCATTCACATATTATTATGTTCATATAAATACAAGTCAGTCAGTATACGAATGGGAATAAATGATTTTTTTCTTTTCTTTAGCAAATTGGTCAATTAAATCAACGTCATATGAAAATCATACAGTTTGGTTGACCATTAAATAAAGTTATAGGCGAAGAGATATCAAACCCACAACCCTCAGTACAGTGACTACATTATGTAGCTTACAAATGACATTACATTGACATTAGAATGTAAAATAATTTGATAAACAGGTGCTACTGTTTATCCAAGCAATATATATTTACATTTGATGATTTTCTTTCCTACAGCCAAACCAAATCTACCTCAAACTCAAACAAATAAATATATCTAGTATGTATTCAGAACAAAAAAAATTGCATTGCCATACAGCGTGGCAATGCTGCCAGTCTTCTGGGCACGTTCCCAATAGACGATGATGCGCGATGTGGAGGACTTTCACGACGCCCTTTGAATATAATTATATTATCTTTTTATTTGTATTGTATTTTAATATAATTTTAATGGTAGTATTTAAGTAGTTATAATTGGTTCTAAAATTAATTAATTTTTTTTATATATAATAAATAAACAAAAGTAGGTAGGTATACGTAAATTTGAGTTCTACTAGCGCAGCCGCTCTTGAAATAGATTTACATGATGTAGCTGCTTAAAGCTATTCATTTTACGAAGCAAATATTTTATTCATTTTATTTTGCACTCTTTGTTGAAATACATTTTTAGAATCAAATATCGAAACGTAAATAGATAAACATGTTAATTTATAAAAACTCAATATTTTTGTATTCTAACTTAGATTTTTTTAAAAGCTTATATCTGTATTTCTTTGGGTATAAGGATTATATTTTAAGTGATACGGTTTTGAACAACTCGTGTTTTGAAAATCGTTCTTTTAAATTGTAAATGGAATAATTCACTTAATCTTGACTGACAGACAAGCTACAGCTAAAACTATGGGGCGCATGAAGCTGAAAGAGCTATGGCAGATTTTTAGTTCAGTGCACTAAAAGCATCTTAAAAACTCATTACAACCAAAATTCATGAAATATTTTAATACGATTTTCTATATTTTAGTCTAATTTAGATAAGGCTAGGTAAAAAAGTATAAAATTAAAAATAGCTATTATGTTAATTGATTGCCGGCTTTTCGTAATGGCCATTTCTTTGGTTTGTCAGAAAGCCACAAGGTTGCCAGAGTAAATAATTATTTTGCTAAGATAGAATCACGAATGTTTATTTTATAGATTAAGAGATTTAAATAGTTAATTAATATTAATAATACTATTTTTTTGCTTTTTACGTTTATTTCTATGCGGATTTTAAATAAAGTACAGTATTAATAACTTCTTTCGACATTTAAAGTAAAACTGGGCGCTGGCTAAAAGATGGCCATTCAGAGCTATAAAAAATACAACATGACAGTTGACATTTCGATTATTTTCACATCATCTCGCTGTCGCCCGCGCTTGTTTGTTTGTGTTCTGAGTGTTTTCGCTGCTTTTCCCCTGTTTTCAATATTCTTTTTGACCCGCATTGCCCAAGGACTCTGTTTTCGCTTCTTGTTATATGACTCAAACTGTTTATGGACTCTGATATTGTCGGACTGTGACTTGTGCGTGCTTAAGGATTCCGATACTACCCTGTTTCTTGGATATTGTTTTGTACCCGGTTTCTACAGCCAAAATGAGTGTTCGTGGTCGTGGCCACGGCAGTTGAAGTCCGTAGGGAACATAATATAGAAACAACTGAATATAATCTCAGAGGCACATGACGCTATTTTAATAAGAGGTAGAATAAAATCAAGACACATAAGTCGGAAACAATATTATGTTTATGTTTTGATTGAAAATATAAATACCTGGACCGCCTGGACGAATAGGAATCACTGAATATTGCTGTAGTTGCCTCGTTGGTCGGCGTACGCTAGGATGTTGCGCTCATGTAATGATCATCGTTTGGTATTTGGGATGGGCTAGACATCAACAAAATATCTTTGCACCAGCTGCCTTTTGATGTGCTAGTATATAACTAGGATGATGAATAATAAAATATTGTAAAATGAAATCTTGTAGTTTTACTATTCACCAAACCTTTTTCATACATTAGGGAACCTGAAACATCTTTTTATCCTTGGTAATCCTAGGTAAGTAACACGTTAAGAAACTGTCGTCGGCTCACTATTTTACACGACTGCCCAAAAAAGTAGTGTAAGTATTGTTTTTTTTTTTATAATCATAAATCATATTTCATTTATTCATGCACCATGAAATAAAAATATACATACGGTTATCCGCAATAGGCTTCGTCAAAATGTCACAGAGAATTGCAATATGAAATGAATGTGAGTTTCTTTATTCCGCCATAACTTCTAAATGGCTGAACCGATTTCGGTGAGTGGGCTATTGTTGGAATCCTCACGTGACATAGGCTATATATTTTTTGGGAAATCAGTCGTGTTTTATTTTTCTTTGAAAAAACGTTCAGTATGTAAAAAAATAGTCAATATTGATAGCATATGTTTGAAGCTGCATAAGAGCATCTGATTTTAACGACTGATATCTATGTATGTCATGATAACAGACTGGTCTCTCTATGCACAGAGGAGCTTAGGACAAATCCAAGTGGTGCCCACACCTGGGGTTGCTTAACTTGCATAATCGTCAATAATGTTTACTAGTGGGCATAAATAGTATTATGCTATCAAGCTCCTTCAGTTTTATATACCAATAAATTATTATTTGATGCAGCAATATACTAAATAGATGGTTATTAATGACATAACCTATAAAAATTCTAAGCATAATAAATCAAAAACCTGACCTCCTACAGTTACAATTTTTTTACTTTTAGAATCAGCAATATATATTCTATCAAACAAGGTATATTTCATTTATAGATGCTAAATTTGGTGACTAACTAAAATGATGTATGGGAAGCTGCCATAGCTCGTGTGTTCCTTGGGGACCATAAGGGTGCACTAAGAAGGGATTTCCTGAAATTCCCAAGGGATCGGGCAAAAACAGCTAAATAAAACAATGTGCGGGCGTAGCTGCGGCTGTCCTCTAGTAGGTTATAACTTAAGAGGGCGTAATAGACTTTTTTTTTGTTTTACGAGGTGGAAAATCCCTTCGGATCTCCGTCTCTTGGGGGAAATGAGAGCCGGAGTATGTGGTGTTACCACTTAAATCCACCTCGACTTTCTCATGTACCCGTGTGTCGGAGGGTAGGGTATCGCCGAAGCATTCTCGCTACCCTCCGACGGGTATTGGCCCGCCAGATGGTCAGGCGGGCCCCGAACAAAACCCCCTTGGTGGCGGATTAAGGTGTTGGGCTCCGCCGCCAAAACACCCAGCGGCCGCAGAGGATAGAGAGGACGGCAACGCAAAACCGCATCTCCTCTTCTTCTGCGGCCCCACCGCGACGCATCGAATGGTGCGCTCCCATTTCTGCCGCCCTTACGAAAAGTGCAATAACTCGAGTTTTGCACCGAATTGAGTTAAGGACATATTCGGAATCAGCAGAACGAGATCTATATATTCTTTTAAGACACTTTTTACGTATCTATGACGCAGCCGGTTTTAATACTAAGCCTAACTGCAATATTTAGGTCAATGCTCTATGATTTACAAATCATGACCGAAATAACTATAGATAGGAATAACTTACTCACGCTATTAAGCAATTTTGTTAACTATATCTGCAATAAGTATAGTATACTATATTTATAATAAGCATAGTTGGTAATTTGTAATATTCATTTACTAGTTATAAGTGCAATATGTTTGAGTTATTGCAGATATGATACGAATCCTTATTTAAGGTATTAAATAATGTACTAATTATTTCTGCAATAAGTAGAGTAACTGCATTTATTATTACCATATTCAGTTACTTGTGATTCTCATTTACTAGTTATAAGTACAATAAGCTTGAGTTATTGCAGTTATCTTAAGGGACCTTATTAATAATTATGGGAAGAATACTAAAATTGATTTAGTAAGTAGATATATATTGCATTTATTTCTAGGAAGATTAAATGAATACAGTATACCTACGCGATATCATTTGAAATAAATTCACAATTTATGGCGATTATAACAAGCACCAGGAGGTTAGGGAGAGGGAGTACGAGGGGAGTAAAATATTTCGTGCAAAAAATAAAACAGATTAGACAAATATTAGATTGGCACAACTGTTTTCCATTTGGCGTGGAGTTTGAGTTGCATCTAATTAGTTATATTAAATACAGTGCTGTTTTTCATATCTATTGTGTATTGCGAATTTCATAATGGACAAAAACAACGAAAAAAGAGTTTGTCTTAAATTTTGCATTACCAATGGAATTTCGTGTTCGGAGTCAATGAAAATGTTACAGAAGGCTTACGGTGAATCAACTTTATCAAAAACTCGTGCTTACGAGTGGTACAAAGCGTTCAAAAGCGGTCGAGATGTGATGGAAAATTAGCCTCGCTCTGGTAGGCCTTCAACGCCTGCAACTGAAATTAACATCGCAGAAGTGAAAATCCTCATTCAACTTTGAGGGAGATAGCCGCCGAATTTTCTGTATCTCACGAGTTGATCCGTATCATTTTAATTAATCATTTGGGTATGAAACATACTGCCGCTCGGTTAGACCCAAAAGACCTGGATTTTCTCAAAAAACTCAATGGCATGAGTGTCGCTGAGGACATGCTAGAACGAGTCAATTCCGACCTAACATTCATGAAACGCTTTGTTACTGGTGACGAGACGTAGGTTTACGAGTTTTACATGCAAACTAGTAAAAAAACTTCGGAGTGGCGCCTTCCAACTGAACCGAAACCGGAAAAACCACGCCAAAGTCTTTTCTTTGACTATCGCGGTGTTGTGCACTTGGAATTCTTGCCGAAGGTCAAACGGTAAATAACTAATATTATTTAAGCGTTATGCGGCGTTTAAGAGAGAAAATTCGAAGAATAAGGCCATTTTTGTAGAAAAATGGATTTTGCACCACGATAATGCGCCTTTGCACAAGGCTATCATTCTGAACGAATTTTTGACCAAACACTCAACAAATACCATTGAACACCCACCACATTCACCAGATATGGCCCCAGCTGAATTCTTTCTTTTTCCTAAACCCAAATTACAACTTCGTGGCACCCGTGTTCAATCGGTAGAAGACATAAAGGAGAATTCGCGGCGAGAAAAGAGTGCCAATTCTGCTATTTTTATATGACATTCATATTATATTTTGAATGGATTTAAAAGCGGTATTCTGAAAACCTATTGTCATTATCGTATAATTTTAAATAAACAGTTCGTCGTTGACACATACGATCTCATTACAATTTCATTCAAATATCAGATAACTAAGAAAAATACGCTTTTTGTGACGTAAGTATGACCATGACATGATATCCAGACTATATTTATTTAGCAAAATTGGGCCCCTGAACTCAATTCCGGAAACAGCGTTACAAAAAGTTTTTATGATTGGATTATTCGTTGGCATAAGTGATAAAATAAATTTGGATGAATAACAAACAGTTTGTGTATTATTGATCTTAATCGCGGTACTTTCTTGATAGGGAATTAGTAACCGTTGAACTTTAAATACTGGATAATAGACCAGAATTAATAAGTAAGATAGCAAAGTGATTCCCATTGTAATTGTACTTTTTTAGTTTGAAATAAAAAAGATTATTTTTTATTCATAAAATTATAACCGATTTCACATTATTTTAAAAACACATCTAAACGTAGATATGATGAGTAGAATTGGCTTTACTGAAAACAGTTTCAAACTAAATCGGTGAGAGGAAAAATAATGTTTTGCAAACTTCTGTTTATTAATAGGTATTTGACATAAAAGTGTAACATCTCCGTTTTTCTAATAGTAAAAAGTTAAAACTTTGTCGTTTGAAATTTGTCTCTCACTAATGAAAACCGCAATAAATAAGAAACTTAATGCACAATTGTTTAGGAAGCAGTTAAATTAAAAATAAGAATTGCTTCTCAAAAATGCATCATGTTGGTTTCCTAACCATTAGTGCAATAAGTAGTTTACTTATTGCGGTTATTACTAGTAAACATTATTTCTACATAGTAATAATACTTAACATTATTTTATTTATTGGTGTTTATACCGGGAATAAATGCGGGAACAAACATTAAGTATCACATAATATTCTCTACATTGTTATTCATCATGTAGTAAAAATTTCAATCCGATACCTTGTATAGTGATGGAGATACAAACAAAACAAAAATAAAATCTTCACTCGCGTTTTTCTCAAAATCAGGTTTGACCTAGTTATTGCACTTTTCGTAAGGACGGCAGATTTGGTCGCGAGAGATAGTGCGCGCGGCAACGCAACACCGACACGCCTCTCCTCCCGCGACCGCGCCCGACGTCGAGGGACAGACAGAACTGTCCCTCGCACCCGCACCGTTGGACGCATCCTGCGCAGGCCACTCTAAGCCCACGCGGAGCGTCCTCTCCCGGGATCTCTCTTAGCTTCACCGCCGGTGTCCAATCCACGGTTACTGAGCCCCCCCACCACGACAAGGTGGAGATCCCACGGAGGGGGGGGAGGGCTAATAGACTGCAATATCAATTTTAAAAGGTGTTCCATTTTTTATGTGATAAGTGAAACAGCCTAATGCATTTAAAAATACAGGTATTTATTAACAATGTTAGTAAAAGGAAATTATTATAAACTACTATGAAATAACCATAAAATCAAGTTTATCTGGCTGCCATTTCATCCAGCATAACAAACGATATCTCATTTACCTTTCATAAAATTGAATTTGCTTACAATATATACGTAGGTAACCCTTTAATAGATAGGGTGAAACCGAAACCATTAGGCAGTATTTCAAATAATTTCTCCCCAATTACCTCTGTAATAAAGTTAGCGTCGGTATAACTTTCATGTGTGTACCATGTACATCAACACATCTATTCGTAGGGAGACGTCGACCGATTATAGGAAAATTCAATGTACGGTTACGTAATTTCGGTTTTCCGGGTTGCCGCGTTAGGTAACAGCCCTTATATCTACGCCAACGTATCGTAGATGTGCGCTATAGATATATTTTGGTGACAGTGATGCGAGAATGTCGCGGCGCCCGACGGTTTTGTGCTAAACTTATTAGGTGTGCCGATCTGCGCGGAAATTGGCGAAAACGGACGGTAACATGATAATGATTGAATTTTGTAAAATATATACAGTAGCTCTTTTTAAATATTATCGACTTAAATAATGTGGTTGATAGGAGTCGTGATAAAACACATCTGAGAATAGATTGTTGTTGAAACGAAACATTTGACCGCGGTATATATCGTGGGTATAATGGAAGAACTAAATTACTCCGATTTTGGCCAAATTGACCTTTTACTATTTTCGTGAACCCCAAAATTTGCCGCATCTTTTGGTCTAACAAACATTCTTATATCATAACCCAGTCCAAAAATAAATCCATTTTTGTGTTTCAATTGTAAAAATAGATAATTATGTATAAATGAACATTAAATATTAGTAGGAAAAATGAATAACTCTATAAATAAATGAATAACTGTGACTTCTGATCACTTGAGTATTAAATGAATTAGCTAAATTGAGTTATTTAGTTCTTACGCGCACGAAAATATTTTAATGAAACTAGTCAAGTTGAAGGAAAACTAAACAACTTGAGTTATTCAATTCGGGCATTAATGAGCGTTCTTTCGTTTTTAAATAAGTATTTTTATTTATTTCTTCTTCGAGGAAATATAAATTTATGAGAGATTCCAATCAAACAAATGTCAATATGTGAAATTATTTAATTCTTCTATTTATAGTATACGCATGTAAGCAAAGTTATCGTACAATTCAGTAGTACAAACTAGCGCGAAATAATGTAAACCTATAGATCAACCATTCTCAAGGTATGCTCCGCAGAGCGCCAGGGCTTCACGAAGCATCGCTAGAGGCTCCACGACAATATTGCTCCAATTTTTAGATTCTCTTCTTTGAAACGAGGAATTGGCCTACTACACCATGCTGGCCAAACGAGTTGGTATAGGGTTTGTTTTAAGTTTTCCTTCTCTTACAGTGCTGTTCCCTGCGTAGTATGGCCCCTCCGTTGGCTCTTGCGACACCCATATGGGGTGATGACATTACGTATTCTTAATCTGACACCACGCTAAACTTACTGCAACTTAAAGTAGTGGGTTGGGCTGTACTAGAATGCTACGTTTTTACCGCCGATTTATTATAATCGGATAATTATAGTATAAACAGATATACTATTATTAGACATAATTATTATGTTAATAAAGTAGGTAGCGATAGCCTAATGAAGATATCAACAGACTGCTATTCACAGGGCTCGGGTTAGAATGGCTTGTCTCGTGCCTCAGAGAGCAGCTCTTTAAGACTGGGTGGTGTGGTCACCCCTGGCTACTTTTTTCTGACATCAAGATTTGATGTCTTCCAGCGACCGGTGCAGGCTAGGTTTCTTAAAGGCTTTAGTACCGTGGGCCAAATCCATACAGAGCATACTTTTTCATAGGCTATTTAGAATTCCGAAGAGTAAAACCGGCTGGCTTTTGTGGACTACGAAAATGCCTTCAACTCCATTGTAACTGGGCTGTCCTGCAATGCACTGCCTACACTACATTTCTCTCCAAGAGCTATGAAAAGGACAATGCTAGGGATTTCGCTGATGGGTTATTTCCGGAACGAGGTTATCCGTCAGAAGACCAAAGTAACTGACATAGTTCACAGTTATAGCGAAATGAATGGGGGAACTTATGATATGTCGATTAAAAAGCAGGTTCTTAAATTAACGCCACGCCTCAGCAAGCGTAGTGTTGGCTGCCAGAATGGGTCTTGTGGCATACCCTGGGGAGGTCCACCTCTAGGAGTGATAGGCTGATGAAATTAATTAAATGAGAAGAAGTACTTAATATAATTAAATAAATAAATAATAAATAGAGCCGTGTGGTTGACGGCATAGAATACAAGTGTCACCACCCCCTATCTTCCCGTGGGTGTCGTACGAGGCGACTAAGGGGTAATACGATGCAAATACCATCTTTGCGTAGAGACGGAAAACTCGACATCAAACCCTATACGACTGCCTCGTTGGTCTCGCGGCATAAATGTGCGCGTGGGATCGGGAGGTCCCGGGTTCGATTCCTGGGTCGGGCAGTGTCGGGTTTTTCTGTCACGAAATTCTCAGTAGCAGCACGGAATCCGGAATTGTGCCCGGTACGGCAATAGGCTCGCCCCTTATTACGTGGGACTAAAGTATATCTGGCGAAAAGTGGGTGTAGAAATACACCTCTGCCTACCCCTTCGGGGATAAAAGGCGTGACGTTATGTATGTATGTATGTAAATAATAAATAATAATAATAATTGTTTGACCGTTATACGCCCCCTTTCTAATATGAAAGCTTAAGGGGGAGAAAATACCTCGCGCGATAGCGAGCAAGGCGTGACGTGGCAAACCGATACTCCGAAGAGGTAGACAGAAACTGTAATAATTACATCCACATTTGGCCATGTCATGCATTTTTAGGTCCTACATAAAAAGGGGGTTTATTGACGTTGCCGGGCACATTGCCAGACTTCGTTTTACTACTGAGAATTCATAAAAATCTGTTACTTTCACTCTTGACTAACCCGGGAATGGAACCCAAGACCTCTCGATCAACAGACGCATAGCTTATTTACTGGGCCTCGTAGGCTATCAGCGACAAGTTAAATATAAAGTATACGCAGATTTATGTCAGTTATATAGTCATTTCTGCAAATATAGACCTTTTTGCACAACCTCTACCTTCCACTTGTCTAGTAATAGAGCGTTGTATGCTGCTATAATAGCTATCCCTTTCGGTCTCTCTCCATGAACATCCCAAAAAATAGTCAGTATCACTTTCCCAGCCGATAAAACGGCCTGTGTCCATTGGAGTCGGTTCCTCCTTATCCTTAGCAATTTACTATTTGGAATGTATGTATTATTGATTTCGGCGTATAATGGTGTATCCAGGTTGCATCTACAGTCATTAATTATACCAAAACTTGGATCATAAGCCTAATCTACGCAAAAAGAGCATTAAAAAATTTCCATCCGAGCGCTGTTTTGGTCTTAACGTGAGCAAACGCGGCATCATCGAGAGCTTGGGAGCTCTGGGAGCTTGCTTATGCTTAAATCTTGATTTAATATATAGCTAATTCATAGCCTCTGCTATCTCTCTTACTCAATTCAGCGGTCGTCTAGCACCATCTAGGTGAAATTTAGAGAGGTTATCGTCAGTGGTTGCAATTTTTGGACGTGCCGGACCTTCATCTGTTCCCTAGCTTTTACGACCAAGTTTAAATCAGCTGCCCAAAATTTCATCGTGGTAACTGATGGAACAGAGAGGCAGCGATAGCTTAGTGGAGGTACCAATGGCAGTCCATGCAGAGCGTATCGAGTTTGAATTCACAGCACGCACCAATGACTTTTCAAAGTAAAGTGCGTATTATATGGGCGTCGGATCGTGGTGAGGCTAACGCGCCGGGAGCTCCATGACGAGCTGCTGCGGAGCGCGCGGGTGCGGCGCGGCGCCACCTCGCCGGAGCTCGGGCTCGCCGCTCCCCCGCAGCGCTTCTACGTCAACGAGCGGCTCACCCGCACCAACCGCCAGTTGCTCTACCGCACTCGTCAGGCCGCCGAGCAGCATGGCTGGAGGTATACCTGGACGAGGCGAGGAAAAATATTTACTAGGCAGGCTGACGGTAAGCGCGCACACAACATCCGCTCTGAGGAGGACCTGAACCGTGTTTTTGGCAGTGATTCTTTCAAAGACAATAGCGTTTACGCACTGCTTGACCAATAATGGGCACGTTTACAGTATTTATTTATATGAAGAATCTGTAAGTAATTGTATTTATCTCTGTTGTACACCTCTTTTGCTAAACATGTTTAAAAATACTTGTTTTAATTACAATTGGAAGCTTCTCATTTATAACATTACATATAATCTAGCTCCAATACATTTTCTAAAACATTATGACGACCTCATCTATCTGATTATTATGCTGTTTATATTGCTATTGAATTATTGTATGATTGACAATTATTTGGGACATGACACTATCAACAAATTACATTGCTTACTAAATTATATTTACAAATGTCTTGTACAAACTAAACACAGATGCTACTTAAGTATTAAACTCAACGTATTATATTTACATACTATTAAACAGTTAATAGTGGAAAAGCAAAATACAAATATATCTACACTCACAAATGGTTAGGGACAACAAATTAAGTGTTGGACTATTCAATGCAGGGTCCCTAGGGTCACGGCAGGAGGAATTTCTGTTAGCAATGGAAAATGCTAAAGTAGACATCATGGCAGTAAATGAAACCTGGCTCAGAGAGGGTGAGGAGGGTCGTGCGCCCAAAGTACCACAATATAGGTTACGGCATGTACCCCGCCCGAAGAATGTGCGTGGAGGAAGGGGAGGTGGAGTTGGTTTTTACGTGCGATGGGATATACGCGTTCGTACCTTGTCACACCCGCCATCACCTATGGTGGAACAGATGTGGATCAGGATGCAGGTAAATACACTGTGTGTTGTTATTGGCACAGCTTATAGGCCGCCCTGGCTAGATGTAGATACCTTTTTGGATGCTATTACTGACTCTCTGACTACATGTCCTTTTGCTGATAGAGTTGTTCTCCTTGGTGACTTCAACATTAACTATTTAGATACAAATGATAGGAAAACTAAATCTTTATGTACCTTTCTGCAATGTACTAGTCTTAAGAATGTAATAACGGAACCTACACATTTCACAGATCACAGTGAAACCCTGATAGATCTAGTATGCACAGATGCTCAGGTGTGTAAAACATCAGTGTTACATATACCAGAGCTGGGACAACATGCACTGGTCACAGTTGAATTTAACATTAAAACTCAGAAGCCTATTTCTCATTGGGTCACCTACAGGCCGATGAAGGATATAATTATTGATATTTTTAATAAGGACCTAATAAAAATTGATTGGAATCACATATTAAGCCTGAGTGATGTCAATGAAATGGTGGATACTTTTACCTCTTATATCCTGAAGCTATTCAATTTACATGCCCCACTTAAAAAGGTCTTAATTAAGGAGAGAGGTCATCCTTGGATAACTGATACTATCAAGGACATGGTCAGGCTACGGGACAAGACACACCAGCGGTACAAATCCAGTAAATCAGAGTCGCACTATAACATGTATAAAGACCTTAAAAGCATTGTTAAAGCTGCCATGGATAGTGAGAAGAGTGCTTATTTTAAAACTAATATTAATATGTACAATAGAGACCCCAAACAATTATGGAATAGTATCAAATCAGTGGTAAATTATAAAAATAAAAATAATTGCCAGTTACCATACTATTGTAACGATCCTGAAGTTATTAATAGGCACTTTCTTGATGTCCCAGGCAGTGGCGACGTCACTATATCAGAGTTAACTTACTTTGAATTTAACCGCTATGGTTCAGGGTGCTTCCAGCTTCAAACCACTACTGAAGAAGCTGTCCTGAAGATAATTCGTTGGCTCCGATCTAATGCCCTAGGGATTGATAGTATATCTCTTGACATGCTGGTTTTGACACTTCCACATACACTTTCGGTGATCACTGGTATTGTGAACAGATCAATTTCATCATCAACGTTCCCTGACTTATGGAAGACTGCAATAGTCAGGCCCATTCCTAAAAAGGCCACTCCACACAGTGTTAAAGATCTGCGACCAATCAGTCTTTTGCCATGTATATCCAAGATACTGGAGAAAGTAGTTTGCCTACAATTAAGGCAATATATTGAGGAGTATAGTGTTCTACCTGAAACACAGTCTGGCTTTCGGGTGGGTCACAGTACGACCACTGCCTTAATTGACGTTGTGGATAACATCCTGGAAGACAGAGACCAGGGCAAGGGGACGTTACTTGCACTACTGGACTGTTCCCGGGCATTTGATTGTATCAGTGTACCACTCCTTCTTTCAAAGCTTGCATATTATGGATGTGATCACAATTCAATTTGCTGGTTTGCTAGCTATTTGACTAATCGATATCAGATTGTTCAGGTGACAGAAACGGATGGTAGCAAGTCAACATCTTCACTCGGTTCAGTGGTGAGAGGCGTCCCCCAGGGATCAATTTTAGGCCCACTTCTGTTCATAATTTATACAGTAGACGTAGGTAGAACTCTAACGCATGCTAGATTCCACCTGTATGCCGACGACATCCAATTGTACGTGTCCTGTAGGCCGGAGAGCTGCTCGGAGTCTGTGGGTGAGATGAATAAAGATTTAGACAATATATCAGACTGGGCAAGCAGAAACTGTCTAATACTTAACCCAAACAAGTCTAAGTTTTTGTTCATTGGCACTAGGGAGATGGTGAGCAGAGTGCGGGAGTGTGAGCTGGATGTGAGGATCAAAGGCTGTCAAATAGAACAGGTACTAGAGGCACGGAACCTAGGTGTTATATTTGACCAGTGCTTGCACTTTGAAACTCACATTGCAGGGGCAGTGCAAAACTGTTTTTATGGGTTGAAACTACTCTATCAGATTCGACCCTATATTAGCGAAGACATGCGTATTCTCCTATGTGAAACATTGATCTTGTCCAAACTGAATTATGCAGACACGGTATGGTGGTGGTGCCTGTCTGCTAAGCCGAACTGAAAGGTTAATACAGCGGGTGCAAAATGCATGTGCACGATTCTGCTTTAATGTGCCACCACGCTCACATATCACACCCATACTAAATAAAAACAGAATCCTCAGGATGTCATCTCGCAGGCAACTACACCTGGCCTCCCTTCTTTTCGGTGTTGTGTCTACGGGTAGGCCCAAATATCTCTTTAATAAACTAACATGGTCCAGCGACCTCAATAAACACAATACGAGAGGGTCTACTTACCTACTGGTTATGCCTAGACACCGAACTGCTGCCTTTCGTGGTAGTTTTAAAATAACTGCAACTCACTGTTGGAATGACCTGCCACCACCTTTAAGAACCCTGAAATCAAGGTACAGTTTTAGTAGAAAATACAAGCAACATCTCCTAAAACAACAGGTTCAGCTTTCATTTTAACAACTTACCACAACACAGCAAACAAGCTCAGATTTCTCACTGCATGACTGTATTGTCATTCAACCAGCCAGCAACGTATTTCTTACATATATGTACTAGGCCAGTGCTTATTGTTGGTATTTTCATTTCCTTTTGCTCGGCTCGAACAAAACTGTGTTTAGGTAATGTACTCCCATATAATAATAACGTTTTGATTTGACGCACTGAAGACACATAAAGCAAATGATCCGATATATAGGTCTATGATAATGATGTATATTGTAATGGTTCACAAATAAGCATGTTAAACACGTTTTTAAATTTAAAATTGTCTCCTAAATTATTATTGTTGGTTTCCACCATTGTCACTTTGGCTTGGCGTCTAATTCCAACTTTTAAACTCCGCGCGATCAGCGCGTGCACAGATAAAAAAGAGACATGGACGTGCCGTGCACGCCCAAACCAGAGACAGGTGACCATGGTGGAGGCTTACAGATTGTCCAGTCATGTATTTAGTTTTAAGATTTAACTCACTTGTGCAGCATGTATTTTTTATGTTAGTGTCCGTAATATACATATTTATTTTATTTATTATTTATTTATTAATACAACGGTCCCAACAGAATACCAGCGCCATCTTGTGTCTCAAGACGGCAATATGCTGAGTTGGGAACCGATTCTGTTTATGTTAATAGGATGTTAGTTTTTATATTTTATATTTCTGTCAAAAACTTAAACAGAATAAATTGGTTTTTCTTTTTCTTTTCTTTTTCTATTAAATTGTTAATTATCGCTTGCCCCGTGCCTCAGAGCACGTTAAACTGTCGGTCTTGGCTGTCATGATGATCTTTGACGGTCATTACGGGGAGTCAGTACCCTCAAATAAACCGATACTGGTCTAAACCATGTAGGTAATATCACTATCGCTTTGGGTTGCGGAGGTCAAACGGCAGTCGCTCTGAGGAAAAGTTGATAGTCTGTCATATCTGGTTAGACCAGTAAGCGAAGCTCGAGCTCTAAGACGTGTAAGTCTTCGATGCAACCGAGATTACGCTAGGGCGATGATGATGGAGCCGAGAGCCCCGATAAACAGAGTTTTAATCAAATTCAAATGGCTTCGGCGTATTGCCTTTTAAAAACAAAAATTTCATGACAGCTCGATACAAAATTTCCCATTTACACAAAAAACACTCACATCGACTCAAACGTATGGCTGTCAAACAGCAATTACTGGTAAAAAATTGCTGAAATGTTGGTGGGTAACTGCCACATGATGTAGATGTAGTAGTGTGAAGATGACGAGTGCTGCTTCTTTAGGTTCAGGTCGGAAACTTTTAGACCACCCTAGTATGTTTTAATGCAATGTAAAGTTATTTTTGTTTTAGTTGATTTTAGAAGATTTATAATACGTACTTTATTATTATCTTAATATATAAAATCCTTGCGTTACTGACTGACTGACAGACACGCTACTGCCGAAACTATTGGGCGCAGGAAGCTGAAATTTGGCATGTATGTTCCTTGGGGACCGTAGGGGTGCACAATGAAGGGATTTTCCGAAATTTCCACGGGATCGGCCAAAACGGGTAAATTTAAAAAAAATGCAGGCGTAGCTGCTGGCGTCCTCTAGTATTATTATAATATTTTATTGCCATACCTAATTCTGTTGATTTGATATTGTAATTTTAGCTATTTTTATACATTTTTTTATATACAATGTTACTACTGCCAATCCAGGTCTTTTATTTCATGTGAGATCAATAATCAGTGATAAAATTTCACAAATAAACTTTCACTAAGAATGCATAACTTTCATGTTTTAATATTTCTTTAGGTTCAAAACTCAATAAGTGTACTTAGTTTACCCAAATTCATGTATTCACGTTCATTTAATGTGTGGGAAAACTGAATAACTACAATATCTTTTAGCCGTACTGCCAGGGTTCTGGGTGTCATCATCGACGACAAGCTACACTTCACACAACACGTCGACTACATCACTACCAAAGCACGCGCACTACACAATAAACTCACCAGATTCGTTCGTCCCACCTGGGGAGTACACTCCGAGAACATACACACACTTTACAGGGGAGTGGTTGAGCCCATCGTTTGTTATGCAGCTGGTATATGGCAAGGCGCGCTCAATTACGGCACCAATAACAAAAAACTGCTATCCCTTCAAAGAGGCTTCGCCCTAAAAATAATTAAAGGGTTCCGCACTGTCAACACCATCAACGCAATCGCAATAGCAAAACTCACTCCACTTGACATTAAAGTAAAAGAGAGCGCCACCGTGGAACTGGCTCGTATCACTGGCTCCACTGATCATCTCCCCGACGACATATCTCTCGACCGACCTACACATCCTGCACACCTCTTACACCCTGCACACCGCAGTCCACATCAATACCACACTGCAGACACACAGGACATACTCGATGACCTACTCACAAACCATACACACTCGCATCACATTTACACTGACGGAAGCAAACACGACGATCAGGTGGGAGCCGCCTTTATTGTACACAGCCCACAAAACACAATCATCACCGAACATCACAGACTACACCCATCATGTACTGTGTTTCAAGCTGAGCTCGTCGCCATCAATCAGGCATGCATCTGGGCTGCCATGCAAGCCCCTCCCATCGTGGCGGCAGTCATCATGTCCGACTCAAGGTCTGCCTTGGATGACATTCAAAACACTAACAGTACACATCAAATAACCACAAACATCCACCAATTTTTACACTACACTCAAATAAATATCACATTCGTCTGGGTCAAGGCACACGCAAATATACACGGCAATGAACTAGCAGATATCGCTGCCAAAGACGCCGCAACAATGGACCAACCACTCACCTTCTCACATGTCCCATTGAGCTACGTAAAACGCCTAGCCAAAATAGAAAGCTCCACACTCACCGCAGAGGCCTATACCAACAACCCTAAAGGCGTTATCATTAAAACTTGGTGCCCCACACTCACCCATCTACACAAACTCATTAACACCACAGGACACACATTTGCACTCACACAGCTACTCACTGGACACGGATATCACAAACAGTATTTACACCGCTTTCACATAACCGACACGGACACATGTCCCTGCGACATCACTACCACACAAACATTCATACATCTTTTGACACAATGCCCAAAATACACACTCACACGGCTACACCATGAACATTACTGCCACTTTAAGCAACTTTTACCATATGACCTAGACTCCATACTCACAGATGCAACTGCCACCAACACATTCATGACCCACCTAACGCACATCGTCGACACACTCAAACTTTTCAACAACACATAACCACGCATACACACAAACAATAACACCGACATATTTTTCCTTTTGCTCTCAAATTGTTCTCTCTATTTCTGTATCAAATAGCAGAAATTTCGCGCACTATGTCGCAATAAACTCCTCTCGGGGGCGGTTTTAACCCCTGGGAGATTCTCAAAAAAATATAGAATTAGCTAACTACGGTATGTTTACAATATCTTGGTGTGGCAAAAATTGATAACTTGGTTTTTTATTTTTATATTTTTTTTGGTTCCTGATAAATGTTGTTTAATCAAGCATATAATTGACAGCAAACATGCTTATAGCATATAAAATCGCCGACGGTAAAATTGTCCGCCATTTCTTAGAAATGTAAAAAAAGGGTAAAAAAAACAGTAAATCGCGATTATCTCGAAACTTGAATTTTTGAGTTATTCAGTTCTTCCATTATACCCACGATATAATGACACAACGACACCCAGTTACAATTAGATAAGATTATCTAGTTGTAACTGGGTGTCTTTGTGTCCTTATACCTACGGGACAACACTATGAGATCTAAGTGTTGTCCCGTATGAACACCAAAACACCACAATCAAACAATCAGAATATTTAGACACAAATATACAATAGCATTGTAGCAAAACAGCACAAACCACAAGCATCAATAAATAAAACCCTCGACCATTGTCGAGAATATACGTACGAATATCCAATTTCAACAATATAATAAGCAAAAGTCAACAGGTGTGGACGCGTGTTGCACGAGTTTATTAACATGGAAGTAGTGTGGTCCAACAACCAAGTTTCGATGCTCATAGAGCTTTATCAACAGCATCATGTACTTTGAGACTCTTCAAATAGAGATTATAAAGATAAATTTAAAAAAATATTATGCTTGGGCCGATATTGCTGCAGAATTGAATATTTCGCAAAAATAAGTGGAAACAAAGATGCATACTCTACGCTCACAATTTTCCCGTGAAAAGAAAAAGCTTAGGTCATCAATAAGACTTGTACTTGTATACCAAATCAAAAAGACTTGTACTTGTGTACCATCAAATTCACGAAGATCATGAAGTACGTAATTTTTTATTTAAGAGATAATTCCGAATCCACCACCTTTTTTTTTTTTAGTAGCACTTTTATGAATTATTATGTAAGCACAAGCAGCACTGAGCATCGCTACCTCCTCGGGCGACATCTTAACAACAACTGATAAGTGTGGACGGCCATGTTTTAGAAACAGTGTTTACGGTAAACTTGATGATAAACACGTCATAAACAGTTTATCAACAAATGTTGCCTAATGAATACAAGGCTTGCGTAGCATACCAATATATTCTGATAATTAAACTGTATGAACTACAGTTTAATCATCAGAATACCTATATTGATATGAAAGTTTGGCAACCTTTGCAAAAACGGTATATGCAAAATAAAGCTACTTATTTTTTACTATTTGGTTGGCCAATGAGGTCACAGCCTCTGTAACAGTAAACAGTAGCTAACGATTAGGTATATTGTGTTGTTGATCCTAACATAATGTTCTGAGAAACACGAAGTTTCGGTTGCATGAGTAAATTGTTCTCTCTGTTTCATTTGTAGAAATATTGTCTAATGTGAGTCGAGATACAGATAATGTTGGACTCAGTAGTAGCCCTTGCGGGGAATTAATCCTTAAATTAATGAAATCATCCACAGAAATGTGTTTGAGTTCAGATTATATATATTATAATTTATTACAACTATTATACTTTCTTATTGGGTAAGTTATTACATAAATTTCCTGAAAAGCATGTTAGTTTAATATTTAGGTTTATAGACCACGTGTAGTTTCAATGTTATGATATTACTGTTAGCACTGTTGAAACTGTCACACAGTGTTTACCACGGATGCGCGTACGTGGTTAATATTCCGAGAAACAATGCAGTTATAGGGTAAATGTATTGCGAAATTTTAAGTAATTATGATCCTCTTTAATTTTAATTAACATTTTGCAAAAAATTGCCGAAAATAAAAAGAGGTGAAAGCTCTTATTGGTTTTAATGACCTATTATACCCACCCTACACGCACGGCAAATAATATGTACGAATCATTTGCCATGCCTTTAAAAACCTTTTTTCAATTTTACTCTACTGATTTTCCGGTTTCGAGCCACGCCATTCGGCCCAGGTTCCCTCAGGGGTCAGTGCTCTCCCTTGTATTCATTGTTTACCGCTGATATACCGATGCATCGGCTAGTGCAGACAGCACTTTTTGCAGACGACACAGCCATCTATATCTCAGGCGCAGACCCAGGCGCAGTCAGTAGGAAGCTCCAATCCGCAGCCAACGCCTTAGGCGCGTGGTTCCGGGGATGGCGGATAGGATCAATCCCGAGAAGAGTCAGGCGATGCTGTTCCACAGGAGAGCTCCTCACCTGTACCCTCCGGGTGCGACCCCACAAATAAGGATGTTTGGATCCCCTTTTCCATGGACTAGACTACCTTGGTGTGATTCTTGATGATCGACGTTCCGTTCACACATTACGAAGGCTCGCAATAGAGCCTCCTTTGTGCTTGGGCGTTTACATAGCTTAGTCAACGCTAAATCTAAACTATCGCTTAGGAACAAGATTAGGTTATACACGTCGTGTATTAGGCCTATAATGACATACGCTAGTGTAGTATTCGCACACACTAGGCCACACAGGATCCATAGGCTACAAACACTTTAAAATAAGTTCATGTGGCGGGTTCAACGAAACTTTACATAATGATACGGATAACAAGTCTTACTGTATGATGTGGGATGAAACACAAGGAGTTAGAGGAGCCAATGAAGTAGGATCATGCATCATTGAATGGGTTCTTAACTACAAGGAAGAAAAAACGGAAGAAATTACAATTTGGTCTGACAATTGTTCGGGGCAAAATCGCAATGTAATACTATTGTATTGCTATTTTTGACAAGTCCCGTGTTTTGTAGTAGCCAAAAATAGCAATTAAAATAGCTAGGTTGATTGTAAAATCAACCACAAATTTCTATTTCGAGGCCACACACACTCCGAAGCTGACGTT